>CM062819.1:1008008907-1008581407 GCA_031772625.1 Pinus tabuliformis
ATAATAATGTTTAGGATATTTGCCTCCTTCAGTAGACTCCACACTTGTTGTCCTCATATATGTATTGTACTTTATGCCATAAAGAGGATTAAAAAAAATGTGCTGGGATGGGCTAGGAATGATCATGCAAGGGGAAGAAAGGGTTGTTCTGAAAAATACTCACAAAGTGTTGTTCCCTCAAGGGAATAGCAAAAACACTCGAAAAGCGTTATTCCCTATAGGGAACAACAAAAACAGTTGGAAAAGTGTTGTTCCCTTTAGCGAACAATATTTGTTCCCTGTAGGGAATAGAAAAAACATTTGGAAAAGTGTTGTTCCCTTTAGGGAATAGCAGATGTTCCCTGTAGGGAACAACAAAATCATACTCAGAAAAAAACTTGTTGTTCCCTGAGGGAATAGCAGCTGTTCCCTGAGGGAACAACAGCTGTTCCCTAGAGGAAACAACAAAAGAAAACATACAGAAAAAGTGTTGTTCCCTTTAGGGAACCACAAAAATACTCGCAGAAAGTGTTGTTCCCTAGAGGGAATAGTAGCGCCAAAATGTTGGGTGCTAAAAGGTGTCTTTTAAAGCTCCTAATTGCTTCACATTAATTATCAACCTAGGCAAGTCCTTTTATTCCAAGAGTGTACATAGTGTGTGCAAGCTATGAATCCAGAGAGTAATTCTTTTTAAAATGAAATATAAAACTTTGATACAAGAGTAAACGGATGCATTATAAAACTCAAACTGCAAATGTTAATGGAAATATTACATCTAAGCATCAAGACATAATCCTCAACTGAAATCGTAATCAAATCTCAAATAGGAAGTTCAATTGAAAATAGCGTCAAACGAGAGAATAGTAGCATTAACCAATCTCTTCTAGCTGATTCTATCTAAATCACACTCAACCTCAATTAAGCAATTCAACTAGAAATGATGTCAACCGAGAGTTTAGTAGTATTAACCAATCTCTTTCAGTTGATTCTATAATAACCACACTCTTATCATGATCAACAAGATTCAATGATTTAACTGATAATAAATTTAATCTACATTAAGCCTAAATGGAATCAAATGACAAAGATGCGATTCACATAAGGAAAGTAAACTAACTTCAATACAGGAAATCGACAAATAGAAAACAGGATAAACTCATAGAGAACAGAAAAAAATCAAAACAATCAAACTTGCGTGAATCAGAATGATATAACACAAAGGATAGCAGTTTGATCCACCGGAGGTCGGGCCCTTAGCCACCAGCAAATATTGTTGAGCTACTTCAGAGAATACGAATGAACAACAATGTAAATTATGTATTAACCATTGAACTCAATCCTCATTAAAATACATTCGTGTTCCTCAAAAGCACGAATCTGTAAATTAAAATTACAATTTGAAATAAAACAGAGATCGATCCCTTTTCCTCCTAAAATTTTCACTTTTATAGTTGAAAAGGGTAAAAGATAAATGTGATCCCTCAGGATCGGGAGATCCTGAGGGATTCACAACTAAATGGTATCTTCTAAAATTCTTCTTATTTAGTGTTGATCCTCATGATTCGTCCTCCAACCCTATTACAACCAACGCGCCTGATTCCTCCTTTGTTGGTTTATGCTGTTATGTCTCTAGGGAACAACGATTGTTCCTTCCGTCGTTTTTCTGCATAAAAGGGAATAAGAGTTAGTTACGGTGGATAAATCTTAATCGAGAGTATTTCGCTCGTTTCTTATCATAATCCATCAATATGTTAACATATCAAGGTACAAAAGAGATAAGAAAAGAGGAAAAAGGCAACGTAATTGTGTTGAAAAATGGCAACAAGAAATGCTAAAAATAGAAGTGCTAAAAATAGTAGTTTGGGTACCAGTGCTGGATTGGGCAACAGGGAATGAAAAATGGAATTGCTAAAAATAGAATTTTATTTTTAGCAGTTCAGGATGGATTCTTATTTTAGTCAGTCCTTGGACTAAAAATAGGAAGTAAAATTCGAATTTGATATTAACAACAGTTTGTAAGTTAATTAATTAATTCATCTTGAGTTAATTAGTTAAGGAAAATCAAACTTGAAGTCTATGTGGGGACATGCAACAGTTTCTCTATTAATTGAGGAATTTATCCATCAGTTAAAGAGATAAGGATGAGTTCTAATTTGAGTTGTAATTAGTTGGCTCAGTTAACAGAGTAAAGTCCTGTTAGATTGATTTAAACAGTTTGTTTAAATTAATATGAGTTCAGTTATTTAATGCATGCTTGCATATAACTACTGCACTTCAGATAATTGTGTATTCTCTCATAAATAACTCATGCATGTCAGTTCAGACAAAGACCCAATTGAGATCAGAGGAGAGACAGTGTACTGTTAGTTGGATGGATTTTTCCTATAATCAAAACTCATCCATGGAGAAGGATTTATCTCCTTCAAGACTACGTAGTTGGATCAAAGGTTAGTGAGTGTGTGAAGAGGAAAATTCACAAAAGTGGTTGCACTGGATCCCAATCAGAATTGTGCAAAGAGATAGGAGGCTTGGAGGGCAGACTAGAGGTTAGATAGAGTCCTCTAACTGTCTATGAGTAGAAGAGGTATTGTAGAGAGAGCAGGATATATTTTCAGATGATTCTTTTTGTAACACTGGCTATATTTCCACTTGTATGATACTAGAGAGTTGAGGTTTTAGGCTGAGGCTTTCCCCAGGTTATATCTTCTATGTTATGTGTGATTGATTTCTTCTTATCAGTTCTATGTGTTCATTTGATTTTTCTCAATTTGATTAAGCTTCCATTAAATTGGTTGTATAAGTAGATCAAGTATTTTACTTTAGTATATTGCATTATCAAGTGATCTACAGTGGGAATTTCTACATGGTATCAGAGCTAGCTGATTTGTAGAAATTTTGTTACATGGTATCAGAGCAAAGGTGATCAAAACAGAGAATAGTATACATGAAGAAGAGAATTTGAAGTAAAAAAAATGGGTCACGATTTTTCAAAGCAGATCTGAAAATTTTTGTGCAAAACTTTTAGAAACAAATAGAAAATATGGATTCCTTGCGGAAAAATAAACAAATTCAAAAAAAAATCGTTCAAATCATAGTTCGAATGAGGGAGATATCGCTAATTCAAAATCATCTCCTTTGTAGAAAATTTCGTGATGGTGGGAAAGATGAAACAGATTGGTGTGCTAACCAAGAACCTGCATGCACTTGAGGTACAAGATGCATGCAAAGCCTTGAGGATCAAGGACAAGTTTAGATACTTGGTGGTTTATAGGGAGAGTAAATTACCTCTCAACATGCAGCGCCAGAAGAAGTCTCAAACAATTGTTGAGGTGCCATGATTGATGAAGCAACTTCAGGAGGTTTTGGAGTAGCCACAACTAGAGAAGCTAAGAGAAGATCGAGTAGGGACATCTACTCATCTAGAGACATTCAGTAGGGGGAAATTTTGAGCCAGGTGGGCAGAGGGATCACAGGCATCCATACCTCCAGGTAGGACATGGGGTAATGTGGAGTGATCGTTCCACGGAGGCTGAAATAGGGGCAAGATCCTTGAGGTACCCAACCTCTTCAATTTGACTTTGCTACAGGAGCCCTGATGAGGAGTAGCAATACTGACTCATTGGGTAGAGATAGATGAGGATGGAGTGGCAGAGAGAGCTATAGTGCAGGAGTCTGAGGACTGTGTAGAGCTAGCAGGTTGTAGCAATGCGAGAGGCACAGGAGTGTTGCACCAGTGCTGGATGGCACAGAAAGGTGTGCAACGGTGTGAGATGCATGGAGTGTTGCAGCAACTCAGAGGTCAGATAGGGATAACTTGTCAGCAACAGGTAGAGCTTCAGCATTAGAGTATGTTTCTAGCCCAATAGAGAGGTCAGTTGGGAGTTTTTTTTGTTCCAAGAGTTATTGGAGCAACCACACTTGGTAGAATTGTTTCATGCAGAACATTCTAGAGGTATAGGATCATGTTTGACTTGAAGCCTTTTTTGTTGAGAGGGAGTGTTGAAAAATAGCAACAAGAAATGCTAAAAATAGAAGTGCTAAAAATAGCACTGCTAAAAATAGCAGTTTGGGTACCAGTGTTGGATTGGGCAATAGTGAATGAAAAATGGAAGTGCTAAAAATAACATTTTATTTTTAGCAATTTATAATGGATTCCTATTTTGATCAGTCCCTGGACTAAAAATAGGAAGTAAAATTCGAATTTGATATTAACAGCAGTTTGTAAATTAATTAATTAATTCATCTTGAGTTAATTAGTTAAGGAAAATCAAACTTGAAGTCTATGTGGGGACATGCAACAGTTTCTCTATTAATTGAGGAATCTATCCATCAGTTAAAGAGATAAGGATGAGTTCTAATTTAAGTTGCAATTATTTGGCTCAGTTAACAGAGTCAAGTCCAGTTAGATCGATTTAAACAATTTGTTTAAATTAATGTGAGTTCAGTTAGTTAATGCATAATTGCATTTAACTACTGCACTTCAGATAACTGAGTATTCTCTCATAAATAACTCATGCATGTCAGTTCAGACAGAGACCCAGTTGATATCAGAGGATGGACAGTGTACTATGAGTTGGATGGATTTTTCCTATAAAGGAAACTCATCCATGGAGAAGGATTTATCTCCTTCAGGACTGCATAGTTGGATCAGAGGTTAGTGAGGGTGTGAAGAGGCAAACTCACACAAGTGGCTACACTAGACCCCAATAAAAATTGCGCAAAGGAATAGGAGGCTTGGAGGGCAGAATAGAGGTTGGATAGAGACCTTTGACTATCTATCAGAAATAGAGATATTGCAGAGAGAGAAGGATAGCTTTTGAGCTGGTTCCTTTTGTAATACTGGTTATATTTCCACTTATATGATAATATATAGATGGGGTTTTAGGCTGGTGCTTTCCCCTAGATATTCTTTTGTGTTATGTGTGATTGATTACTTTTTATCAGTTATATGTGTTCAATTGATGTTGCTCATGTTCGATTAAGCTTATGCTAAATGGGTTGTAAAAGTAGATCTTGTATTTTGCTTTAGTATATTGCATTATCAGGCGATCTACAGTGGGGCTTTTTACAAATTGAGAATAAATACATACCCATTGCATAACTCAACAATGGTGCATGAGGCATCTCACATGAGGTGATACTTCCAATGCAACCATCGGCGCATTGGTTGACGCATGTTGGTGAAGGCATGGTTCATGAACAAGACAGCTATGTGAACCATCAAACAAGAAAGATATAACAGTGAAGACAAGCACACTCTGAGTTTACGAGCGACCACAAAATAGAGATGAGTGGACATGCATGACATGCTCTCTATGGAGATGCCATGGTGTTGTGCTACACTACATGTAGATGTTGAGTGTGTGCATTCTCTTGACTATGAAGTGCAAGCAAATGTGAGAAAAGTATGGCACTTATCTTGTGAATGTGTGCTTGTTGTGTAAGATTCCTCCAACCCATGAGCGATGGGTTCATGTAGCTTGACCCGAGGAATTGAAATCTAGGTGTTTGGTTGACCTTCAATACAAATTAGAGAGTGATGAAGAGTCTTGAGTGTTTCAACAATTTCCTGACCAGGAGTGAAACCAACCTCAGGACAGTGAGGGCCTGAAATAACCATCATCTCGGGTTGAAGTGCCTCGACAGTCTACAGGGTTTCGACTTCGTTGATAGATAGATCATCGTAGACCAGTGCCTTGGACATATTGACAACAATTGAATCAACATCATGATCAGATGAGGAAGTGGATAGGTCCTGACAACTAAGATCAAAAAATTCAAGATGTTTGTCGACATCCTCATGATTTGATGAATCGGGCAGAGGGATAGATGAAAAGCAAAGATGTTCACCCTCTGTGTTTTCAAGAAAGATAAATGACCGATTGAACATATTTTTCGAGGAAGATGTGTCCTCTCTGCACTGTAATAATAGACTGACATCCAAGATGTCCAGTGAATGATCGAAAGTAGAAACATCTAGAAATGGGTTTTCATGGGGAAATCAAGAGTGGCAGAATCACAAGGGATGTCAGGATGAAGCAGATGAGGCACGACTCGAAGGGAGTCATTCTTCACGACGGGTTCTTCTTTAGATTCGCACACACACTCATCATGAATGATGGCACACGTTTGCTGCATAACACCAACTCTATCGACAACTTGATCCTCATTCACAACAGGTGAGGAGTACAGAATGAGAGAACAAAAGATAGTACAATTCGGAGGATCAACAAAACGCAAGGGCGGAGGTCGAGGGAAAGAGTCCACGTGACAACCTATAGGCTTGCAGGCCAAATCTGTGCAAATCTCAAGAGCAAGTGGGGTGGGAGAGTGTGATAGTTCAACAGAAGCATGTGCATGATCTCCCACATCACTCCGTGGTGCTAGAGTTGTTTGATGAGGTGAAGGTGGATAGTCACTTGTGATAGCGCTTATGCCTTGTTGTGATTGCGCAGCTCCATCACTGAAGTGTTCTCAGTGGGGTTCAGAAAATAAGATACTCAAATCTTCCATAAAGAAATTCCCAATCAATTTCATCTTCAGGGAATCTATATGCAATATTACAAAAGTATGTGTAAAATTGATCAACAGATTCATTGGGTGCTTTTCATAATTTCAAAATTTCTTCATTAAGTGCTTTCTAGTTAAAGTGATTAAAAGAACGACCTATCTCTATGACCAGATGAGCAAGAAAATGAATAGATTTTTCCAGTAGCATGGCACACCAATGCATGGGGTGCCCTCGAAGCATGTGTATGAACAATGCATAGCTCATTTATTCTTCAAAGAATCCATGTCTTTTGCATGAACCTACAACACCGACCGCATGCCTGGCTAAGGCTACGTAGGCTCCACCATCAAATGTTTTATGAGACAAGTTATCCGAGAGCTTTTCCGAGATGATGAAATCATTTCCATAAGACATACACTCTGGAAGAGCAACTTGGTAGTTAGTCATGATAGATATGTAGAGATTCAAAACATATGTGAGAACTTAACTTGTCATCTAGCCCTCATTCTAGCACCAAAATGTTG
This sequence comes from Pinus tabuliformis, assembly GCA_031772625.1. Classification (NCBI taxonomy): domain Eukaryota; kingdom Viridiplantae; phylum Streptophyta; class Pinopsida; order Pinales; family Pinaceae; genus Pinus; species Pinus tabuliformis. The sequence goes on from CM062819.1 coordinate 1,008,015,922, forward strand.
AAGGTGTTGGACCCGCCAACATAAGGGGATCTGCCCGGTATGAAGTCCCAACTGTACCTCACACCGTTTGGTGTAGGAGTCCCATCTAGTACGATGGCTTGGTTTCCATTATCTAAAAGATATGCCTCAAGTCTTGCTTGTCAGCATAGGAGAGTGGTTTGCTTTGTCTTCGATAAGTGAGGTTCATGTTCCTGGTGAGTGTAACTGTCACTTGTGTCAATGGTTCTTTCATTGTCGAGGGAGAGGGTGAGAGTGAGTTCTAGGTTGATTGGGTGTAGTCCCAATAATGCTAGGAACACACAATACAACATCTGGAGGAGTAGTCCACATGGATGCGATAGTCACAACATAGAAGGTAAGATAACATGTACAACACTTAATGGATCAATCTGAATGAGTGCAATGGTTGTTACAACAATATTCATGGGAAAGTCTTGTCTAATATCCAGGAGAGAATTCTACACGGGCGAGACAATGTTAACAACATATACAACACATTTCCATTAATAGATTATTCGTTACAAGAAATGAAACAATTTAGATGTAGAACACGGGTTAAGGAAACATGAATTACAATTGTTAAAGATCAATCTCACAACAGATACAATACATGTGTAAGAACGTGCTAGCCTATTAGCAGGCTTCTGAATTAAGCGAAAGTTCCAAGGCACATCGTTACACCATACATCACTAACCCTGAGTGCGGGGTGTTGGAGCCACTAGTTACTCCTCAAAGAAATATTACATACTCTCTTGGCTATGTGGGAGGAGCTAAGGTGAAAAGTCCTTTGCATGTACAAATGAGGGGGTATTTATATCTAAGGGTGAAACTGACCCTTGTCATTGTTCAAATACCCTCATGACCATTTGGCTTCCATGAATTTTCGACTTACATGAATCTTTGTTCAACAAGTGGGTCTCTTGGACTTCCATGTTACATCACATTGATAGGCAACATATCCCATAGTGGAGATGTGGGTGACATGACTCATGACATGACTCGAAATGACTTGACATGACAGTGTTGGTACATTCATGTTGCTGCTGGAGTGCATGTCGAGCTACAATGCTTTTGGGTGATGGATGTCTTCATGGTGTATCATGTATTCACCTCTGCATGGCGAAGTGCATGGAGCCTTCGATGAAGATTTAGCATGTTGTTCCTTGCTTGCATGTTATAAGACCTGACAAGCTTATCTGTTCGCGAAGGTGCATGTTCGTCACGTTCGTTTGATTCGCATGATTCATTTATTTATCCATTGGTGAACCTATCCTTCTCCATGTGCTCCCTTCGTTCATCCCATTCGTCGTCTTGCCATGTTTTTTGGTGTACTTGTACCTACAGTCACTCGTGACGAGACAACATCAAGCCCAAAACCTCCTAGTCTACCACGGCACATGATCATTTTGGATGCAGGTGACTAGGAGAGGTGGTAAGGTTTTGAAGCTGGATTATGGCTCTAGGCACTGCTAATGAAAATTGTCCAAGAGTCACTGAGTGATGGAGACTAGCAATTTGAGTCAACAGTGACTGCCTGCGAGGTCAGGCTCCGTTAGGACGAAAAATCGCACAAATTTTGGTAGGGACAATTTGGACTATAGGAAGGCAAGGCAGGCATGCTCTGCACATTTTTCGGAATGAATGTGTAGTGGGTGCTAGACAGCCATATTTTCACAATTTTCCATAGTAACGGGTTGGGCTACATGAAGGTTCAGCAGGTAGAAATTACGCAGTTTTTGTGAGGAACTACCCGGGAGATTGATAGCCAAAACTGCGTAATTCCTAGAGGGAACTGGTAGTTGGCTATTCGGGTCACTGGCACCCAAAACTATGCAATTCCCATAGGAAAATGGCATTTGGCTACTCAGTCACTGGTAACATAAATTGCACAATTCCTGTAGGGAATCGACAGTCTAATGCTAGGAGCTGCTGGCGGGGAAATTGCACTGAAGCTGGGAAGTTTTGCTGTTGATCATCTCTGCACAATTTATGAGCTGAGAGGATTGTTGGATAGTAGAAGGAGTTCTCATGAAAACTACACAATTTCTTGGATGAACAGTCGGTCTACTGTCCGGATGAATAACTTGAAAAACACCGCAATTTTTTGAAGGAGACAGGGACAGACACTTGGTATCTCTCTTTCCTGTCTGCGCAATTTCCTTAGTCAGTTGAGTGAGTGAGGTCAGTGGCCTCTGCACAATTTTTGAAGGGATTCATTCCCGATGTGACAGCTAGGTCTAACTGTCTGGGTGGTCAACATGGAAGTTGATTGAACTACTTGCGGGAAGCGCAACTTAAAACGACTATCTTGGTGCTTCTGCACTATTTTGGTTGACATTTGATCGATTCGATCGCAGGGTGATGGTCCGATTGTGAGAGGGGAGTCTGGTCATTAGCACTTCAACAAAAATGACTAAATGTGTAAACAACTGAAAGATGCATAGGTGATCATGCAAAAACACACTCACATGATTTGATGATGACATGACTCAAACCATCAAGACACATATGTTCAACATGACTGATCGATGTGAAAGTGACAAGTGCGACACTCGTGATTGACCATTCATTGATCAAGACAATGCTTGTGCGACAATGAATGTGACTTTGTGTGTGAGTGTGACAGATTCTTTCATAGTGAACATAACGAACACATACGAAGCAAAGAGATAAACACCAGCATGCAGAAACTTGAATGAAATGAACAAGCAAGGCAGATGCAAGGACTCACACAAGCTCATGGAGCGAACCCGCGTGTGTGCAGTCATCAAGTGAAACTCTCAAGGGAGGCTCTGAAATTAGTTCTAGCCAAAATTTTGGAGGGTGGTTGTAGCTGCTACAACAGAATATAAAATAGATGGACCAAACATGGTGGACACCTAAAGTACCTAGTGGCATTGAAATTTTGGAATTTAAAATTTATTGATTTTTCTAGATAGGTTGGGATAGCCAGAATAACATCTAGTTGTAGTATTAAAATAAGGAACCCTAAAGCTTACTTAGTTACTATTCCAATGTGATCCTCCCCAAGAAGAAATAAAATTGTAACCAAAACTTGTTGGAAAACCTTAGAAATTAGAAGCATATTATAACATGCTATTGGTTGAGGAATCTGGTAATTTGATGGAAAAATTAACGAGAACAATATTTATCTATCAATTTGAAGAAGGGGTTATAAGTAACGATAAAAGTTTCATCAATAAATTTCTTGGGCTTTTCATTCGTGGGAAAGTTGAAGGTATTTTGAATTAACTATGGTGTAATTTCATGAACATTTTCTCTAGTTGTAAATGTTGGTGGCCAAAACTGCTTTGTTTTACTTATCTCTTTAACTTGTTTCTTGCTAATTATACTTCCATACTAGCTATTTTGTGCCTAAAATCCATATAGGTATAACCCTTGTCATGTTTCACAAGTTATTTAGTCATTTATGTTTAAGTCTAAGGAATCATCACCAATTGGATGCTAATCTCGTTAATTGTGCAGATTTGGAGCCACAGGGTCAAGATTCATTACCAAAGTTGGCGGCACTATTGTTAACCCACAAATGTTACAGTGCAACTACTGCAGGTCTCCTTTTCTTTATATGTTGATCCATTTTTGTTGTTAAAACTATCATGTAATTTTAGGCAAGTAACCACCATGGGTTTTGGATGTAATTGTATAAAAGGGGATTTGTAATTGGGAGTTGGGTTAGCGAGAGATCTCTGAGTTATGTAATAGTTACTTTTGATATTAATGAAATTTATAGCTTTTTGATCTCGTTCATGAATCAGTGAGTTAAGCACATCCCTGACCAGGAAGTGGGGCCCGCTCTCCTGATCAGGTGTTGTGCCTGTGTGCTTATGTGTGTATTGTTTTTATTTATACATTTTATTTTCCTTTTGTTGTAAGAGTTATTGCGCTTCTCTGAACTTTATTGTTGTTACAGTTGATGTTGTGAATCGTTATGCTGCTATAGTTTATTTAATATTTTAGATTTCATGTTTAATTAATTAATTGAACTCCTGATTAATTACTGGATTATGAATTTTCCCCTACACATATAGCGCATGATACCCTTGCAATAACAAACGACCCCAAATTGACATATTAATGTGGTAAAAAGTGTTGAATCATAACATTCACACTCGGACACCAACATTTTGGCACTATTGCCGGGGAGGCTATCGAGGTGCGAGAACATAACTGACATTGATCTTGGAACCAATCTCTCATCCTAAGGAGAGAAAGGGGTTTTCCAATCTGCTCCAGGTCTTGAGCGTAGTTATTTTTGTTTTATTTTGTTTTTGTTTCTTTTTGTTTTTCTTATTCTTTTTCCTCACTCTTTTTTTTTATAGGGGCCACTCTCTTGTCTTGGGGAGGGAAAGAATCTTTCACCCTACTCTAGATCCTGAGCTTATAATTTTCCTGCGGTTTTGTTTGTTTTGATTTTGAAAGGTCATATCTCTCGTCTTGGGGAGGGAAAGAGTTTTTTACACTACTCTAGGTCTTGAGCCGTGTAAATTTTAATGTTTTCTTTCCAAGAAATGTATGAAGAAGGGTTCAAATAAAAGGGGCAAAGGAGGACCCCAAAGGCAAGGAAGGAAATATTTAGGGAGGAATACCTATATCTAGGAGATTATTGCAAAATATACATCAGAAGCCTCTTTGCGAGCTACTGCTAGGGTGAAAGTTCACACAAAGTACAAGGGGCATTCCGTGGAACAACCTATACAACCCCCAAAAGTGGAAGTATCCCTTTTGATAGCTAAAGAAGAAGTAGGAATAAGGGAATCAAAGGGATCAAAAATACCTCCCTTAGTATCATATAGGGAGGTAGTGGCCAGTACAGGGTCAGAAGAAGAGATCCACCCAAGAATTGAAGAAGGAGACTTTGGATGATTTTAATCACCTTCCGATCATGGGAGTGTTGTTAAACTTCCACAACCATCAGTTGTTACAGAACAAGAAACTATTCAAATCCCAAGTGAGTATTGGAAAGTATTCATGGCACCTCCAATATCTTCAATCAAATTCCCAATTGGGGATATCAGGGGTGAGGCACTAATGAAGCCTATTCCACTGATCACACTGTTGAACTTCCATGGGCTTTCCGTGGAAGATCCACACACTTTCCTATTTGAGTTTGATATTGTTTGCAAAGGGTATGACTATATCAATCATGCTTAAAATCTGAAAATTTTTTGTGCTACATTAAAAGGAATAGCGTTGCAATGGTTTATGGGTATAGGAGGAAAATCCATCTCTACCTGGGATGACATGAAGAACACCTTCCTGGAAAAATATCAGGATTACTATAAATCTCGGGAAAATAAGGAAGAAATATTTAAATTCATGCAGAAGGAGGATGAAAATATGGAGGACTGTGTGGAGCATTTTAAGTACACTCTCTAGAGGTCTGGCCACAATGACCTGGATAAGGATATCCTAAAAATTATTTTTCTTCGGGCCTTGAGGGAAGAATATTTGGAGCTATTAAACGTAGTAGGTAAAGGGAATATATCTAAAAAAGATTTTGACACCATATGTGAGCTCTGCATTCAATGTTCAAGGGGACCTGCAAGGAATAGATAGGGAGTCTTGACCTTCAAAGCATCAAATAGGGGAATCACAAAAGAAGAAATTGGAAACCTGATGGATAATTTGAAAAATGATATAATCAGCACATTATATTCCCAAATGGATACATTGTGGGAAAAACAAAAGCTGATGGAGTTGGAAAGAACCATGGCTATTTTCTAGCCTCAATGTAGAAAGGAACATCCACTGAAGGAGTGTCCACTAAACACTATAAAGACATGTGTTATTTGTGATCAAAGTCACTCCACCAGTGCATGTCCATCTCTTCTAGCACTAAAGGCAGTATTTCAAGGGACAAATGAGGAACCAGATCAGTTATGCTTTAAGGTGTCTAAGAAACCATTGAAGCCATGGTCATCAGGCTTAAATCCAAGTATGTCTTAGGATCCTTTTCAATATTATAGTATGAATCCTCATTCAATTCCTTTTTGGCCTCTATATTATCAGTATCCACCTTGGCAACCATGGTACCCTCAACCTAACTCAAGTTCTTCATGGTCTCAAAACTGGTGTAGCCCTGCTCCCCCTACCGCTCAATTTCCTCAACCTACACAACAACAACAGTTACAGCTGCCTTCTAATGTTCCCTCCAATAATCCTCCTATATGACCTCAACTTCCCATTAAACCAAACCCAAATCCAAACAATAAGGGTGCTCAACAAATGGACTCCCTCAACTTTCCTTCATATAACATTTCTACTGCAGGATTTAATAAAATGAATTTGTGATCTGGCCAGGTAGTAAATGCTCCAACATCGCCCGTTATTGTTGAACATCTTGACGATGAAAATCTAGAATCTCAAGCAGTCAGGGGTGAGACAACCCAACCATCTGTGGAACATTCTCCTTCTCATTTGACTATTACTTTAGCCTGTCAAACTAATCCTCCTTATCCAGAATAATTAGCCCTAAGTAAACCGGTTGCTCAACCAGAATTTGATCTTTTAGGAGAATTGCATAATCTGTTTGTGAAAATCCCCCTACTTCAAGCTATGAAAGATGTAACTATTTTTGCTAAAACTATCAAGGAATATTTTTCCAAGAGACCTAGGAAGAAAATCAAGGATCCACTTACAATTCATGTTATAGGGAGATTATTTGACATTATGCTGCGGAAATCTATGCCTGTAAAATATGGGGATCTTGGGAACACAATTCTAATAGTCCAGATCAATGGGGTAGATATTCAAAATGTACTGATACATTTCGAGGTGACAATTAATGTAATTACCTTTGAAACCATGCTTACGCTGGGATTGCGTGATCTTAAGCCTACCCCTACAGTCTTAGAGCTAGATGACAGATCTATAATTAGATCGATAGGGAAACTGGAGGACATAACAATCTCAGTGGATTCTTCATGCTATCCCATTAGTCTCCTAGTCTAGCATACACAATCCCTAGCTGGTGGTCACCCCCTTATCTTAGGATGGCCTTAGCTTGCAACCGTTGATGCCTATATTGGGTGTCAGTCAGGAAACATGATAATTTCTAATGGGGAAAATACGAAAAATCTTATTCTCTATCCCCCTGCAGAACCAAGTTCACAGAGAAAGCTAAAACATAACTCTCTGTCTTTGGATGGGATCAAAACTGAACATCAGGAACTCCAACTAGTCCTTACCATGGGGCAAGCCCTCTAATTTAATAAGGAGATAGAGGATGACACTATCAACACTTTTATTAGAAACCCTCATTATGTTCTAGATCCAACTCGGTAGTTTTTGGAATTTTTCATGAGCTATGAAATGTAGGAAACTATCGGATCAAAAAACAGAAATGAAGATATTTGTATAGCAACATTCTCTGATAGCATATCGATGGAGATCAAGCCAGGGAAGACATTGAATATCAACCTGAATCTTTTACTAGCCCATATTGAACAACTCCTAAAGATCCTTCGGGAATAGAAAGAATATTTTACTTGGGATTATACTGATATGAAATGTATCCCTGCCAATTTGTGTACTCATCATATTTATATTAAAGAGGATTGTTGACTAGTGAGACAGACTCAAAAGAAGAATGAACCCTTCCTTGAAAACCATTTTCAAAGAAGAGCTTCAAAATTTATTGGATGGAGGATTCATTTACCCAATCTCGGATAGTCAGTGGGTATCCCCGTTAGTCATCATTCCTAAAAAGAATGGTAAATGGCAGATTTGTGTAGACTATAGGGAGTTGAATAAACCAACCTTGAGAGACCATTTCCCTCTACCATTTATTGGCCAAGTCCTTGATACCTTGGCTGGGAAGAAGTTTTTCTCTTTCCTAGACGGGTTTAGCGGGTATAACCAAATCCAAATAGCTCTAGAGGATCAGGACAAAACCACCTTTACATGCCCTTGGGGAACATTCACTTACCAAGTCCTTCCGTTTGGTATTTGTAATGCACGTGCTACCTTTCAGAGAGCAATACTAGGTATTTTTTTCTGATTTAGTCGATGATAGTGTTGAAATCTATATGGATGATTTCACACCATATGGAGGGTAATTTGAAGAAGGGTTGGCAAACTTGGATAAAGTTCTTAAAATGTGTAAAAAAATGCATGTTTCTCTATGTACAACAAAATGTCACATGATGACATAAGATGGAGTAGTGCTAGGACATTTTCTTTCGGTTGTTGGAATACAAGTTAATTGTGCCAATGTAAAGGTAATTCTACATTTTCCTATACCCAAGTCATCGACTCAGGTACATAGTTTCATTGGTTTCACTGGTTACTATAGGCATTTTATAGAAAAAATTTCCTAGATAGCATTCCCACCTTTTCAGTTGTTAACTAAGGATGCAGAATTTTTATAGACAGATGATTGTGGAGTAGCTTTTGAGAAAATCAAAGAACTGATCTGTCGAGCTCCAATATTACATGCTCCTAACCGAGAACTTCCATTTCATATCAATACAGATTCCTCTCAAACAACTATAGGGGCAGTGTTGGGACATCAAGAAGATAAGAAGCCGTACGCAGTCTATTATGTCAGCAAGAATCTAACATCTGTTGAGCTAAACTATATGGTAATGGAGAAGGAGTTCCTAGCTGTTATCTATGTTGTTAATAAATTTCGACATTACATTACTGGGTATCCTACTTTTGTACACACTGATCATGCAACAATCAAGTATTTGATGAATAAACCTGTAACTCCTGGGCGTATAACAAGGTGGTTGCTATTACTTCAAGAATTTGATATCACCATTATAGATAAACCAGGCAAAGATAATGTAGTTGCTGATTTTCTATCTAGATTAAATGTTAATAATGAAGGAGAACCTGTAGAAGATAGCTTTTCGAATGAACATCTGTTTGCAATTTCTACTAATACCCCTTGGTATGCAGACATTGCTAACTATTTGGCTACATGAAAAGTACCACATCATTTTTCATAAAGGGAACAACAGAATATCATTCATCATAGTGACAGTTACTCATGGATAGTGGTATACCTCTTTTATAGAGGGGGTGATCAGCAGATCTGTCATTGTGTAGTGGAAAGTGACATCTATGAGATGCTGAGAACTACTCTTGATGGCCCTTGTTGAGGGAATTTTGCAGACAATTGAACCTACCACAAGGTTTTACAGATGAGATATTATTGGCCCTCTATCTTCAGCAATGCACAAAACTGTGTTCGAAGATGTGATAGCTTCCAATGGATGGGTCATCCTGGTTGCTCAGATGAAATGCCATTACAGCCACAAGTAGTTCTCGAGCCTTTCGAGAAATGGGCTATTTTGTAGGTCCATTTAACCCTTCTTCACATCAAAAAGTCCATATTTTAGTCTGCACAAATTATGTAACATAGTGGGTAGAAGCCAAGGCTGTAGCGAAAGCAACAGAGCATGTTGTCTTAGACTTTTTGTTTGAAGAATTTTTTTTTTAGATATGGTGCTCCAAGAGAGATAGTTTCAGATGGAGGAGCACAATTCACATCACACATGATAGCAAAGCTTATGAAGAAACATGGGATCAAGCATAGGATAACAACCCCATATCATCCTCAGGCTAACGGTCAAGTGGAAATAACAAACAAAGTATTGGAAAAAATTCTCACCAAGACCATGGCAAATCATTACTGGGATTGGGCTAGAAAACATCCTGAAGCTCTTTGGGTATACATAACAACATGGATGGACAAAACAAGATTTTCACCATTTGAACATGTCTATGGCAAATCCCCACTGTTCCCGGTAGAATTTGAAATCAGTACACTCAAAACATATCTGGAAGTAGGATTGGACCTCTCAGAAGCCCAAAAACACTAGCTAGAAAAACTAAATGAGCTTGATGAAATTCGTTTAACGGTTGTCCAGAGAACTGTTGCCATACAACAACAGAGACAAAAAAGGTATGATAAATTTATTAAAAATAAGATGTTCCATAAAGGGGATTTGGCATTACTGTATGATTCCCATTTTAAGGATTTTAAAGGGAAGATTTTCTCATGATGGTAGGGACCATATGAGGTTGATGCAGTATTTGACAACATGATTGTCAGATTGGTCACAATCAATGATTCACATGTTTCTTTTATTGTAAATGGACATCGACTTAGACTCTACCATTAGTCAACCTCTAAAGGAGTCTTCATCAAACATCTCTTTGAAAAATCTGGATTGAAGGTTGCTGGTGTAGAGAATACCTCCTTTGCATCCTATATATATATATATATATATATATATATATATATATATATATATATATGTTGTTACTACTCGTTGTTTTTTTGCAGGTACTTCCACAGGTGCACAAAGATTTTCCTAACTTATGCTGCTAAGGAGAAATTTTTTCGAAGTGTTCGGTGTTGTTACTCCTCCGAAGCTGAATTTTTTTCTAAGGGTTCAGTGCTATTACTCACGATGTTGTTACTCTTCTCATGTTGTTACATTGGTAAGAAAAATCTTATAAGTACCTGACGTTGTGAATCTTCTAATGCCATTATACGATTCATGCTCCTACTCTGCCACATAAGCACCAGGTATGATACTGATTAGACTTATCATAATCATTAATAATTTTGTGACATGACTTGGGAATGACTGTAGATGGTCGTTTCTTAATGAGGGGTGGTACAACTATAATGGCATACAAAAAACAATTAAATTTTCATAGTAATCCATCCCATCAATTATGTAAAACCCTGCTAATATGTATAACCCATAATGACGCCATTACATTCCACATCATTAATCGATAACCATATGGATTTGAAACATCATGCGAATGGTTTCCAATTAAATCAGATTGTCATGAAAAGTTAATATCATAATATCCCATTATTATTATAACCTAGTCATAGATTTTTCCCATTCTTCCCAAAAATCCACTTGCTCTCTATGTCTTTTCTATGATTGGTTGTGGATATTTCCATTTATATACCTGCATATTACCATTTGATACCCCTTTGCATGATATTATTTCATGACCTTTTCTGCAATAAACTAGCTGGCCGGCACTCCCTTTAATGGTTTTGCTGCTAGTCTGAGCGTTGTTACTGGAGCCCATACAGGAATGTGGGGGGGGGTCTGCTATCCAACATGAACCAGTGAAAATGGTGAAGATTCATAGTAACTGGGATGTATGGCATGTTTTCCTAGATGCAGGTTGGGATAGTTACTTTCAACAACTACAAGGATTTGATGAAACAATCATAGTAGAATTCACCTTAAATTTAGAAGATGAATACTCCAAGGTATGGGGCTAAGAGTTTCGGTTACAGAGGAGGCCATTATAGTTTCCAGAAGATTGCTACGGGGGGGTCAAATATGGTTTTCTTAGAAGGCCCCATTGTCGGAATATCCAAAGGTATTTTTTGCAAATCAGTGAGGCAGTAGCTCAAAGGGGCAAGGGATACGACCAAAAATCGCTACCCTATCCTTGGGGAGAAGTTGCCTATTTCATATCAAGGTACATTACTTGTGAAGGAAGTTTCTCTATTCTATTCAAACATCATTTTAAGATTTTGGCATCCCTGTGATATCGGCATGCCCTAGTTTACTTGATAGATATGCCATTTTTCTTAATGAAAAACTTACAGTTGATGGCGCATTCTGCTCGCCATTCTCGGCAAGTGTTGGGACTCCTTACCAACCACAGTTTAGTCCAACTACTAGTTATCCAGGCACTGGCCCAAACCCCGATGTCATGGCCACAATTTTTTGAATCAGTAGAGGAAGGGGAAATCAACGAACATGATGTAGAAGGGAGAAATGTCATAGTCGATGTTGTACCACAAGAACTAGAATCGACCACGGAGGCCATGGAAGTAGACAGAATGGAAATTGATGATGCTAGTAATGCTACTGATAACGCATAAGAAGCACTTTCCATAGAAATTCGAAGGGCTGAGCAAGGGGGTGCAGGTGGTGCTGCCCACAAGAACTAGCACCACCCAGACAAATCATACCAGAGCCAGTATAAGTGGCAGAAGCTAAGGTTAGTAGTGATTCTCAAGAACCAGCAGAAAATTCAAAGAGAGTCACTGGATTAGCGAAATGAAAAGACAAACAAGTTTATTTTCCATGTATAGGTGAGGCTGAGAAAAATTTATTTCAGTCACCTTTCACTGCAAGTCAATCGAGGGTGGCTAGAAAATTTCGAACACCGCATCATTCAAAGGTTGAGAAGGCAGTTCCACCTATTCTGAAGATCATTAAGAGGAAACGAGATACTCTAGTGGAAGTTGTGACTCAAGTACAAACTCTTATCGAAGAACAGGAAAAGATGGTCGAAGGTGTGGAGGCCAACACTACTCCACAAGAACCAGTGCTAGCCGACACGTCAGTGGCAGAAGCCACGAATATGGGCAGTCCTGCAGAATTAGGAGCATATTGGACTCGTTCTGAGAATGAGTCATGAGAATATGAGGTCGCTGAAGGTCCAACAATAAATCATCAAGTACAAGAATGAAGTATTGAGGGCAACATCCTGCCGGATGACACAACAACTCAGAAAAAGGACCCACCGATTGACGCTAAATCTCAAGACGAAGAGACATTTCCAACACAAAAGGATATATAGACAGTGGGGGAAGATGCTGTGGATGTCGAAATTCTAGCTGTGACAGTTCCAGAACAATATAAAGGGGTTGAGATAGATGTTGTTGGAATTGATAAGTAGACAATAAAAACAGAAGTCATGAATATGGAGCCTCCGATGTAATAATTCTGGAGCCGCAAGATGTAATTTGAGTTGATGGACATGCTGAGGGAGTAGGAATTAAGGAAGAATAGATAGATATAGATGCTTAGGATCCACCATGCCCCACATTGGCTACAGAGCCGATGGGAGAAATCCCCATTAAATAGGAATTCATTGACTACAACGCGGAGTGAAAGTCCTCATTCAAGGAGAGATACCAGTCCTAATTCAATGAAAACATGCAATTGAAGATTGACAATATTCGGCTGAAAAAGAGGATTTTTCGATTAAAGAGGGAAGCATGAAGATATAGGAGAAAGATTTCAATCCTCAAAGATGGACTTACAAATTAAGTAGAAGAACCTGTAGTAACCAAAGTAAATACCCTCCTACCACTTCTGTTGTGACAAATACTGGGCCAATAGAATGGTTATTTGAAAGTAGTGAGTTCTTCTTGAATGCTTAAATTCAAAAGTGGCAGGCAATTGCCACAAGCTTACAACAGGGATCTATTTTGGTAGAAGATCACCAGAAGGAATTGAGACGGTTCAAGAATAAGCAATAAGGGTAGTCACTGGTTATATTGACAGGGAATATAGAGAGAGGAGGAAGCATGAGAAACAAAAAAGAAGAATTTCACGGCTGGAAGGAGAAGTGTGCATCTTGAAGATAGATAAGGAAGAAATGTTTGATCTTGCACAATAGGTACTTGATTGCCATCCTCCAACTCACATCTATGCATTGTTCTTGCATGAAAAATATCTTTTATTTTGTCTGAAGAGTATATTCCATGAAATTAGTCATAAGATCAAAGATTCAATGCAGTTCCTCTGGATCATGAGAGGGCATGAAATTCTAGACCAGAATCTTATTTGTGAACTTTATATGCATGACTATTACTTGAAGGATGATCAAACTTTTAATCATGTTCCTTATGTGGGAGACATCCAACTCAGAGCATTCACCTCTTATACTGTCAATCAAGTCAGGTGGAAAAAGGCTTTTGATACTTTTGAGGCCAACCAAGCCACTTGATCGTTATTTGTTCGAAGAGAACACTACCTGTCTGATAGTATCCTTAATAAGCATAGGAATTTTCTAAACATTGAAGGGAAGAAGGAACAAATGGTTACAATGCAGAAATGGTGCATACAACTATGTACTAATCAAATAGTTTCTTATCAAGAAGAGGCTAACGACGCATGTCAAAGGAGGTGGATGCCTTTTGCAACCCACAATTATTCTAGGGAAATAGAAAGGATGTCACACTATATGGCTTGTCTACAAACCTCTGGGCTTCACTGGATAGGTCTTAGGTTTCAATTCCCACTTCTTTGGCTACTGGTTGAAACATACACCCCAACCTACGAGGTGAGCAGCGACCGGTGGAAGGATGTTTTAACAACCTTAGGATACATATTAGCTGGTACTGAGATGGCCGAAAAGTATGGCCTTTCCATGCTACATGTCAAACACAGTTAGGCAAACCCAAACTTGTGACGACGACGGACATCATGCGGACATGCACAAAAGTCAGTTGGGGGGAGATGATGGGGGCCAAAACTGCTTTGTTTTACTTATCTCTTTACCTTCTTTTCTTTCTAATTATACTTCCATACCAGCTATTTTGTGCCTAAAAGTCCTACAGGTATAACCCTTGTCGTGTTGCACAAGTTATTTAGTAATTTATGTTTAAGTCCGAGGAATCATCACCAATTGGATGTTAATCTTGTTAATTACGCATATTTGGAGCCATAGGGTCAAGACTCATTACCAAAGATGGCGGAAATATTGTTAACCTGCACTTGTTACAGTGCAACTGCCACATATCTCCTTTCATCTATCTTTTGATTCAGTTTTGTTGTTACAACTATCATGTAATTTTAGGCAAACAACCACCATGGTTTTTAAATGTAATTGTATAAAAGGGGATTTGTAGCTAGGGTTTGGGTTAGCGAGAGATCTTTGAGTTTTGTAACAGTTACTTTTGATATTAATGCAATTTCCAGCTTTTTGATCTCCTTCGCGAATCTATGAGTTAAGCACAACCCTGACCAGGGAGTTGGGCCCGCTCTCCTGATCAGGTGTTATGCCTGTGTGCTTATGTGTGTATTGTTTTTAGTTATATATTTTATTAATATTTTGTTGTAAGAGGTAGTGTGCTGCTGTGAAATATATTGTTGTTACAATTGATGTTGTGAATCGTTATGCTGCTACAATTTATTTATTATTTCCAATTGCATGTTTAATTAATTAATTTAACTCCTACTCAATTATTGGATTATGAATTTGCCCCTACAATATAGTGCATGATACCCTTGCAATAAAAAATGACCCCAAATTGACATATTAATGTGGTAAAAACAGTTGAATCGAAACATTCATGTAACATTCACACTCAGACACCAATAGTAATCATGATAAAATTTGTTTGAGGAGCTAGAGAAGATGTAAACCAACTTACAAATTGCAATAAATTATAAATAGTGGGAACAATTACATAATAAACACCAGATTTGACAAAATAGAGTAGATCATCGAGCTCATTGAATCGATCAAGGGAATCTCATCAAAATTCAAGGAGGTGAAATGGGAATCATAGGTTCATGAATATTAGCCTCACGGTCAATTAATGGAGCATTGTTGGGTAATGGTGGAGGTACATGGTTCTGAATATTTTTCTTCATATTAACTATTTTAAATGAATCACATGACACTGTGACAAGAATTTCCAAATTACACAGCAAGAGGAACATTGACTTTGACTTGGATGTTGATGTGGAACCAAAAATGGATGACTTGGACGTTTATTTATTGTTACTCTACAAACAAGGAATAATATGACAAAGGAGAAAACCATTTTATCCTTTATGGAATAAACATGAAAAATAGTATCATGATGTGAGGGAGCATGACAGGGATGACATGGACCAACATATTAGTAGAAGATGATGTGAGGCTATGTCAAATCATTCACTTGACTGGCTCACTTGCGTGATATGCTTACTGTCTCTTGTGGAAACATTGATGTTTGATGTACTCTTAAAACCATTTAATAATTTCTGATGCCCTACCATATTGATTTTAGAATGAAAGGGGGCTTGTTTCAATCAAAGTTGACTGCTGATCTTATGATTGGTGGTGTTGTATTACTATTTTGTGGCAAGTACCCATCTCTTAAACCTATAGAGGTCAAGGGCCATCACATGTCATCCCATATATATTTTATACAAGATGTACTATGATCCAATCAAAATTTGCACCCCATTTGACCTTTCAATTTTTGGTGGGTAGGAACACACTTTCATATAATTTTGTGGGAAACGATTTCAACGCATTCATTTGAGGCCTTGATATACATAATCAAAATTTATAAAAGGATGATTTTATATGCATTTTTTTTTATTTTTTTTTAGCTGGTAGACAAAAATTCCTTTTCTTTTCAGTTTCCTTTTTTGAAATCGTTTTCTTGTAAAAAATAAAGAAGAAAAATAGTGACTGCAATAGACTCCTCTAATTCAATTTGCTGATCAGCCTCAAGATCAATTATGATTTCAAATGTAAGCTAGTTTCTTTCTTTGAAGGTGTTTAAATCACATTTATATTTTTTTCCAAGGATGCTTCTTTGAATTATTTGTGAGTGAATATTTGATGATTCCTTGTTAGCCATTTTCACAAGTTCTGGCCAACCTTGATGTTCATACCCTGATAAAGAATGTTTCCTACTTTCCGATGAGCACCAGTATTACAACAAGGATGTTGAAACTATTGGGCCTCCCAACTTTACTTCATCAACCTAGGGTTCGTACAAACTTGGAGGAGACAGTTTTGTATACACAAATAGTTGTAATTGGTCTACTCTTTGTCACTGTTGAGCTAGGATGATAAACCACTAGGGTTTCTCAAACCAACCTTCTATTGACTAGAAGAAGTCTGATTACCAATTTGGAGAAGAGATATTTACCCTAATTGGAAGAAAAGAAATGATGTTTATTTGATGAAGGAAAGACTGAAAGAAATTCTTGCAAAACAACATGAAATCCTTGATCTACTTGCTAACCTACTTTGCTTGCAGAAAAACCCTATTTTAGCACATGTGAGGTTTCAAATAGTCTAAGCATGAAATATGATCTAAAGAGTGCTAACTGTTGTGTGCAAGAAAATATGTCAAAGAAATCTTTTTCTTTTTATCTTTTTGCTTGAGAAATGTAAATGCTAATCTTGCTTGTTTCTTTGGAAGGGGAGACAGGTGTGAAGGAAAAGGAGTATACTAGTTCACATGACTTGGAGGGAAAGTAGGGACCAAATCCAAGCTTTAAGTGATTATTTTTTCTCAATTCGGGATCAAAACAGGCTACTACAGGTTTTCCTACAAGATGTCTACATGAAGTACTAGTTCACCTATAGGATCCCTTGTTTTACTACAGGAATAGGTCGAAAGCTTAGGGAGTGGTATAGAAGGTGGGGTGGAGCTTGAAAATAGTGAATAAGGATGGAATAATGCATGGGAGTGATAGGAACTTACTTAGAACTCAATTCAAATCTTTACGATGGTTGGATTTGCTCAACAAAGATGGCAAGTTTTCCCCATAAGACAAGAATTTGAATTGAGACCTTAGTGAATTTTGGAAATCATGGGTGGATATGGCTTGCATGAGGCTAATGAGATGAGGTCTCCATGCAATTTAGAAATTTATCTAACAACAAACATCATGCTTGGAATTGATATATAAACTCAGCAAAAACAAGAAAGGTATATTCATGTAAAAGAAAACATAGTTATCACCATTTACTTGCTAAGCTCATGCATGGAAATGCTTGGAACCAATATGAAAGCGAGAAGAGATCAGTGAAAAACTTAAGAGATCAGAAAATAGCAATTGCAACTTATCTATGAAACTGCAAGATAATGACCTAATTAGCGAGAAAACCCTAAATTACACAAAAATCAAGAATTATATCCTTTTGTGTTGCATGAGAAGTGTTCCTCAAACCATGATCCCTGAAAGGGAGAAATGACGTGAAAACCACTTGTTGTCGGCCTTTTTGGAATATATTCTTATCACTACAATGCTACTATCAGAGCTATTCACAAATGGAAGCATACTAATTAAATCTACCAATACTTGCAAATTAACAATACCAAAATCAATTTCACAATTAACTATGAGATGACGTAAGCATACATATATAGTAAGAGGAACCTCTGTTGCTAGGGTTGGGCCCTAACCCAAGAGCTTCATCCCTTTGATTCAACTCAGTGTTGGATCAAGGGAATGCTACTCATTTTCATTAAAAAAATCAGAAATACATAAGAGTGCTTGGTTACAATGCTTCAACTCAGAAAATGCTAAGCTATCTTGAACAAAAAATCCAAATCCTAATGAGGCCCTAGGCATCTTGATTTATACAACTAAATTTACCAAAAAATTCCTTAAATTTAGTGAGGCTTGGCTCCAATCTCGAGATAAACTCATCATGAATTTTCACTAGCTTGACTACCAATGAACTTCATGGCTTGACTGCTTGCAACTTTAAGATGATGAGATTTGATTGAATAATTTTCGAGTGAGTGAGGATTTAAGGAGGAAGATCTTGTTCCCTAGAATCCCTCTTGCTTGTTTTCATTCGAGTTCCTGCACTTTAATTAGCCAAAATTTGCTCCAAAACCTACAATCAATGCACATTAGACCACTAGACATGACATCTCATCTTTTTACTCTCCTCATTAAGAAAAACATAATTAAAACATGTAAATAATGATGAAAAAAGTTGATTTTAGTAAGTTGGAGGTGTATTAAGTTCCATATAATTTACCCATTGATGAACCTGATCATCACCCCCCTACTGAAAATGTTTCTCATCCTCTGAGCAACTCAATCTATGTCCATGTCTTTCATTACTTTGGTGGCCTCCCTGACATTCCAAGCTTCTATTGTAGTCTCCTCCTCTTGTGGATAAAACCCTTTATTCCTCTCTATTTCTTCCTAGTTATTTCTTTCTTCTTCTTCCTTTCTCCCCTCAAACATACCTAAAAGAAATGGTGGGCTGAGTTTTAATCCAGTCTAGATGACCTTGAGTCTATGTAATGTTTTCTTATACATTTGGACTCTCTCTAGTGCATCCTTCATTCTACCAGGAGAATGATATTCTTCAATCTTTAGGTTGTAGGGTAAGGTGTTCCATCTCCTTTGGCAGGCTTGTTTGCCTTCATCTCCTATCAATCTTAGCATGTCTTCAAAATGAGTGACTTCTTGTTCTTGTACAGCAAGGTATCTTGGTGCAAGCTTGGGATCATTTGTAATGAGGTTGTGAGTGCTAATGACGACCATTGGGTTAGACTGTTCTGCTCTAATGAAAAGGGGTTTTTCTTCTTCTCTTGCCAATACCCTTTTCATTTATGTAGCTCTAACATCCTCATGACTCATCCAAGATGTCAAGGCCATTAGTTGTAATTCCCCTAGATTTGGATTTGGGTCCCACACATTTATATATGTCAAAGCTAAATTGTGTAGGTAGAACTCAGATATATTTGCTCTATCCTCTAGGGTGCTTTGATCGCAGAGGTCAATGAATTTTTTGTAGTCTTGGAAAGGCATAGTTCCTCTTTGTGCTAGGGTTTCTATCTAAAACTACAACCATTTTTCTTTGAGGTATAAGGCATATGACTTTGCTGGCATCCTGCATTGAAGTGCCTTCACGAATAAACTTTCCATAGTTTCCAATTGGCCTTACCTTTCATGTAGTATCTTTCTCAACCATGTGTTCTGTGGAGCGATAAAAAGGTGTCTTTTAAACTCCTAATTACCTTCACATTAATTATCAACCCAGGGACGACTTTTTATTTCAAGAGTGTACTCAGTCTGAGGCGGCTATTTACTCAAGAGTAATGTTTTGTAGTATAGTGCTTAAAAGCTACAAAAGTAAATGAATGCTTGAAGAATAAATCTAACAATAACATAAACTCAAATGCTCTGAAATCCAACTATTCACTCAGCAAACATCAATTGAGGATACAGTAGCAATAACTCATTCCTCTAGAGATTGATGCAATTGAAATCAAACCGGAACAAGACAATCAATCTGGGAATGAGGAAGCAATAACCAATGTTCTCTATAGTTGACAGTCCTACTTTAAAGAAATCAAAAGGAAATCGAACTTGAACTAAAGCTGCCATTGAAAGTAAACTAGGAAAACTCTTTAAAAGAAAACTAGTGCAATTAATCAATAGAAATGAACAACAAAGTAAATGGGTGCATGTCTACAACTTAACTACTTCAAAAGGCTAAATCACACCAAGCATTGCATCAGTCGAAGGTTCGGTAGCAATAACCCATCCTTTTCATAACTGATGAGAACAAATCCGAGGTCTGGGAGCTAGGTAGCAGATGCTGGGGCTCACTACAGCCTGAGATCGTCCTTGATGGGTGTAAATGAAATGGCAAGTAAAGGAAATAACAATGAAATAGAACAGCACATCAGCCAAGGGTTTGGTGGCAATAACCTATCCCTTTCATAACTGATGGGAGAAGATCAGAGGTCTGGGAGCCAAATAGCAGAAGCTGTTGGAAATAATACTGAGAGGGGGGGTGAATCAGTATTATCAGATCAATCAAACTTTTTCAATGCTCAGAAACATATACGCTACTTCAGTTAAGTGAACCAGCGTGTACACGCTACTGTGACTAAATAAAACAGCGTATAAGAAGAAAACTCATAATTTAGTTAGCTTATTCTTCAGTTAAGTTCATCAGGACATTATTCACCACATTAACAGTAAACAGGTGCAGTATAACAGAACAGATCAAAAGCCACACACATGAACACCAAGATATAAGGTGGAAACCCAATGTGGGTGAAAACCACCTGCTGCAAGTTGTCTCTATCTTTCTTTAATATGAAACTTCAGTTTACAATCTTTTGTACTGGTGCAGCCTTATACCAGTACGCAGGCTACAACCTGCAGAAGGCTACAACCTTCTCTCGTTCTCCAAACTTCCTTGGAAGGGAGCTCCAACCCCCTTTGCTCTTGTACTAGCCAAGATACTAGTACGTAGGTGCTGACCTACAATCTTCTTTCCTTCAGGTACCACCTTTCATACATTTTCAGACTGGATATTCCTGAAGCACAACATTACAATCTGAAGGCCACAATTCATTCACCTTTCACAACAGATCATTGAAGCATAAAACAACCAAACTTTGAATCACTGAACCACTGAACCCTGTCAATCACCAGTTACCAGAACACAGAGCAGACTACAGAACTCTGCAATAACAGTCAGACCCAACTGTAAACCCAAAATCAAGCTTCAAAAGATATACGCTACTTCAATGAGCAAAACCCGCGTATACACGCGCTTTTACCGAAGCCAACATGCGTACAGATCTAAAAATAAACTTTCTCAATTTGCAGCTGTACCAGACATCAGTTAGACCCAGAACATAACATTGCGACAGTATGCAGATCTAGAAATACGCATAATCAACCATATCATGATAGTGCATTTCAAACCATTAGATCCCGATCTATCCTTAGATCTAGTCTTCCATCAACCGATGTGATCTCTCCTTGGCTTAGATCAAGTAACCCAGAACCTGCATATCAGATCTCTTTCTTTTTCAGATATTCAAGCCTTTTCGAAAGATGATTTTGCCTAATGATCTTCTTCTCCTTATATAGCCTTAGGCCTTTCTCAATACCAAGAGCCAAAACCATAGAAATCCAAAACCATCAACTTCAAAACTAGAGATCTACACGACTGTCGAGGTACTCTGGTCCAAAGACATGGGCACAAGTACCGAGGACTAACTACCATGGACCAAAAGGAAACTTCCCGACATATACGCACTTTTCTGTTCATGCATCTGCGTGTATACGCGCCTTATTATGTAGCTCTCCTGCGTATACGCGACTTAGTATGCATATCACCAGCGTGTATACGCAACTTGGACTTAATTAACCTGCGTATATGAGATTTCGCTTCATTCTGTAGACTGAACGGAGATCTGTCATCAAAGAGAGTTGCCATCAAGGACAACACCTGTATCATAGCGCCATTCCTGAGCCAAAAATGCCAACAATCTCCCCCTTTGGACTTGATGGCAACCTTCAGATCCTTAGAATCATTCTCCCCCTTTGTCATCAAGGGCAAAGGGCTGTGCTCCCCCTGAGAACATGCTGATACCTCTGCTTGGCTGTGCTGAAACATGCTCCCCCTGACTGTAGGCAAGATCTGCAAAAGATGTTCTTCAACAGGAACCAAGACTTATACACCATAAGGGACCTTCCTACCACCAAAAGACTCAATACATACATCCATACTCCCTACCAAGAGGGGACACATCAGAGACAATCAATTATATTACATTATTCATCCCAGGCATAGTGGGGAAACCAACATAGGCCGTTACATGACCTTGACACCATAAAAGAGATATCACAAGAGAGATACATGACATAGAGACAATAGATCTAGACCAAGACTTATGAAAGTCACCAGCAGCATCTGATAAACATCTTTTTAGATCAGCAACCAAGAGATCTTTCTGAGCTCCTTCTCCTGAAATCAACAACCAAAACATCTGAATGCCAACAATGCTTTATGAGACTTTTAAGCTGCTCCCCCTGAACCTGTGCCTGCTGCACCCCCTGAAAACTGTGCCTGAAGAATTCTGACATACCCATTGCTGTTCAGAACTCCAGAGTTTGCCCTTGCTGTTCAGAACTTCATATACGCGATTTCTCCTGTATGAAACTGCGTATGTACGCGGATATACTTTCGGCAACAAGCGTCCAAAATACACGCGACTTACTCCGCATAAATCGGCGTATATACGCGGATATCCCTTCCGTAACCTGCGTATACCAACTTTTCTGTAGAATAAACAAACTTCAACAGCAGGATGAAGCATCTACTACTCCCAGCTTTTGTCTGAGATATTCAAAAGTTTCCCTGGGCAGTGCTTTTGTGAGAATATCAACAACTTGTTCCTTAGAAGGAACATACTCCAACTTAACCTTCTGCTCAAGCACTTGTTCCCGAAGAAAATGGTACTTGATTGGTATGTGCTTGGTCTTTGAGTGCATGACTGGATTCTTTGAAATGCTGATTGCACTTGTATTATCACATAAGATAGAGACGGGTGGAGTGCAAGTGATTTGAAAGTCCTGCAAGGTCTGCATCATCCAAAGAAGTTGTGTGCAACAAGATGCTGCAGCCACATATTCTGCTTCAGCTGTAGATAAGGCAATCGAACTCTGTTTCTTGCTGAACCAAGATACTAGTCTGGAACCCATGAAGAAAGCACCACCACTTGTGCTTTTCCTATCATCCACACTTCCAGCCCAATCTGCATCTCTGTAAGCATGAAGAGTGAGATCTGTATTTCTAGGATACCATAAGCCATAGTTTTGGGTCCCTTGAAGATATTTGAAGATTCTTTTGACTGCCTGAAGATGAGTTTCCTTTGGGTTGGCTTGAAATCTTCCAACCATTCCTACTGCATGTGTAATATCTGGTCGAGTACCTGTCAAATAAAGCAAACTCCCAATCATGGATCTATAAGTGGGTTGGTGAACTGCTGCTGATTCATCATTTGCACTGAGGCTGCATCCTGTAACCATGGGTGTACATACTGGCTTTGACTCTTCCATGCCATACTTCTTCAAGATCTGCTTGAGGTATTTGGTTTGAGACAAGAAGATACCTCCTTCATTTTGTTGGATTTGCAATCCAAGAAAATATGTCAATTCTCCAAGAAGTGACATTTCGAATTCTTTCTGCATAACCAAGGCAAAGTTTTGACTCATAGTCTCTTCATTGCTGCCAAAAATAATATCATCTACATAAACAACAAGAATTAGCAATTTGTTATTTTCAACTTTTATATAGAGATTGCTATCTGCTGATCCTTTTGAAAAGCCTTGTTGGTGAAGATATTTGTCCAACCGATAGTACCAAGCCCTTGGAGCTTGTTTGAGTCCATAGAGTGCCTTTTTCAATCTGCATACAAGGTTTGGATCATTCCCAAGAATGAAACCATCTGGCTGCTCAATATATACTTCTTCTTCTAAGTCTCCATTCAGGAAGGCTGATTTCACGTCCATTTGAAATACCTTGAAGTTTTGAAAGCTTGAGAGAGCAAGGAACATTCGGATGGCCTCAAGTCTTGCCACAGGAGCAAAGGTCTCTTCAAAATCTATTCCTTCTTGCTGTGCATACCCTTTACAAACAAGTCTGGCCTTGTTTCTAATTACTTCTCCATTTTCATTTAATTTATTCTTGAAGACCCATTTTGTTCCTATTACATTCTTATCTTTTGGTCTAGGAACTAATTCCCAAGTGTTGTTCTTTTCGATTTGCTCAAGTTCTTCATCCATTGCTTTGACCCAACATTCATCTTTGCATGCCTCTTTCACATTTTGTGGTTCAGTGGAGGTAATGCCAAGTAGCTTGAAGCTTCTGCAAGTGTCCTTCTTGTTTGTACTCCTGCTTCTTTCTGCCCCACAATCTGAGTTTCTGGATGATTCTTTTGAACATATCTGGATGGAGTCTTCTCTTCTATTCTTGTCTGCTCCTCTGGTTCTTCTTGAGATTCTTCTTCTTCTTGAGGTTCTTCTTCTTCATCATTTCGCCTTTGAGAGTAACCTTCATCTTCTTCAATGTCTTCATGATGAACTTGCCTAGGAATATATCCCTTCTCATCAACCACTATATCAATACTGTCAACAATTCTGCCAAGTCTTTTATTGTAGCACTTGTATGCTTTGCTATGTGGAGAATAACCAAGAAGAATGCCCTCATCTGCTCTTGGTTCAAGTTTGCCAAGTTGCTCATTAGTATTCTTAATATAACATTTGCTCCCAAAGATTTTGAAGTGCTTCACGGAAGGAGTTTTACCACTCCAAAGCTCATGAGGTGTTTGAGTGCTGTTTACTCGGACATTTGTTTTGTTAAGAATAATAACAGCAGCATGTGCAACTTCACCCCAGAAGGTTGCAGGAGTACCTGATTCATCGAGCATAGCACGAGCCATTTGTTGGATAGTTCTGTTCATTCTTTCCACAACCCCATTTTGCTGAGGAGTTCTAGCTGTAGAGAATTCTCTTCTTATCCCATGTTCGTCACAGAAATCGAAAAATTCATTTGAGGTGAACTCCCCACCTCTGTCAGATCTGAGGCACTTAATTTTGTGTCCTGATTCATTTTCAACCAATGCTTTGAAGGATTTGAATTTTTCGAATGCTTCATCTTTGTGCTTCATAAGCCCTAACCAAACAAACCTTGAGAAATCATCAATGAATAATATCAGATATTCTTCTCCTCGAGGTGTCCTTTTCCTAAATGGACCACATACATCTGTATGGACTAGCTCAAGAGGCAAGCTAGCTGATCCTTCCTTCTCTGGAAAGTCTGTTCTGGTTTGCTTTCCAAACTGACAAGATTTGCATATGGTGTTGTCTGGAATTTTGATATCTGGAAGATCGCAAACTGCCTGATATTTGCATGCTTTCCTTATTTGTGAGAAGCTTAGATGTCCCAACCTTCGATGCCATAACCAGTGCTCTTCATCCTTGCTAAGATAGCATTGTTGTTGTCCTTCTTCAAATATGTACAGATTATTTGGAGTTCTTTTGCCTTTGAGAACTGTTTTACCTGTATCAAGATCACGAACAAGACATCCATTCGATCTAAAAATAACCTCGGTTTTTTGATCACACATCTGGCTGACACTTAGTAGATTATGCTTCAATCCATCAACATATAAAACATTTCCAGCCTTGACCTTTTTTTTCAAAGGAGCAATACCTTTTCCTTTTATAGTTGCAGGAGTATCATTTCCAAAAGAAACTTTCTTTCCCTTTTCTAAAGTAGAATAAGATTCAAGTTTTTCTTTATCACCTGTCATATGTTTCGAACATCCACTGTCAATGTACCATAGATTTTCCTGTCCTTCTGCATAAAATGCTATCCCACATCTTTCTGTTTGAGGTTCCTTTATTCTCCATGTTTTGGTGCTCGTGGCTTGTTCCTTTTTCTCCTGAAACCTGCTCCTGCATTCAGAGTCTTTATGACCAAAATTATTGCAAATAGAACATTCAACTTCATTTTCAAGAACCGAAAAGTTGTTATAGGTCCTTTTTGTAATCCCTGTCATACTTCTTTGTTTTTGAGCTTCCCTAGTCATGATTGTTTTATATGCAACACATTGAGCTGCTTTGTGACCAAAGTTATGGCAAGAAAAGCATTGTCCATTGAAGAAGCTTCTGCGGTTATTGAATCTACCAGCCAACTGATTGTAATTTCTATTTTCATCTATTCTTGAGCCAAACTGAGAAGATTTTACCTGTGGTTGGTTGTAGCTTTTGTTCACCCTTAAGAAGGATTGTCCCTGATAGTTTCTGTTTGTAATTCGTCCCTGCTTTACCTGATTATCTTCATTGTTCTTCTGCTCATTTCTTCTTGCTGCATCAAGATAACTTTTTGAGGTGGATGCTTGAGAGGTTTCTCCATTATAGCCCAAACCTGTCTTGTTTAGAGGAGACCGCTGCACATTGATAATCTCATCCAAAGTCTCAGATCCTTTGACAAACTTAAGATTAATAGCTTTTGTTTTCTCAATTTCTTTTCTGAGACCAACAATTTCACCTTCTAGTTTTTCAAGATGTTTTTCCTTTTCATCAATTTGAAATTGCAAAGTATCAATGATCACATTCTTTTCTTCTATGCATCTCTTGAGTCTAGTAATTTCATTATAGAGATTATCCACATCTACAGCATCCTCATAATCATCATCTTCAAATGCCATTAACAACTTATATTTATTACCTTGTTCATCTTCATCACTGTTTGATAAGCCATCACTATCTTCATGGGTGTAGTAGCTTTTCTTATTTGCACTTTGTTTCTTGTTCCATCTAGCAGGTTCTTTTCCTTTATCCTTATAAGGACATTTTGCAGCATCATGACCTACTCTTCCACAAGCAAAGCATTTGAAAGGTAGCTTACCTCTAAACCTTCCAGAACCCCTTTGAAGATTTCTGACAAAATTTGATTCTTCTTCCTCTTCTTCTGGAACATGGCTTGCTTCATAGTAATCTTCTTTTCCTGATGCCTTAAAAGCAGCTTCCCTTCTGTCTGATGGACCTCCCTTTCTCATTTCATAAGCAGTTAGAATTCCATGTAGCTGAGACATAGTGAGAACACGGAGATTTTCTTTTTCTTCTATTGCAGATACTTTAGATTCAAACTTGGGGGATAATGATCTTAGAATCTTTTGAACTACTATAGTCTCTTTTATTTCTTCACCCAAATTTTTCATACAATTAACAATCTCATCTACCCGAAGAAAATAATTAGCCACACTTTCATCATTATACATCTTGAGAGTCTCATATTGAATCCTGAGAGTTTGAAGTTTAGCTTGCTTTACCTGTTCATCTCCTTCATAGCTAGTGATCATTTTGTCCCATATCTCTTTTGCTGATTTGAAGTGCATGACCTTCATGAATTCTGTTTGGGATATACTTCCTAATAGAGTACTGACTGCTTTTGCATTTGTTTCATACTGCTTTTTCTCAGCTGGATCTGTAGGAGTAGCTGAAGGAAAATCATAGCCTGTTTCTACAATGTTCCAAACTTCTGTACCAAGAGATTGAAGATATGCAGTAACTCTTACCTTCCAATAATTGAAATTTGTCCCATCAAAAATCGGTGGCCTGATTGATGCTTCTTTCTCGTAGTTGCTCATGATGAATGATCTACCTTCAAGCGATCAAGCTTCTCTGAAGGACCGGCTCTGATACCAATTGTTGGAAATAATACTGAGAGGGGGGGTGAATCAGTATTATCAGATCAATCAAACTTTTTCAATGCTCAGAAACATATATGCTACTTCAGTTAAGTGAACCAGCGTGTACACGCTACTGTGACTAAATAAAACAGCGTATAAGAAGAAAACTCATAATTTAGTTAGCTTATTCTTCAGTTAAGTTCATCAGGACATTATTCACCACATTAATAGTAAACAGGTGCAGTATAACAGAACAGATCAAAAGCCACACACATGAACACCAAGATATAAGGTGGAAACCCAATGTGGGTGAAAACCACCTGCTGCAAGTTGTCTCTATCTTTCTTTAATATGAAACTTCAGTTTACAATCTTTTGTACTGGTGCAGCCTTATACCAGTACGCAGGCTACAACCTGCAGAAGGCTACAACCTTCTCTCGTTCTCCAAACTTCCTTGGAAGGGAGCTCCAACCCCCTTTGCTCTTGTACTAGCCAAGATACTAGTACGTAGGTGCTGACCTACAATCTTCTTTCCTTCAGGTACCACCTTTCATACATTTTCAGACTGGATATTCCTGAAGCACAACATTACAATCTGAAGGCCACAATTCATTCACCTTTCACAACAGATCATTGAAGCATAAAACAACCAAACTTTGAATCACTGAACCACTGAACCCTGTCAATCACCAGTTACCAGAACACAGAGCAGACTACAGAACTCTGCAATAACAGTCAGACCCAACTGTAAACCCAAAATCAAGCTTCAAAAGATATACGCTACTTCAATGAGCAAAACCCGCGTATACACGCACTTTTACCGAAGCCAACATGCGTACAGATCTAAAAATAAACTTTCTCAATTTGCAGCTGTACCAGACATCAGTTAGACCCAGAACATAACATTGCGACAGTATGCAGATCTAGAAATACGCATAATCAACCATATCATGATAGTGCATTTCAAACCATTAGATCCCGATCTATCCTTAGATCTAGTCTTCCATCAACCGATGTGATCTCTCCTTGGCTTAGATCAAGTAACCCAGAACCTGCATATCAGATCTCTTTCTTTTTCAGATATTCAAGCCTTTTCGAAAGATGATTTTGCCTAATGATCTTCTTCTCCTTATATAGCCTTAGGCCTTGCTCAATACCAAGAGCCAAAACCATAGAAATCCAAAACCATCAACTTCAAAACTAGAGATCTACACGACTGTCGAGGTACTCTGGTCCAAAGACATGGGCACAAGTACCGAGGACTAACTACCATGGACCAAAAGGAAACTTCCCGACATATACGCACTTTTCTGTTCATGCATCTGCGTGTATACGCGCCTTATTATGTAGCTCTCCTGCGTATACGCGACTTAGTATGCATATCACCAGCGTGTATACGCAACTTGGACTTAATTAACCTGCGTATATGAGATTTCGCTTCATTCTGTAGACTGAACGGAGATCTGTCATCAAAGAGAGTTGCCATCAAGGACAACACCTGTATCATAGCGCCATTCCTGAGCCAAAAATGCCAACAGAAGCTGACACTCACTACAGCCTGAGTCTGTCCTTAAGAAATAGCAAGTAAATGAAACAACAAATCAACAATCTTGAAATAGACCAGCAATAGAAATGAAACAACAATTCAGAAATGGAACATCAACTAAATATGAATGTACAACAATCCAAATCAAGCACGCAACACACTCATCATTAAAAGGGACAGTAATCCGAGCTTCGATACAATATGCATGAATCACAGTTATAAAGTAACAACAATTGTAACGGAACAACAATCCCGAATAAACAACTGTCACAATTTAAGAATACATCATACAATTGTACCGATTTAGGAACATACAGCGCAGTTAATCTGTAATCGAATGACAATCTGTAAGGAACAACAATGTTATATCAATTATCAAAAGGAACAACAATGCGATACAAAGTTAAAATGGTAACATAACATTCCTGTTGTAGATAACGATAGTATCCAATCAAGTATATCTAATAGCACTGATATGTAAAACAGTAAAGTGCGTCAGATTACTGAACAGAGTAAAAGAAAGAAATCAAACCACACATGAAGCATAAAGATATAATACAGCAACAACTTACTTCCACCAGAGGCTGGGCCCTTAGCCGCCAGCGGATGCTGCTGGGTTACTTCAGGACCAAAGATGAAATGGAAACTAGATTTATATTAAAATATCAAAGCAGAGTTACAGTGGATTACAACAAGAAGTCTCTCAATCTCTCATCCATTATCCATTCTCTCTGCCATCCTCAATTCTGAATCTCTAATTCATCCTCAATTCCATCATTCGAATCCCTCTGAAATCACCCCCCTCTCTGATCTCTGTTGTGATTTAAATAAAGAGAGATCAGAGAGCAGTTACAATCAAGATAAGTACAACATGATTTCTATTACAAAATTAGATTGTTTCCAACCAATTGATAAACAGGAAGATATATTTCCATCCAGCTTTCAACAAGATCAAGATGAATTTGGATTTGCAGCTGAGATTTGGAGGACGGCCGCAACAACAAATCTGAGAAAATCGTGCTCAAAGAACCCTGCGTTTCTCTCAGTACAAGCCAAATTTGGGCAAACCATTATGTGATTAAAGTTAATTGGGTCCGTTCTGGACAAAACCCATGTTCCAGAATTTCCAGATTCTGCTTCATTTGCTCAGAATCTCAACCGCAAAACCGTCACTTCTTATTCCAACGAATTTCTGAGTTGGCACTTTCAATGATCAAGTCTTCAATCTGGAAATTATCTTGGAGGCTAAAAATGGTGAATAATGTTACAACTGATTTATTAAAACTATCATTGATAAAATCACTTATAATCATCAATTTATTAGAAATAAAGGAGAATAAATAATATTCATCCATAAGAGCATAAATCATTTATAAAATGAATTTAAATGATAAATTATAATAGATGATATAATAGAGAAGAGTAAAAATGGATGAAATAAGTGTTACAAAGTGGTCGTATTCATGGCCCAACATACCCCGACACTCAATATGTTGCATGTCCTCATGCAACGAAAACTGAATATATTGCATGTCTTCATGCAACCCAAAGTCAAAAACTCATGTGTTAACCAAGCGATAAAAAAAAATATGTTCATCTCAGCTCATGAAAAGGATAGAACAAATGAATTCTTCCTTAATTAATGAATATTCACTTTTAGTAATCTTGATGAAGGCATAACAATTTTTACATTGACATTCAATTATATGTATATATGAAGTTGCAACAAAATATGATATAAGTAACAGCAAACTTCATTAACCATTTTCTCAAAAACTACAAACCAGCTTTTGTTGAAATTTGGCAAGTAAATTTATAATATATGAATGCCTTTATGATCCAAAAAATCAGACTGTTTTGATGCACGGATCATGAGATATAAACAAAATGGCTATAGGTGAGAGTGCATGATTTCCGAAATTTTATGAACCAATTTATCTTGAAATTATCTAGGTATGTGTATTTTAATAGTATGTCTGTGTTTCCTAGAGATCATAAGAATTGGGTTCATAGTTTTAAAAATATTATGGAAATCAATTTCTACACTGAAATTGTATGCCTTAAATAAGAAAAAAAATAGAAAACATCCATCATGCGTAGCAATTCCTCCCCCTCTTTGAAAAATTAGCATGCCCTCATGCGATGCTAGAAAACAAATAGAGGTGGTTGTTACTATCTGTTGAATTCTATGCTTGGTGTAAAACAATATGGAATAAGGGAGGTGTTCAGAATGAATAAGAATAGCAATGGATGATAAAGAATATGAATGACATGGTCATAAGAAAGAAATGAAGGAACACTCCCCCACACTCGAAAATGATATGCTGCTGAAAAAGGGGAAGTGGTAAAGATGTGGAATGAAGGATGATAAATAATGCTCAAAATGGATTTTCATTAAATTCTCCTAAATTCGTAATAAATTAGAAAATTGTGCTATTTTACCTTGAGTTTTACCTCCAAAAAGAAAAATGTGAAATGATATATATGGATTGGCAGTTGTTGAAGCTGAGTTGGTGTGGAAAGTGATGCAAAAGGTGGAATCCAGGTAAGCACATCATGTCTGAAGAATTGTTCACGTTCACGAGCCTCTTCTGTTAAGTGCAATAGTGTGGTCATGCTACGAATAGAATTCTGCCCATACTTGTTGTTCTCTTGTAAAAAAAGCACTATTTTGCATACAATGTTCTTGAATCCATAGTGTTAGCTTTGAATAGCAACAGATAAGATGCATGCAAAATTTCAATTAGAAAAACTTATGTATACATGCAATACTAATATGTTGTCAAATCAAGAAGTAATGGAAAAGTGCAGTAATCATATCACATGCAATCACGTAATGCATACATTCCCCCCTCCAATTGGAACAGGGATCCCATGACCATAAAGCATATGAAAGGGGTGGTGCTGACGGCGAGGCAATGGAATGAACAATATATCAGTAAATGAAGCAGAGTACACTCATCAATGATAGGACGATGAAAGTTATGTTTATATTGAGAGCAAAGTGTGTAAAGATAGTTATGAATAAGAGATATGACGCTTTGGATTGATGATAGTTTATGAAAAACGAAAAAGGACAACAATATGCTAAAAAGATGCTTTGTTGATGGTATTCTAGCTGAAAATGATGTGATTTATCATAAAACAATTTCTCATGCATAAAGGTTCAAAACAGGGGAAAATTTAAGAAAATAATTTCTCTGATAAAAAGAAAAAATAAGAAAAGGGTATTATAATAATAATTGACGATAAGATATAACTTCAATACCATAAGCAGAGCCGCTGCTACTAGCAGGCGTCCATAGCCTCGGAAGGGTTGCTTTTTAACCCATATGAGCCAGAATCTTCAATTTATAAATGGAGAGTTACAGTGTTGTTTTACAGAAGAGATCAGTGTGCTGGCGTGGTAACCAGATAATCACACTGCCATTCACTGGGATGTAGCAAAAGTGATCAGGCCGACTCGTGATGAGACCTCCTGTTCCAAGGATAATTTGGCTATCCAATGGATCATAACCCTGGTGTGGTGGCCATAATGGGAATGTCACTTTGTTACAACCTTATGAACATGGTAGGCTGGCTCGTAATGAGACCCCCTATCCTCCATCTGCGAACAAAATTTTGTTGTTATTACATATTTTTATGATAAAATGAGGGAGGCTCAGTACTCCTTAAGAGTAGAGATGGTGGAAGAAGTTGAACATGTCAATAGAAAAATATACCCATAATCTCATTTATTACAGACAGAGAAGATTATAACCAGGAAGCGTGGAACCAGCATGGTATTAAGATGATCAATCAATATCATGTTTAACAGAAAACAATGCAGTAAAGTAGTATATAAATAATTGTGTCCCTTTTGAAAATAAGCTATCATCAAGGAGTTGTCCTGTTAAAGATCATAACGTGAATGATATTAACTCGCTTCAATAGAATCCATAATTCTTGTCTTTATAAAAGTAGTGTACTTCATGCCATGAAAGGGAATCAGTAAAATGTGGTTGAGATGAACGAGGAGTAATCCTACAAGAGGAAGGAAAGGGTTGCTCTCAAAAATATTCCCAAAGTGTTGCTCTTTTGAATGAACAGCAAAAACACTCAAAAAAAGTGTTATTCCTTGTAGGGAACAACAAAGGAAATGCACACAAAAAAAAACAAAAATACACACCAAAAAGTGTGAAAATGGAAATTTCGTTCCTTTGGAAAAAAGAACAGCAAAAACTAAAAGTGTTGTTCCTTTAGAAAAGGAACAGCAAAAACGGAAGTGTTATTCCTTTGGAAAAGGAACAGCAAAAATGAAAAGTGTCATTCGTTTGGAAAAGGAACAGCAAAAACACAAGTGCCGTTCCTTTGGAAAAGGAACAACAAAAATGAAAAGTGTCATTCCTTTGGAAAAGGAACAACAAAAACACAAGTGTCGTTTCTTTGGAAAAGGAACAGCAAAAAATGAAAAGTGCAGAAGTGCTGTTCCATTCGAAAAGGAACAGTGAAACGTGAAAGTGCAAAAGTGTTGTTCCATTGAGAAAGGAACAGCAAAACGTGAAAGTGCAAAAGTGTTGTTCCATTCAGAAAGGAACAACAAAACGTGAAAGCGCAGAAGTGCTGTTCCATTCAGAAAGGAACAGAAAAACGTGAAAGTGCAAAAGTGTTGTTCCATTCAGAAAGGAACAGCAAAACGTGAAAGTGCAAAAGTGTTGTTCCATTCAGAAAGGAACAACAAAACGTGAAAGTGTAGAAGTGTTGTTCCATTCAGAAAGGAACAACAAAATGGACAATCATAAAATGCAAACATGCAAAAAAAAAAAAACAAATTAGTTGTTCACAGCATTGATGCTGAGGATGAGTTACACTTTGAATGAAGCAACACGTGAATCACAAAATATAAGAGAAATTAAAAAAGAAACAACAAAAAACAGTATGTAAATAAATAAATTAAGTTACAACAGCTGTGATGTTATGTCAAAAAAATGATTTATTCGAAAAATGTTTTGGCAGCAAAGACATGACATGAATCTTCAAATGGAAATCAATTCTTCATTTCTTCTATTATGAATCTGTTGGGTAATGATTTGGATGAAATTGCTTTGTTTCATTTAAAATTTCTTTCAAGAATCACTCGTCCATAAATTGACATTCTTTTTCTCCTAGGACCTACAAAAAACGAGTGTCTACCTACAATAAAACATTAAATCATGGAGAAAGAGAGGTGCACGGCTCCCCTAATCTAAGAATTATGCAAAAAAACTAACAAGTAGTTACTCTTGTAGAACAAATCCATGGAGAAAATAACAAAGTAAAATTTATTTGTCACCTGCGGGAGAGCAGTGGTCGACCATATAACCAGTAGTGTTTTAACCACAATTTCTTTGTTTTTTGTCCAAATTGAGCGATTCCAAAGCCAAATGAGAGCTAATTCAAAGGTTTATCTCCAGTAGAAACAGGTTTTAAAAATTCAATGATATGATATGTCAATTTTAGTTAGAACAACCTGCATTACAGAGTCATTTTCGATTACCTCACTTAGACCAACGGTTGATATTTCAAGCATAATTTTTTCGTTTGATGTCGGATTCAAATGATTCAAATTGGAAATGAAATTAGATTCATTATTTTATCTCCAATAGAAACAGTTTTTGAAGAAAAGAATAATTGATAGGTCAAATACTGTAAGGAACAGCCGGAAAGACATAGTTTTAAGGGTGCTGATTTACGATAGACAGTCAGTATTTTTATCATAACTTCCCCATACGATATCACAAATGAGTGATTCCAATTGTATTGTAAACTATATTCATAGGGGAATCTACCATAGTAACAGGTTTTAAAAATTCAAACATTTATGCCTCCAAAAACTGACTGTCCCAACTCTGTTCCTTAGCTGCCCACTAGACACCCTGCCAATGTTTTGTTTTTAACTTTTTCGTTTCAAATCAAAATTGAGTGGTTCAAATTGGGTTAGAAATTAAACATCAAGGGCCACCTAGGGTAGAAACAGATTTTAAAAATATTCACTTTTGGTCCCTCAAAACATGACTGTCTGACTATTTTTCCAGAAATTTCATCAAGCCCGAAAGCCAAGAAAATGATATTTAACCTTTTTTTCATATTGATGATAAAAATGAATATAAGTGTTTGTAGAACTATTATTTCCATATAATTCATCTACATACACAAATGAATTTAAAAAAATTTATCACCGATGTTGATTTCCATAGCATGTTGTAACAAAAAACAACTAGCTTTACAAAAATAAAAATAAAAAAAAGATGTGTTTGTTTTATTTGTTTATTTATTTTATTTTCTCCACTATCCTACTCTTCTTTGATAATCTAATATGTTTATGTATAAGAGTATTTCCAGTGGAACCATTTTAGAATTAATGCTTTACGTATGCACATACCCAAATTTGAAAAATGCATGTTGATAAAAATTAGGGTATGAGAAGCCAACTTCCCTTGAAAAGATGTTGTCAAAAATTGTTGAAGTATGGAGTGAAACCAATCTTCAATATATCCTTTACTTTCTTGATTTCCCATAGCCATCATACCATGAAGTTCTTGGGCTTTTAAAATGACTTGGTGATGCATACTAAAAGAAACTTCATTTTTTCCCATAGCTTCTACAATTTTTGAATTTGAAACATTATGAATCTCATTATAAGTTTCCTCTAATGGCGCATGTGAGATAGAATGGGTGGGAAGGGTGGGTAAATTTGGCAGTTCAACATTGTAAGCATGTTGTACTGGTTTTTTATGGTGAGGGTGTGGAATTAGTTGAGCAGGAAAATCAAAAGTAGAAATGTTGGGCAGTTTCTTACCATAACAGAAGATGTTCTTCATGTGTTCCTTCAAAGCTCCTCCTTCCAATGTTCCTGTCAATTAGTTAGTGAAATGGGTGGTGCTTACATCACCACTTGAGTGAAATCATGTGATTTATTTTTCAAAATTTCTATTTTTTCCTAGTCATTCACACAAAAATTCAAACATGTATTTCTACACAACAAAGCAACAGCAAATCTGTTAGGAAAGCAGACAGTGGAGCAGGGCTTTTACATGCTCCGCACGCAGGTTCTTACCTTCTGTTTTTAAGATCCAACTCTTCCCTAGCAGGCACTCATCAGATTCACACTACTCTTTAGAAATGGCTACACTCTCCCCGGCAACGGCGCCAAAATGTGGAGCGATAAAAAGGTGTCTTTTAAACTCCTAATTACCTTCACATTAATTATCAACCCAGGGACGACTTTTTATTTCAAGAGTGTACTCAGTCTGAGGCGGCTATTTACTCAAGAGTAATGTTTTGTAGTATAGTGCTTAAAAGCTACAAAAGTAAATGAATGCTTGAAAAAGAAATCTAACAATAACATAAACTCAAATGCTCTGAAATCCAACTATTCACTCAGCAAACATCAATTGAGGATACAGTAGCAATAACTCATTCCTCTAGAGATTGATGCAATTGAAATCAAACCGGAACAAGACAATCAATCTGGGAATGAGGAAGCAATAACCAATGTTCTCTACAGTTGACAGTCCTACTTTAAAGCAATCAAAAGGAAATTGAACTTGAACTAAAGCTGCCATTGAAAGTAAACTAGGAAAACTCTTTAAAAGCAAACTAGTGCAATTAATCAATAGAAATGAACAACAAAGTAAATGGGTGCATGTCTACAACTTAACTACTTCAAAAGGCTAAATCACACCAAGCATTGCATCAGTTGAAGGTTCGGTAGCAATAACCCATCATTTTCATAACTGATGAGAACAAATCCGAGGTCTGGGAGCTAGGTAGCAGATGCTGGGGCTCACTACAGCCTGAGATCATCCTTGATGAATGTAAATGAAATGGCAAGTAAAGGAAATAACAATGAAATAGAACAACACATCAGCCAAGGGTTTGGTGGCAATAACCTATCCCTTTCGTAACTGATGGGAGCAGATCAGAGGTCTGGGAGCCAAATAGCAGAAGCTGACACTCACTACAGCCTGAGTCTGTCCTTAAGAAATGGCAAGTAAATGAAACAACAAATCAGCAATCTTGAAATAGACCAGCAATAAAAATGAAACAACAATTCAGAAATGAAACAACAACTAAATATGAATGTACAGCAATCCAAATCAAGCACGCAACACACTCATCATTAAAAGGGACAGTAATCCGAGCTTCGATACAATATGCATGAATCACAGTTATAAAGTAACAGCAATTGTAACGGAACAACAATCCCGAATAAACAACTGTCGCAATTTAAGAATACATCATACAGTTGTACCGATTTAGGAACATACAACGCGGTTAATCTGTAATCGAATGACAATCTGTAAGGAACAGCAATGTTATATCAATTATCAAAAGGAACAGCAATGCGATACAAAGTTAAAATGGTAACATAGCATTTCTGTTGCAGATAACGATAATATCCAATCAAGTATAT
Source organism: Pinus tabuliformis (assembly GCA_031772625.1). Lineage (NCBI taxonomy): Eukaryota > Viridiplantae > Streptophyta > Pinopsida > Pinales > Pinaceae > Pinus > Pinus tabuliformis. Next base: position 1,008,053,426 of record CM062819.1, read on the forward strand.
CTAATAGCGCTGATATGTAAAACAGTAAAGTGCGTCAGATTACTAAACAAAGTAAAAGAAAGAAATCAAACCACACATGAAGCATAAAGATATAATACAGCAGCAGTGTACTTCCACCAGAGGCTGGGTCCTTAGCCGCCAGTGGATGCTGCTGCGTTACTTCAGGACCAAAGATGAAATGGAAACTAGATTTATATTAAAATATCAAAGCAGAGTTACAGTGGATTACAACAAGAAGTCTCTCAATCTCTCATCCATTATCCATTCTCTCTTCCATCCTCAATTCTGAATCTCTAATTCATCCTCAATTCCATCATTCGAATCCCTCTGAAATCACCCCCCTCTCTGATCTCTGTTGTGATTTAAATAAAGAGAGATCAGAGAGCAGTTACAATTAAGATAAGTACAACATGATTTCTATTACAAAATTAGATTGTTTCCAACCAATTGATAAACAAGAAGATATATTTCCATCCAGCTTTCAACAAGAGCAAGACGAATTTGGCTTTGCAGCTGAGATTTGGAGGACGACCGCAACAACAAATCTGAGAAAATTGTGCTCAAAGAACCCTGTGTTTCTCTCAGTAAAAGCTGAATTTGGGAAAATCGTTCTGTAATTAAAGTTAATTGGGTCCGTTCTAGACAAAACCCATGTTCCAGAGTTTCCAGATTCTGCTTCATTTGCTCAGAATCTCAACCGCAAAATCGTCACTTCTTATTCCAGCGAATTTCTGAGTTGGCACTTTTAATGATCAAGTATTCAATCTGGAAATTATCTTGGACGCTAAAAATGGTGAATAATGTTACAACTGATTTATCAAAACTATCATTGATAAAATCACGCATAATCATCTATTTATTAGAAATAAAGGAGAATAAATAATATTCATCCATAAGAGCATAAATCATTTACAAAATGGATTTAAATGATAAATTATAATAGATGATATAATAGAGAAGAGTAAAAATGGATGAAATAAGTGTTACAAAGTGGTCATATTCATGGCCCAACATGTTCTCAGCCTCTAACTAAGATTTTATTATTTTTTCCCTGCCCCTTATGCTACTTAATTCTCTCTCCATATCTTGCAGCTTCTCTTCCATGTGGCCTACATCCTCTACCCATTTTGATTTAGCAATTTGCATCCACCTATGTGTCCTTTCCCTCTCTTTTTCAAGTTCAAACAATATAGGAAGGGAAAATTTTTGTGGTATCACCCTACCTCCTTCAATGAATCTGTAGTAGGTGTTGAAGTTTGGTCGTGGGATAGGATCCTTTAGTTCCTCGGTCTCTTCCTCTATTTTTTATTAACTAATTCCTTCCTCTTTTCCTTCCCTTTTACTATGCAGCCTTTCTTGATCTCTTTTTTGTGTTTCATGTAGGTTTGACAGGGTTTCCTGTAGGTCTGACTATGTCTCATGTAGGAGACCTTTTCCTTTTGTTGAGGCTGACCTGGTGACAACTCTTCTAGCATAGGTGATAGGAGACTTGGGAGAAGCTTGTTTTGATGTTCCTTCTCCTTCCTTCTTCCCTAGAGGGACTACTTTCTCTTGTTGCTTTGGTGAGTCCTCTATGACAATTAGAGTTTTGGTAGGGATTTGAGGTCTCCATTGTCTAATCTTGGTTCTCTTCCTTGTACTGAGGTAAAGTGGAGTTTTCCTTTGTCTCTTCCCCTTTGATTTGATAGGTGTACTTAGGGTAGTTAGAGTGGATGCTTCCTCCTTCTCTATAGGCTCTAGAGACACCCTTGGTGATTATTCTTCTTCCCTGCTCTGTGTTTTAGAATTTGTTTCATCCTTATGTACTTCATCTTCTTCTCCATCCTCTTTTTCTTCTTCCTTCCATTCTAAGTTTCTTCCTCTTTGCCATATTTTTTTTCTTCTTCCTTGTCATCCTCTATTTCTTCTTCCTTGTCATCGTCTTTTTCTTCTTCTCCCTCACTAGAAGTAGCCCTTTTTTCATACTAAATGGCTTTAATTGCTCCTTCTTCCTGCATGTCTCTAAATGCTGACCATGCAATAGGGATTCTTAGATTGTGTAGAGCATCTTCAAGGATGAGTTTGATCAACCCATGATGTGCTAGCTACTAATGTTTTCCCTCTTGTACCTTGATGCTCATGTCTGTCATTGACTATAACAAAAAATAAGGTATACTAAGTTTGTTATGATGAGGTGTCTCTTTTCCAAATATTATCTCATGGAGGAGTCTAAAGTGGTATCCATACACTGCACTATATCTACCTTCACAAGAAATATACTTGATGATGTGGTAACTCACCTCATTCTAGGGATATGGAATGCCTTCCCTTCTAACACTATTTTTGGGTTCTTCTCCCTCCAAGTATTTTTTTTTCTTTACAAGAGTGATATCAGTTTTGTCCTATTTTCTACATTGAAATCCTAGGGGGAGTGTAGTTATCCTACTGATACTCTTAGGGTTAGTTGCTATTGGCACTGGCTCTAGTGAGAGGTATGAGTGACATTTCAAATTCTCTAGCCACATCATCATCATATCCCCTTAGTAGCTCAAGGAATCCCATCCATTGAAGCCTTGTAAAGATTTCTACCATAGTAGGATGCTGGTGTATTTAGCTGTGTTGGTGGGCTCTATTTTGTTGAAACCTCCTATCATATTTTCTAGTAATTCTTGTTTGAGGGAGGTTTGTGTGGCTATAGGTTAAGAACTCTGGTAGGTGATGATCTTTCATACTTTATCCTTCACTAACCTTCATAGAATTCTCTCTACCTTTATGCATATAGAAAACACTTCTAAGAAGAAAGGAGGATCTCTTCATTTTAGATTAAAAACGCAGAAGGTATGGCACCTACCTCCCTTTCCTATGCTCTGGTGATGACAACTCTTGAATCAATGCTCCTCGGTGTCCTCTTGCAAATCTACGTGGTAATTTTCTTTGTATCCTGTAGGCTTCCTCTAATTTCCTATAGATGCTCTAGTTTGCTATAGATGCTGACTGTTTCCTGTAGGTAGCCGCTGTAGGGATGGCAAGAGAAAAATTTTCAATGACTCCTCAAAGTTTCCTCTGCCTTCAGCTATTCGAAATACTAACACTTAGCATGGGAGTCATTGATTATTTCTATGTGTGGATTATTTCGTTGGGCCATGTGTTGGTTGGCCAAGTACAAATACCTATTTTTGGACCGTTGGTCCCACTACTAGTTCATCACATCACCTTTCCTCGTAATCATCTCCCACTTTCATTCTGCGTAACTTAACCACTCTTTGATTCATTCCCCTTGTTTTGATGTGACGTTGCTACGTGTGGAGTTAACTAACCCTTTTTCTTCTCGTTATCTAACCGAGGGTGGCCTAGTTAACTGGCCAACTTCGCTTATAAAATCAATTTCCTGCCTCATTCCTATAGTTTAATCATATTCATACCTATTAGGGAGTATCAGTGAGATGACATACCTGTTGCTCCTTTTATTCATTGATGCATGATGGAGAATGGTGCTAATTCATTATTCTTTGACCTTGTTGCATATTTTTCAACTATGTTTTTTTCTTTTTATTTTGTTGATGAGTTTCTCCCTTGATGATGTACAAGTGATATCTTTTGTTTCTACTGAGCTTTGGAGGAGCTTCCTCATCATTGTGATCCTTGTGCTAAAGGCAGATTGTAGTTGTTGTGGTCTTTTTTGTGGAATAGGCTGCTACAGGAATTTCTACAAGATGTCTTGTAGCTGCCTTTTTCTTGAAAATTTGCATCTCTTCTCTACTTCTGAAGTTGAATGGGCATTGGGATGAGTGGAGGATGTGGTAATGAGTGGAAGATGTGGTATGCTGTTGTGGTATGTATCTTTTTGATGTTTTTTTTTTTTGTTAATAACTTGATTTCTTTGATGGATACAGTGGTGACATGGTCATAGAGGTTGTTGGCTGAGGTATGGTGAGGTCAATGGCTCTTTTCATAACCCAAAATAGGCTTGTGTCACCATTTCACCACTAGACTACCCTTCCTAAACATTTTGAAGGCTTCCTGTAAAACTTACAGGAAACTCTTGTAGTATTATAGGGAATCATGTAGAAAATACATAGTTGCTTAGAATTGGCATCTGGAGTGGAGTATGGATGGAAGAACATGGGAATATGTAGGATATGAGATGGATGAAGGAAAAAATGGCATGTTTTAGGGTCTGATATCCTCTATAGCCTGTGAACACCATCCTCTTACAAACCCGTAAAAACAAAATTGTTATTCTTATGTATGTTTTTCTCTTTTTTTTCATCTTTTTCTTTTTCTTCTTGTTTTTTTTTTTTTGAAAATACAACTAGGTTGCCTCGAAGGAGGTTTTTGTCCTTGTTTCCTACCATGGGCGCCTCAAAAGAGGTTTCGACCCAGATATATTTTATTTTTTCTCCTTTTTTTAATACTCTTGGGCTGCCTCAAGAGGTTTTCAACCCAAAAGTTGGACTCAGGTGCCTCATGGAGGTTTTCACCTAGGTCCCTTTATTTATTTATTTTTTTCTAAGAACTTGGTGAGGTGGAATCTGAGACTTCTTCAATCACCATCATTGCCTTGCTGATGCTACTAATGAATTCCTGCTTTGATAAGGGCTTCTTGTAGACCTTTAATTTGTACCCATTGACAAGCAAAGGGATACCTTCTGCATCAATGGTTCTTATTTGAACAATGCCATTGTTATGGAAATTTTCTATCACATATGGTCCCAAAAATATGGTCATTAACTTGCCTTTGAAATCCTTGTACTAGGAGTCATACACTAAGGCCTAGTCGCCTTCTTCAAACAATTTTTCCTTGATATTTCTATCATGCCAGATTTTCCTTTGTACTTGAGTAACTTCTGTGTGCAGGAGGGCCTGCATCCTAAATTCATCTAACCCATTTAGCTAGAGAAATCTTTCCTGTTATGCCCTTGTGATATCTAGATCTAGTTGTGCTGCCATCCTTAAGGTGTTGTATTCAAATTAAATGGATAGTAGGGCTTTCTTCCCATAGGCGAACTCATAAGGAGTGAAGCCAGTGGTGGTCTTCCAGGTAGTATTGTAAGCCTAGGTGGCCTCCACCAATCTTTCTACCCAATCCTTTTTGTTGCTGCTAATCACCTTGGTCAGAATGCCTTCCAATGCTCGATTGGTTACTTCCACTTTCCCATTAGCTTATGGGTGGTAAGGGGTGCATTTTTTGTGCTTGATCTTATGTTGGATTAACAAATTTTCAATCATGTGACATGTAAATTGACTGCCTTGATTAGTGACCATCTCTCGAGGGTATCCAAACTTATAAAATACATTTTCCCTCAATAATTCCACCACCTTTTCTTATGTTGCTACCTTGATAGATTTGGCTTCAACCCATTTTGTTAAGTAGTTGGTGCACACAATGATGTACTTCTTGTGTATGTATGGAGGGTCAATCAGCTTGATGAAAGCCATGCCCCACTTGTCAAATGGCTTGAAATTCACTTTAGATTGTAGGGTCATTTCATCCTTGTGCGTAGGCTTCCCCATCCTTTGGCACTGATCACACTAGATGGTATACATTTTTACATCTTGGTGAAGAGTGGGCCAGTAATATCTAGCTTGTAGTATATTGAATGTTGTTCTCTTGGCTACAAAGTGACCTTCACAAGGCCCATCATGACATGCCAGAAGGATTTCAAAGACTTCCTCCTCCCTGACACACCTTCTCAAAATTTGATCTGAACCTAGCTTGAAGAGATTGCTCCCAATCCAAGTGAATGGGTGCTTTTTATTATGATTCTTCTCTTTTCCTTGGAGGACAAATTTGGAGGGAACTGTGCAGATACCAAGTAGATTTCTATGTTAGCAAACCATGAAGAGAGAACTGAAATGGAGAATAAATGTTCATCTGGTAGCTGATCATCAACCATTCCTTCCTTGCCTGTAGGAAAGGTCAATCTCGATAAAAAAATTATGTAACTACATTCTCCCTTCCAGTCTTATCAATAATAGTCAAATCAAATTGTTGCAATAAAAGTAACCATATAATAATCTGAGCATTTACATCAGGTTTTTTCATTAAGTATTTAATCATAGCATGGTCGGTATGTACAAATGTCTAGTAACCAATAATGTAATTTCTAAATTTATTCAATGAATGTACAAAAACTAGGAGCTCTTTTTTAGTCATTGTGTAGTCTAACTTGGCTTTCAATAGATTCTTACTAATGAAGTAATGGCATAAGGTAGCTTGTCATCTATCTAGCCTATAGCTTCTCCTTTAACTTTGTGAGAGCCATCGACATGAATATGAAAAGGAAGAGCCCAATTTGGGCCTCAGAGAATAGATGCAGTAGTCAACCTGTCCTTTAGGGTATCCAGGGCTTCTTGGTAGCTTCCTGACCATAAAAATTCAGAGCCTTTGGACAATAACCCAAGTAAGGGAGAAGCTAACTTTCTGAAATCTTTTATAAATATCATATAGTATCCAACTAACCCTAACAAAATTCTAACATCCATTTGCTTCTATGTAGTTGGGACCCTTTTGATGATGGCTATCTTGTTTGGGTCTACCTGTAGTCCTTCCTAGGATATTGAGTGACCTAGAACAGTCCTTGCAGTAATAAGAAATTCACATTTTTCGGGACTAAGAGATAAGTTCATTTCAATGCATTTGTTTAACACCTTTCCCAGGTTAGAGAGAGCCTCTTGGAAATCACACCCATAGGGTGTGAAATCATTCACATAAATTTCTATTGTGTCATTGACTAGCTCTGCAAAGATACTCAGGACTACTCTGTAGAAAGTGCGAGGGGCATTCAATATACTAAAACGAAGGACCCTATAAGAGAAAGTACCCCAAGGATAGGGGAAGGTGGTTTTATCCTAGTCCTCTAGGTTGATCTGGATTTGATTGTACCCACTGAATCCATCCAGGAAAGAGAAGAACTTCTTTCTTGCCAAACCACTTGGTCAATGAAAGGTAGAGGAAAATGGTGCTTCTTTGTGGTGTTGTTTATCTCTCGGTAATAGACACAAATCCTCCACTTTCCATTTTTCTTTAGAACCAACACTAGAGGAGACACCAAGTCACTATCCTAGATAGGCTAAATGAATCTTGCATCCAACAGCTTCTGCAACTCTTCTTTGACTATATCCTTGAGAGTTGGTTTCATTCTCCTTTGGGGTTGTCAAACTGGTTTGCAACCTTCCTTGATGTAAATGTGGTGAGTGCATACTGAGGGGTGCACTCCCTTCATTTCTTTGCAATTCCAAGCAAAGGCTTCCAAATTCTCTCTTAGCATGTTACATAACTCTTCTTCTTGGTGTACAAAGAGAGGGGGATTGATTTTCAATGCTCTTTCAAGGTTGAATTCTATTGTCTTGAGACGAGTAGGTTTTGAGTCAGCTAAGCATATATCAATCCGATGGTTTTCCTTGGTTTCCTTCACTAATTCCTCTAGAGACATGGTGTTGGGAGTTTGATTTTGGAGGATGTGTTCAATCAAATCAACTTCATCAAGATGTCCTCCTCCTATGGAAGTTTCTAGAGTATAGATTTGGGAGGAGTATACTTCATCTTCTTCCTCGTCTTCTAGCCATAAAGGTAAGTCATGTTCTAGAGATGGATGAGAAGGAGGGTACAGGGCCAACTACTTGGATAGATGCCCATTTTTTATATTCATATTTCCAGCCCTGCAACTTATGTAGGCATCGACAGTGGCTAACCAAGGCCTCCCAAGGATGAGAGAATAACCATTGAATTTGGTCTTAGGCTGGAGAACTAAGAAGTATGCAAGGTATTCCCAGGAATCAATGGATACCATCACATCGTCAAAAATCCCCTCAAGGGCTACTGTGGATCAGCCTGAAAGCTGTAGTACTGTCGTGGTCTTCCTTAATGATCCCTAGAGATTTAGTTTGATCATAATGTCCTTAGTCATTATATTGATGGCAGCCCTAAGATCAATCAAGGTATGGGGGACAATGGTTTCATCAATGTGTACATCTACTATAGGGCTCTTAGGATCTAAATACTTCGGGAAAATTACCTGCCCCAACATTAAGTCGAACAACTGTCCAATGACATTAATGGTAGGGGTATCTCTTTTCTGCCTCCCTAGATGTTTGAAACACTTCTCTTTTATCATATTGTCTTAAATGGAGACATCTTTGATAGCTTGGATAAGCAGGATTTTAACACAGATTTTTCAACTCACCCAGAAGTTTAGTTTCTTCTAGGTGTGCTTCACTGGATGGGTTAACCTTTTAGGAAACGGGGGTGGATTCATTCTAGGCACACTTTCCTCTCTTTCCTCCTCACTCTCCCTAGGTGTAGATGGAGGTTGGTTATCCGAGAGCACTCTCACGGATCTAAGGTTAATTTCATGAATTTCCATAGCATAGGTAGGGTAGGATGCATCTCCACTGTAAACCTGCTATCCCTATCTGTTGTTTAGGTTTTGGTTTGGTTGGGCAGGAATATGAGGTTGTTTAGGTGGCAGAGGGTGTAGGAGTTATGGTTTCAATGGAGGTGAAGGCAGTAAATTTGGAGCTTAGCTGTATGGGGACCTCCACCCCTCTAGTGGTGCATTCCACTAAAGTTGTGGAGGAGTATATGGCTGAAATGGTTGGTTGGCCAATTGGGAATGGTATTGAGGTGCAAAAGACGAGGGAGAAGGTGTAGACTAGGAAGGATGAGATGGGTGGTGCCAAGGGGGAATGGATGTGTTTGGATTAGGGTTGTAATATGAATAGGATGACCCTTGCATGCCTTGCTGGTATGGTCGAGGTCCATGAGTCCTCCTTTGATTAATGTAGATGAGTTGTTCAATCACCCCTTTGGTTCCTTGATACGCAAATTTTAATCTAGGTATAGAAGGGAACTTTTCTGTGTAGTGGTTTTCCTCGTAGACTAAGTAGCTTTATATAAGGTTCAATGGACATTCATTCCTAGGGTGCCTCATTGTGCATTTAGGGTAGAATATGGCTAATGCTATCTCTTCTTCCTCCTTCTTTTGTTTGATTTGCATAGTGTCTATTCGCGGAGCAAGGGTTTGCAACATTTCACTCTTAAAGTCTTCCAACATGTTCCCAATTTCCCTTTTTATGGATGTGTTTGAAGAGGATGAACTAGCCACTGCTTGGCTAGCCCTACCCTTCTTTCTAGCTGCCCTAGAATGATTCCTCAAAACTCTCTTGATATCATCATAGGGTAATTGGTATATGTCCCCTCCTGACAATAGGTTGAGGGTTTCTAGAAGGCTTTCCCTGATCCTAAGAAGGACTAACTTAAGTGACTCAGGATGAAGTGTGCACCTAGTCCTTTTATAGTTGAGCCAGAATCCTTCCTCGTAATCTTCTAAGGACTCATCATCTCCCAAGGTCATTCAAAAAATTTCCTCTTTGGTATCTTTGGACCTGCAACACTCCCTATACTTTTTTTTTGAAAGATTTTTGCATCTGATCCCAACTGGTGATACTATCCCCTGGTAAGCCCATGAACCAATGTAGGGATGGATCCTCGAGAGTGGATGGGAATAATTTCAACTTTTGATCATCAGAGGTTTAATCATAAGTTCTACATATGACAATAAATTCGAAAAAAAAGTATCTGGATCTTCTGAGGTCAGGCCATGCAAATGAGGAAGATTATAAGGGCTTATTATTTTCATCTTAGCATCCCCATTAGTTTCTTTGATGGGAAAATCACCGTCAATTCTTTCCCTATCTCCCCTCTCATTTCTATTTTCATCCATTTTGTCAGTTGGAATGGTTTCTTCTTCTTCCCCTATAGGCTCTTAAAAAATCTCTGGTTGTTCATCTAAGGGGTCCTCTAACTCACAACCACCGATAAATAGGGAAGGTTGGATGTTTGAAGTGTTGGGGGTATTTGGTAGAAATTTTCCTAAGTTATACCTATTCCTACGAGGCATGAAAGGAATGTTTTTTTTCTTTTTGAGTTTTAAACTACTTGCAGAATTGAAAGAAAAGAAATACTAAATTGCAACTATTTACTAAATGGAACTAATTATAGAATGAAATATATAAGAAAAAGGAAGAAAGAAAAAATCACATCTACTCAGACACCTTCCTAGCAACGTTGCCAAAAAGTGAAGAGCATCGATATTGCAACAAGGATGTTGCAACTCTTGGGGCTACTAACTTTACATCATGAACCCAGGGTTCGTACAAACTTGTCGGTGATAGTGTTGTATACACAAATAGTGTAATTGGTCTACTATTTGTCACTACTGAGCTTGGGCGATATACCGCTAGGGTTTCTCAAACCAGCCTTCTATTGACTAAAATAAGTCTGACTACCAATTTGGAGAAGGGAAATTTACCGTAATTGGAAGAAAAGAAATGTTTCTATTTCATGAAGGAAAGACTAAAAGAAACACTTGCAAAATGACATGAAATCCTTGATCTACTTTCTAACCTACTTTGCTTGCAGAAGAACATTATTTGAACACATGTGAGGTTTTAACTAGTCTAAGCATGAAATCTGATCTAAAGAGTGCTAATTGCCATGTGTAAGAACAAATGTAAAAGAACTCTTTTTCCTTTTATCTTTTTTCTTGAAAAATGTAAATGTTAATTTTGCTTGGTTCTTTGGTAGGGGAGACAGGTGTGAAGTAAAAGGAGTATATTGGTTCATATGACTTGGAGGGGAAGTACAGACCTAATCTAAACTTTTAGTGATGATTTTTCTCAATTCGGGCTCAAAACAGGCTACTACAAGTTTCCCTGCAGGATATCTACATGAAGTGCTAGGTCACCTACAAGATCCCCCATTTTACTACAGGAACAAGCCGAAATCTTAGGGAGTGGTCTAGAAGGTGGGGTGGAGCTTGTAAAAGGTGAACACGGAGGGAATCAGGCATGGGAGTGATAGGCACTTAGTTAGAACTCAAGCCAAAGCTTCAAGATGCTTGGATTTTCTCAACGAAGATGGCAAGTTTTCCTCATAAGACAATAATTCAAATTAAGACCTTAGTGACTTTTGGCAATCATGGGTGGATATGGATTGGTTGAGGCTAATGAGATGAGGTCTCCCTGCAATTTAGACACTCCCGCAACAACAGATATCATGCTTGGCACTCGTATATAAACTCATCAAAAACAATAAAGGTGTATTCAAGTAAAAGAAAACAGAGTTATCACCATTTACTTGCTAAGCTCATGCATGGAAATGCTTGGAACCAATATGAAAGCGAGATGAGGTCATTGAAAGACTTAAAAGATTAGAAAATACCAATTGCAACTTATCTATGAAACTGCAAGATATGACCTAATTAGCAAGAAAACCCTAAATTTCAAGAATTTTTCTTTTTGGGCTGCATGAGAAGTGTTCCTCAAACCATGATCCCTTAAAGGGGGGAAATTAGTTTGAAACCACTTTCTTTTAGCCTTTTTGGAATATAGTCTTATCACTACAATGCTATTGTCAGAACTATTCACAAATGGAATCAAACTAATCAAATCTACCAATACTTGCAATTTACAATACCAAAATCAGTTTAACAACTAACTATGACATAACCTAAGCATACATATACAATAAGAGGAACCTCTACTGCTAGGGTTGGTCCCTAACCCAAGAGCTTCAGCCCTTTGAGTGAACTCAGGTGCTGGATCAAGGGAATGTTGCTCATTTTCATTAAAGAAATCATAAATACATAAAAGTGCTTGGTTACAATGCTTCATCACGAAAATTGCTTTGCTATCTTAAACAAAAATCTGAATCCTAATGAGGCCCTAGGCTTCTTGATTTATACAACTAAAGTTACCAACAAATTCATTAAATTTAGGGAGGCTTGGCTGCCAATGAACTTCATGACTCGATTGTTTGCAACTCCGAGCTGATGGGATTTGATTGAAGAATTTTCGAGTGAGTGAGGAGTTAAGGAGGGAGATCATGTTTCCTATAATCCCTCTTGCTTGTCTCCATTCAATTTCCTACACTTTAGTTAGCCAAAAATTTCTCCCAAACCTGCAATAAATGCACTTTAGACCACTAGACATGACATCTCATCTTTTTACTCTCCTCATTAAGCAAAACATAATTAAAACATGTAAGGAATGATGAGAAAAGTTGAGTTTATCAGGATGGAGGTGTATTAAGGTCCATGTAATTTACCCATTGATGAGCCTAATAACTTTTCTTTGTAATGAAATTTACGGGTCATATTGAAAGGAATTTACAACTTCAAATTTCAAACCGGATAACATATCATCAATAATTTTTGCAACATACCCACTCTTAACTGTAAATGGGACAATCTTCTTAACAATTTTGAAATAAAAAGGAACATTTTTATTTGAAAACTATATTTGGAACGATTTAGAATTTGTTCCAAACATTCTAAAGAAAAATTCCTTATTTCAAGAACAATGGAAATCTATAGGGTTGAACCTCAACACCATATACCCTAAGAATTTTATGCTCTTTATGGAAAAAACAATCTCCCACTCTAGTCTGAGGACTGAGCTGTAAAATTTTCTGAAAATTTATGTCCATTCTTGGGGGGGAATCCTCAAAAATCAAATCATACACTTTTGACATGAGCTTGTTGAAAAACAGGAAACCACTTGTCGATTTATTTCTTACAAATGATGCACTATGATTGATTTTTTTCCAAACCTTGTGGATCGAGCTTCATCCAACATTTCCTGAACTCATCAATTAAATTGTCCAGCAATAGATGCATAAGGTATGACTTATATCTGACGGCTCTTACATTTTTGTAATTGACCTATTGATCATAGATAGACTCAGCAAGGAACTTCAGGAAATTAAATCTCTTAAACTTCGAGAGTAACATCAGAAACCTAGGAATTTTTCATCTATTAGTTAATCATGATTATATCCTAGAATCTAAGTTAACATAGGAAACAAGAATTGAACATAGAATTTGCAAATAATGTATTTTAGAGTGAAATATAACTATTCAATGTAACATAGACAACAAGTGGATGGGAGTTCATATTGTTCCAATTGCCGCTATTGCAAAAACAATGATTCAATTTGAAAGGACGAAGAATATTCAGTCATTTTTTTTATCGGGAAGAGAATCTCATAGATTCTGCCACAAAACCACTAATTTTCGGCAATGCAAGAGAAGCCATTTCAAAACTACTGGACATAGTTGGTATAGACCTACCATTTCTTTCATCAAGAAGAAGAGTACGTATCCTATTGTCACTTGTTCCCGCTAAGAAGAAAAATGTCGCAAAAATTGATTCATGAAAGATAATTTTCAAATGGATCCATTGAGACCTGTATCTGCCATGGAACCGATACTTAAAAAAAGAATAATTCGATTATATAGAACCTTGAAATAAAGAGATAAATTTTAGATTTAGATAAAGGAGGATTGGCAGCGAAAATAGCTATTTACGGGAAAGGCGGAATCGGTAAATCAACAACTAGTTGTAATATCTCAGTCACTCTAGCGAGACGTGGTCAAAAAGTGTTACAGATTGGGTGTGATCCCAAACACAATAGTACTTTTACTCTTACAGGATTTCTAATACCTACAATTATAGATACTTTACAATCCAAGGATTATCATTATGAGGATATTTGGCCCGAAGATGTAATTCACAAGGGTTATGGAGGGGTGGATTGTGTGGAAGCAGGGGGTCCACCCGCAGGAGCCGGGTGTGGAGGATATGTGGTGGGAGAAACTGTAAAGCTGTTAAAATAACATAGGAAACAAGAATTGAACATAGAATTTCCAAAAAATGTATTTTAGAGTGAAATATAACTATTCAACATATGTTTCCATATTTAGGTAATTTTTACAAATTCGATCTTTTGTAGAGATAGACAAGATCTGAATTTGGAAACTAGCTTATTCTTCCTAAATTAGGTCAATTGCAGGATAGGTGGAATTATCGTGAATAATTGTTGGATGTGCGAATGGATCATTCAAACCATCAATATCAATAGAATTTTCATCAAAAAAGAGGTCGATGCAAAGAAATACAAATGCCTAATATTTCAATTATGGGACCACATAGCATTGTTCTTCAATTCACTCTTGTTGGGTATAAAAGAATTGTTAACCATGTTACTCATCAACAATGTCAAGCATTTTCAAATTAGAACCCCATATCATAAAATAATGTGAATTTCTCTCAAGAAACATGTAATAATTAATTTGTAGATTAAAACTACATCCCAAAATAGTATATAGTGAGTTCCCATCAAACAACATGTAATAATGTAGAAAACGTTGAAGCTCAATGGTGACATTGGAACCAAATTGTGGAAAAAAGGAATGTTGTTGAACAACCAAGGCAACCTTTGTCTCCAATAATAATTGAAGTGAATGAAATTGTAGTCCTACTGAGTGGGAAAAAATATCAACAATCATGCAATGAGAATGTATATGAAACTATAGGTCATGAAATAGTGGAAATAACTAGTACCTTTCATGATCAAATGGATGTAAATGTGCCAACAGAAAATCCAAATTCCACAAATGAACAAGATTTAGGAGCAATCCATGAAGGTTATTCAAAAAATCAATGTACGGTTCAAGAACAATGGAAAATACTCTTACCTTTCATGATCCAATGGATACAAATGAACCTATAAAAATTCAAACTCTGCAAATGAACAAGCTTTAGGAGTAATCCATGAAGGGCGTTCAGTAGATAAAACTACAAGTCATGAAACAGTGGAAACAAATAATAACTTTCATGAGAAAATGGATAGAAATGCACCCGCCTAAAATAAAAATTCTACAAATGAACAATCTTTAGGAGATATCCATGAAGGTTTTTAAGCAGATCAAACTACACATTATGCTACAAGGTGACTAGGAAACTACTTGAGGACATCCTTATTAAGTCTTAAAAAGCACTCAAGATGGTTTAACGTCATAGTAGATGAGGGGAAGAAGAAATTTAAGGAAATTGGCAGACAATTCCCTCAGAAGTCACTTCAAAATGTAGAGGAAAATGGAATTATTATTTGAATTGGGAACTTGGTGAGCCAAAACTATAATAAAGAGTCCAAAATTGAGGAGGTTATTGAACACCTAGATGGAGAACTTAAAAAAAATGTTCAATTTTTATGAAAGATATATATAATTATTTTATTCCTAGAAATATGGCTTTTATATTCATTGAATCGGGCATGACCTGTAATGCTTTGTAATTTTTGAAACAGATTGATTTCCATGGTGTGTTCAAGGGAGCTAATTGCACTTCAGTGTTAGATGAAACAAAAAGATTTAGCAAAGAAGTGGAGGATATCAATATGGGTTGGGAAAGAAATGATGGTTTCACATATGGATTTAAAGTGAAGAAAGTAAAGTCATATGATTCCTTCATGGTTGAGTCATATGAAAAGAGGACTCATAGTACAATCATTTAAGTTTCTTTTAAACTTGGTATTGATTCTCATGTGCATTATGATCGAGGGGGGAAAGTATGTGAGATATTATTTGATTTACTAGAAGATAGTGGCTTGATGGCTTATGTAAGCCTTAGGAAATGGGATGTAATGGAAGAATATAAATAAGTTTTAAAATATGTTCTTGATCCTACAAATGAGGATAATTTGATGGAACAGTTTAATATATTGTCACAAGATGGTGTCTTGATGGCAGATGGAAGTGTAGTGAAAGTGGATTTGTTTGAGTGTTATGATCTAGTGGCCACATGCAGTTTATTATTCAATAAAAAATTTTCTCCAATTGGGAATTATTTTTGTCCTTGGTGCATATGCAACAAAAGCTCTATACACATGGTTACAGATGAAACCAAAATCCAAGATGGGGATACTATTCATAGTATTTCCAAGTTTTATGCAATATCACCAAATATACTATTAGTAAGTTTTATATACATATTTAGAGTTTATTGTTTTAATGATATCTCTTTTTTTCGCTAAAGCAAGAGTGTTTCCTTCTCATTCAATGGCTAAAAAATTACAAAACTATGTTACAAGTCCCAACCCAAAAGTCAATGGGAGCAGCCAGTCACCGCCAAGCCTTAATAATTAGGCCTTAATCCCGTAAAAATCTGAGAATGCCTATGGAAACTTAAAATTCCTACAAATTGACAAAACCCACAGACATGAAAGGACAATAAATCCAATTCAAGGGTTCTATCGGGTCCATCCAGGGAGATAAATCCCGAGCTACTTTGACATCTGAAACCCATGAGCCCTCATGATGCTGACGATAAGCTTGGAGGATAATGCATCCAACTAGCTCGATGAAATGTGGCCATACATCTTCACCCGCCGAATCCGACAGTTGAGGAGAATATCGGGTGGAGAAGAAGCTCGAGGAAAACCTACCCGATATAGGTGGTTTTCTCTCTTCGCCTATCGCCACGTGGTTCTTGATGAATGGCATCGGAGGAAAACCATGAAAAAACACTTAGGGTCTTGGGAGTGCCTAATAAACCACAAAACCACTTGACCTCTATTTTCTTTGAGAAAGGAAACCGCTCTTTCTCCGCATCCTTCCATCCATTAGAAAGCTTTCGTCACGCTGATGCTAAGGTCTTCTACTTTATGAACCCTTCTCTGCCATTCACTTAATTTCCCAATTGTTGCATCTCCTTCATACTGTGATAATGCTCATTTTCTGCGCACACCAGACTGTGGCATTCCTCTCACGAATTCCCTGCAGGTGTTAGCTCCCACCTATAAATATTGTGATCATTTTTATAGAGCATCCCTTCATTTGCCAGCCAGTTTGCTAACCTGTTGGCATTTCTGTGCATATGTAAAAAACTTAAGGTTCTTAGGATTCTTAGATACGATTGAATACGATGATAGACCTGCAAAAGTTGCCAGTGGTTTGAGACTTTCTCTGGTGCAGAGCCATTCGCTATTTTTTTTATTGAATTAATTGTTAATTCAGAGTCATCTTCTATTATGGAGTTCATCACATTGAGATCTCTAAGAATCTCTAAGCACTGCTCTATGGCCATTAGTTCTGCCATGTTGTTGGTAGAATTCCTTAAATGACTATGGAAGATGACTATTATGTTCCCCTTGTCATCTCTTATAGCTCCTCCATAAC
The DNA here is from genome assembly GCA_031772625.1 of Pinus tabuliformis. Classification (NCBI taxonomy): domain Eukaryota; kingdom Viridiplantae; phylum Streptophyta; class Pinopsida; order Pinales; family Pinaceae; genus Pinus; species Pinus tabuliformis. The sequence goes on from CM062819.1 coordinate 1,008,070,426, forward strand.
CTGCAACACTTGGATTTCCTTTCGAGGCTCCATGTATATTGAATTTCAAGTAGCCAGGGGGGATGGCTGCTAGTAATCTTGCCTCATTGTAGAGTGTGTTGCAATCCAGATTGTGCCTTGGGTGACCAACTTTTGTAGGCCCAAAAGTAGAAGAATGCGAGACTCCCAGTGTGAAGGAGGATTCTCAGGAGGTTGCTTCTGAATGGTGGTTATAATTTCTCTAAGTTGCCTTAGGAGCTGAGCTATTATTTTTTGGGGTGGGCTAGATTTATCATTGAAAATTCTGTTATTTCGTTATTTCCAGACATTCCAGATTAAAAAGCCTGGTATCAATGTCCAGGCTGTGTTGACTGTCTCATTCTCAGAAAGTTTTTTCCTCCAATTCATTAAGGTTTTGGAGATGTCATTTTCATCCCTGTGAGTTTGCCTGAAGATAGAGGTAACCAAGTTCCATAAGGTTGAGGTGAATGTGCAGAGACTGAGAAGGTGATCCCTTGTTTCTTCCTGGATACCACATAACTGGCATTTGGATGGTCCTGCAAAACCTTTCTTTCTAATATTTTCCCAAGTTAGAATCTTTTTGTGATGAACCATCCACATAAACAACTTGATTTTCATCGAGTGAGGGTGCTTCCATAGGTCCTTCCAAATTTTATCTGAGTTTGAAAAATTATAACCAATGACAATTTATTTGGCTTCTTTGAGGTTGAAGTTTCCCTCACTGCCTCTTCCCCATCTAAGTTGATCTGTGAAAGTAGAGATCCTAATTTTCCTCTTTTCCATGATTGTAGCAAGAACTTTAGCCTGGGTCTTCGGAGGAGTCTCTTCACTGTACACTAGTACTTTCCATGTTCTCCACTTGTCATTGTTCCTTGTCTTATCCCAAAAGTCACTGACCTTTTTTAGTGCTTTGTTGACAGTTTCCTCCTTGGGAATATCCAGTCCTTCTCTACTTAATTTGGGTTCCTACTGCCAGTTATCCTCCCAAAACCAGGCAAGGTTCCCATTTCCAATCTCCCAGAAGCTATGTTTCTGAACTAAAGCTCTATTCTCCCAAGCATTTTTCCAAATATGGGAGCCTCGAATATGTCCAATCATTCTGATCAGGTCCCATTCCTACTAATCCTTTGCATATTTCTGTTTCCAAAGCTTGGCCCATGGGTTGCTTGATTCCTTCAGCCATATCGACCAAAGTTTCGCCCCTAAAACTTTTTTGAGAGTTTCCGGGTCATGGAGACCTATACCCCCATGAGGTTTGGGTTTGCAAAGTTTGTCCCAGGCTACAAGAGTCGATTTCTTTTTTTCCCCCCCTTTTCCCCAAAGAAAATCTCTTTTCATGTTCCTGATTTGCTGGGCTAATCCTCTAGGGACAGGAAGAGCCGAAAACATATATATTGGAATATATTGCAGGACCACTTTTGTGAGAACGAGCCTGCTAGCTAGATTTAAAGATCTACTTGTCCATTTTCTGATTTTGTCCTTCAGTTTATTAATCAATGGCTCCCAAACTTCCTTGCACAGAGGTTTGTCAATGAGAGGTATTCCCAGATATTTGGAGGGAAGATGGTCTCTTTGAAAGCCGAGAATTCTAGATAGGTTTCTCCGAATGGAAATATTTGTATTGAAGAAAAATACTTTATATTTAGAGAGACTTACCTCTGTATCAACTGCCAAAGCAAAATCTTGTAGAATTTGTTTGTAAGCTTTGGCTTCTTTGACCATTGGTATGCCCTGTAACATGGTGTCATATACAAATTGATGATGAGTCAGAGAGTATTCATCTTGGGTGAGCTTGAGGCCCTGGATTGTTCCTTCCCTTTTGGCAAAAATGATCGCTTTGCCTAATCCTTCCATCATAAGGATAAAGAGAAAGGGAGAGAGCAAATCTACATGCTTGAGACCTCTCGAGGGCTGAAAGGATCTGGAAGAAGAACCATTGAGAAGGATAGAAAAGTTAGCAAATGTTACCAAAGCCATAACCCATCTTATCCAATTCCGGTCAAAGCCATATGCTATTAGCAATTCTTTGATGTATAACCAGCTTAGTTTGTCATAAGATTTCGCTAGGTTTAGTTGTATGATCATCCTTGCTTGCTTATTATCCTTGAGAGAGTGCACTATTTCATGAGCTTTAATGATGTTATTGAGAATTTTCATTCCTTCCACATAACCCGTTTTCTCCTCCAACACGAGAGTTGGAAGAAGGGGCTTGAGTCTGTTTGCAATAATTTTGGAGATGATTTTGTATATTACATTACGGAGGGCTATTGGTTTGTATCTATCTAGAGTCATTGCTTTATCTTGTTTAGAAATTAGGGCTATGAAGGAGGTATTAAGTGCTTTTAGGATTGTTTTTGAAATTCTTGAATCCTCCACCACCTCCAGTATGTCCTGTTTGACTATTTCCCAGCCTGCCTTGAAGAAGTCAACATTGAAACCATCTAGTCCAGGAGCTTTCCCATTGTGCATCTCATTTATTACTTCTTTTACCTCCTCTTCTGTCACTGGTCTGTTGAGATTATAATTATCTTCCCTGGTCACTAGTTTTGGAATATGATGCGTAAATATTCTAATATCTAGCGATCTATCTAAGATAGGCTCCTCTACCATATTTTGAAAATGTTGTACCAGAATGGATTCCATATCTTCGTGTGTGCTTAGTTGTTTCCCTTGAGGATCTATGAACTTTGTGATTCGATTATGAGCCCAATGTTCCATGGTTAATTTGTAGAAAAATCTTGTATTTCTTTCTCCTCCTTTAAGCCATTGCACTCTTGATTTCTGCTTCTAGAAGATTTCTTCCTGTTGACATATAATGTCCCATTCCTGTTGGAGAGAGTCAGCTTGCAATTTCATATCCTTAGTAAAGCCTTCCTTGATAAGAATTTGGTTAATTTTCTGTAGTTTTTGTTCCACTCTTTGAGTTTGAACTTAATGTGTTTGAGTCTCTATTGCAGAATGAACATTTTCGTGCCTTGAACGGGTAAATCTTCCTTCCACCACTTATCAATGTAAGAGATGAAGTTAGGGTGAGTGAGCAAAACATTCTCAAACCTGAAAGGTCTGTTCCTTGGAGTGCCAATAAAAGAAGCCTATAGTTGAATCAGCTAGTGGTTCGACCTTCCAAAAGGAAGGATAAAAGCATTCAAGTTAGGTCCTAAGAGGAAGAGGCTCTCCAAGATGATGAATCTATATAGTTTTGAGGCAACTTGGGAAGCTCCTCCCCTCTTATTGTTCCATGTGAAAGTTCCATTTTCTGTTCATAAGTCCACTAGCCTCAAGTTGATTAGGAAGTTCTGGAAGGCAATATAGTCTCTTCCTATTACTCTAGTTCCTCCTTTTTCTTCTGTGAGAGATTTGATCATGTTGAAATCTCCACCCAAAATCTAGGGCATTACTGGGTGTCTCTTGCTTAGCTCCTCTAGTGAGGTGAGAAGCTTGAGTTTGTCTTCAGATTTTTGAGGACCATAGACATTTGTGACCATACAGATTTCCTTGTCACCCAAAGGTTGGATAACCATTAAAAGGTAGTTCCTCGATGCTTCCGCATCTATAATTCCAAACTTCTGAGGATTCCACAGAGTAAGAATCCCACCCGCTTGGTGAGCTCCAATATTGTAGCAATAATGCTACAACTCTTGGGGCTTCCTGTCTCTTAATTTTATCAACCCGGTAGTTCGTACAAACTTGGAAGCGACGGTGCTGTATGCACAAGTACTAGCTCTTGTCACAGCTGTCACTTGGTCAGCTGGCACAAGTCCGCTAGGGCTCAAGCCAACTTCTATAGGATCTCAAAAGAAGCTTGCTAATTGATGGACGAAAGCTATTCTCAAAGGAAAGCTACTTTACTTGACAAAAATGAACTGAAAGCAAATCAAAGCATGTAAACCTAGGAAACCCTAATTTGACTAGTCTAACCTCTACAATGCAAAGAATGTGAATAAAACTTCTACCAATGTTGTCATTACCTCTAATAAGTGAAAATGCATGGATCTAAGCTACTTGCATCATAAAAGACATGTTTTTATATTTTTCCTTTAAGTGTATGGAATGATTGTGACTTTGTGCTAACTAGGGTTTGGTTGTGCAGATGGGATGGAGAAGGAAGGAAAGCATGGGAAAGGTTGGGGAGGTTAGGAGAGGTCCCTAGGGATCCTTAGCATCCATCCACAGAGGTTCCTCACGTTCAGAAGCTCAACAACCGAGTGAGTAGCCTCCTACAGGATGTCTGCAGGGGATCCTACAGGATACTCAGAGGTTTCTACAGGATGTCTACAAACTGCTACAGGATGACCTACCGTGGGTGTTTGAAGTGATGGAGGAGTGATGGAATGATAGGGGGAGATGTGTAAGGTAGGAATAAGGTTGGTGATGGCTCAGAAGCTGGAAAATCAGATGAGGGAAGAGTGTATGCAATGGTTTGATGATTGGAAGGATGGAACCAACGAAAGTTGAAGGAGATGGAGCTATGTGGGAAATGAGAGAGTTGGAGGGTAAATGAGTGAGACAGAGGTTAAATAGAACTTGAGGAGATGATGAAGGTGCCCTGCATATTCTTTACAATTGAACCAACAAGGACATGCAAGAAAACAAAGATCTAGTTATGAAACCTATGACCTAGTTACTTTACTCTAATCTGACCTAACAGCAAAGGAAATGAACAGAAGTTTATTTGCAGTGAAACCATGTGAAACAATTATGAAACTAAGTGATTATAAACCTAAACATGCATCCAAACTGATATCAAGTTCTGCAAATGGGATTCAAACACTAATGATTGCATGGTGAAGCAAAGAAAGTGTTTTTGTTGGCAGCAAGGTTACATTGGTCCCAGCTCATGATTCCACTGAAGGGGAGGTGAGATCCAAAGTACTTGATAGCCTTTTTCTGAATATATTCCCTGTGATTAACCTATCAAGCAAATCTGAACATTAAAAACCTTTTCTAATCATCAAAAGCAACCTAAACAACAACGCAACATTTAAATCCAAATAGAAGATTTTATTATGAGAATGTAGCAAAGACACATAAATATAAACAAGGGAGGTACTGGGCGCTTGAGATGGGCCCAACCCCAAGAACTACAGCCTCCCAAGAGAGATTTAGAGCTGGTGCAAAGCTGGATCCATCTTTATTAATCAAGAAATGAAAAGTACATCAAAATTGTCCACAAGGAGAACTTGAACATGAGCTGAAAGCAAAGCTAACCTATTGCATAAAAATCGAACTACAAACTAGCTAACTAATGGCTAAAACAAAATGACTAACTAGCTACAAAATGACTAACCACTAGCTAACCAAAATGAGGCCCCAGGCCTTCTTATTTATACAATTTTGAGGACCCAACAGTCCTCCTAAAAGTTAGGGACTTGGCTGCCCAAGACTTGTAGTTAACAGCAATCCAACTTGACTTTCTTGGCTGCCCTTGAGCTGATTGATTCGGTGGCCCTTGAACTCCGAGCTGATGGTGGAGAATTCGAGGTAAGGGCCCATAAATGAGGGGGACACCTTCCTACAAATCCTCTAGCTTGTTCTCCCACGAATTTGGCTGCCAAGTGCTCATTAAGACCTTCAAATTTGTCTCCAAGTTGACCAAAAAGGCTACACAAAGCACCCATTAGACTTGTTGGCATAATGACTAACCAAATTCACTCTATTAACATAAAAATAATCAAAAACATGCAATAAACAAATGAGAATGGTGGACTAAGCCAAATTAGGAGGTTGAATGAGCCCAAATAATTGTACATTTTTGGGGCTCATCATCACCCCCCTACTGAAAGTGTTGCTCATCCTCTGAGCAACCAAATCTCTCCCCTTGTCTTTGATGGCCCTGGTGACTTCCTTGGCTAGCATCTCGGCCGATTTCTCCTTTGGCTTCTAGCTTTTCAAACTTTCCTGTAGAAACTGTTCGCTGGCTTCCTGTAGAAACAGTCTCTGTCTTCCTGTAGAAACAGTCTGCTAGCTTCCTGTAGAACGAATTTCACTGATTTTACTTGCAACCGCTTCTCCCTTGGCATTTGTGTTATTTTACCACCCACAGCTTTGGCTTCATCAGCTTGTCCTTTTTCTTGCTTTTCCTTCTTGCTTTTTCTGTGGTTTTTCCTGTGCTGGCTTGTCCTAGGTTTTCTCTCCCCTAGCTTCCTTACCCTTAGTTTTCTTCTCTGCCTCACCATCTTGCTTCCTCATGCTCTGTTTTGGCTTGTGCACTGACCAGAATGGGAATTCTGTATATGACTTCCTCCCTAGAATGTGGAGGACAGTATCCCTCAAGTGCTTGTCCTTTGCAAACCATTCAACTAGTCCTATCATGTTTTTCACTCTACTGAGTCTTGCCATAGAAAAGATAATGGGTTTTTTGCGGTCATTAAAAATACACATGTGTTTAGCTGCCTGTTCAGGATTGAACAAGAGTTCCTCAATTTAACCATGTAAAGTAGTAAGATGGTGCTGCTTCCCTATATAAGGGAAATAAATCTGCATGATTCATTGCAATTAGCTCTGCAATAACTGGCAAGAGAAATGATATGTTTCTTCATATTGTTTCAGTATATGTCTGAATATGGGTATTTGGTCTTCTCCAAAGCATGGGCTATGTTGCACTGAGTGATTTCTTGTCTATGTGAAATCAGAGATGCAACCAAATTTCCATCATTGTAATTGCCAATGATCAGATCAGGTTGACCTTTTAGCTCTGCCGTTACTTCATTTAATACACCCTCTGAAAATCTTTCCCAGTAAGGCCACACACCAAATCGAGAAACCCATTTCTGCAGAGCTCATTTTGCTATTGTAAAGGGTACCTGGAGTATCCTTGAATGTTGTGTTCCACAAATTCTTTCAATTCGTTGATTGCATGTTGTACCATAGGCCTCAGGAATCAACCGAGTCACCACAATAATTTCAGGTTTGATGTCCAATCCTTGATGTTTTTATTCTTAGCAACATTTCATTCTTCAATGCATGGGAAAACAAGTCCACCACCTCAGGGGTTTCCCATAACTTCTTGGAGTCCGAAGGTTCTTTTCTAATGAACCCTCCTAGCATGGTAAAAAAACTCTGTTTTTTTTTTTTTTTTTTTTGTTCTGAACTTTCCTGCTTGTGTACAGAAGGAGGACTTCGGGATTTCTCTACACAGAGCGCAGAGCTACGTCTCCGTTATGCGCACAGTCATATAAAATTCACAATTTTTCACCGGTGAGCCTTAACTGTGTCTCAATTTTTCTACAGGAGGGATTTTAATTGAAGACCCTGAAGAAAATCTCACATGCAGACTACGAAGACAATTCCAGGCAGCAATAAGAAAATGGATTTTGAATTCATAGAAAGACTTGCATACTTCAGTTGAGAATGTCACAAATGCAAAATAATCAGCGGATGGTGAGAGTTAGCCGAGCAAAATTTTTTAATTACGGCATGATTTGTGGTGAGGGAGTGAAGTGGCCAAGTGTACGTGGCCACATGCAGACGGCAGTGCTGTGACGCTGCATGTCCTCTTCCCGTTAACCAACTGCACTGGAGTTAAACTCTCTATCACTGTTTTTCTTTAAATTTTTTTAATTCTTACGTGAGTCCATTGTCCACGTGCACTGCGTACTTGCTGGTTGAGTTCTAAAGCAGACAATCAGTTGAGCCTTGCTAATCCTTGGCTGAATTCCATCACCCCATTCGTTTATGCAGTTCTTGAATTACATTCATGAAACAGAGGAATTGGTTTAGTCACGTACCTGCAAATCGACTGGCTGCTGTGAAGCTTTTTGCTGCTGCATGCTTGGATTCCTTGGTTGCATGAGGGCGTGGCTGATGATTCATAGCTGGTTTCCTTGTGCAGGTGTCCTCTGGCCAGATGCATGCAACAAGAGTTCATTTCCACGTTCAGATCTGCACCCTCAAACTGCTGCCATTGAATTTTCACAGGACCAGAACTTCTTTTTGCCATTTCTCCCAAACGGTAGATCGGTTTGATCTGAAACTCGGTGAGCATGTTCCTACCATCATTATGCATCTCCCATAGCAAATTCGTGATCAATGGATGCACGGATTTCGAGAAAAATGGAAAATGGCTGAAGATTTCAGAGGTCGATTTCTCGGAAACCGTGCATCGGAATCGGCTGAAACTTCTTGGGTAGGCTACTATCACCCATGTGCATCTCCCCATGAAACAGGTTTTAAAATGGATGCACGGATATGGAGAAAATGCAAAAATGGCTGATGGTGATGGAGGCTGATTTCTTGGAAACCGTGCACCGGAATTGCATGAAACTGCTCAGCCATGTTTTCATCGACCTTGTACAATTCCCCACAAAACGGTTTGTCAAATGGATGCATGGTTTTCAAGTTATGGCAAAAACAAATTCTGCTCTATGTGTTTTTGGCTTCAAGGCATTTTGCATGTGTTTGCATGGTATGACAAAATGAATTTTGGCTGTGATGCAGGTATGGAGCTGATGGAGGAGGAGTTGGAAGATTGCATGAGGGCTTCTGGACCCTTGAGGAAGCTACCATGCTTGCCAAACCACTTTTTGAAATGCATGCCTCGTTTCCCACAATTTCTACAGGAAGTTCCTGTAGAAGCACAACGAGAAGCACAAGGAGGTGAACGAATGATGGAGAAAGGCAAGGGATGGACACACAAGTGCTTGTAGGCCTAATCAACAGATTCCCACCATTAGATTCACTTTTGAAATTGTATTTGGCTCGTCCAAAGGTTCTACAGGATGTTTCCTGTAGAAATACAGAGCTTCCTGTAGAAGACACAGTTTTGAGGAAAGTAGCATAATGACATGAAAAAAATGATGGAAAAGGGGTGAGGAATGGAAACCAGGATGTGGGTAGGCCTCATGGACATATTCCAAGCCTTCAGGTCCTCCTCGGAGATCAAGTTGGCTTTTTTGTAAGCTTCCTGTAGAAGATACGAAACTTCCTGTAGAAGGCACAAAAACTCCTTTGTCTTTGTTTTGAGTGATCCACCTGACCTACAATGTCCTTCTTGCAACCTGCAATGTCACTGCTGCAACATGAAATTATTCAATGGAGATTAGCTTTTTTATTTTTTTCTTTTTTTTTTTCTCTTTTTTTTTGAAAAACAACTAGGGCGCCTCATGGAGGTTTTCACCCTAATTGCATGCCCTGGGCGCCTCCAAGGGAGGTTTTCACCCAGAGATCTTATTCTCTTTTCTCTATTTTTTCCCAACCCATTGACCGCCTCATGGAGGTTTTCAATCAATGAGCCAATCTAAGGCGCCTCCAAGGAGGTTTTCACCTTAGATTTCTATTTTCCTCTATTTTCATTTTTTTTTTTTCTTTTTTTTCTTTTTTTTTCTCTTTTTTTTTTTTTTTTCTTTTTCTACCCTACCCTACTTGAAAAACAAAATCATTTTCAAGTATAAGAATACTTCCAATGGAGCCATGTGCACATCGAGATTAGAGAAAAAATGATGTGAAGGCTCGAAATGCATGCTTGGACAACTACCCAGATCTCAGAGACCAAATGATCTGGCTTTGGAGGGATCAAACAAAACTGAGGAAGAAAGTACCGCTGCAACTTAGTGACCTTCTGAAACCATATCTCAATATAGCTTTGATATCCTTGGTTCTTTTGCTGATCTGGATCATGTTTCATGTCACCTTCTAACATGACTTTCTCATCTTCCTCTTTTTGCTGATCTTTCTCTTGAATACATGGAAGATTCGATGGTAACCATGAGGGATCTTTCTTTATCTCTGATTCTGATGTCTTCTCTTCATCAAGTAAATCCCATGGTTCTTTGATCTCCTCTTTTGAATCTTGTTTTTCCGGATGTGGTCCTTCAATGCTTTCAAGATAATCTCTTTTGTGCAAGGCTCTTCCTGAGCTTTGGTGAACATCATTGAGCTCAAAAGGAGTCATTTTGCACATGTTGTGCCTCAGCTTTGCAATTGGGTTGAGCTGCTCCATTGCATGGTTTTGGAAATGGAGGTACGGGTAGCTGAGTGGGGGTGTGAAATTGAGATGGAGATGGATGGAATTGTGATTGGGTAGGCATTTGAGGTTGCCTTGGTGGAGGAGGAGGCGATGGTTGTGGATGAGCAGGTGGTGGAGGAAAATGAGCGGGATGAGAGTTGTACTGGGGCCTCCACTCCTGATAAGGTGCATTCCACTGAGGCTGTGGCTGAGCATAAGAGTGAAATGAATGAGCAACTGGTTGGGCATAATATGGATCTGTGAAGGAACAAGGAGAATATGACCAAGGAGGAGGTGTAGACGAGGAAGGATGAGCAGGGGGATCCCAAGAAGGCATGAAAGTGGCTTGATAAGGGTCATAATAGGTCTCGGGTATCCCTTGCAGCTCCTGCTGGTAAGATCTAGGTCCATGTGGCCTCCTTTGGTTCATATAATAGAGTGATTCAGTGGCTCCCTTGGCTCTTTGATATGCAGCTTTGATTCTGGGCAAGGAAGGGCACTGATCTGTAGGATGGTATTCTTCACATACAAAACACACTTCTAGGGAGTGCATTGGACATTCGTTCCTAGGATGCTTTTTAAGGCACCTAGGACAAAAAATGACCAAAGCCCTCTTGGCTTCTTCTTGCTTCTTTTGGATCCGCAAGGTATCCAGTTGCATGGCAAGAAACTGCCTCATATCACTCTTGAAATCTTCGATCTGATTTGCAAATTCATCTTTGGACAAGGGACTGCTCCCAACATTTCTGCTTGTAGCCATTTGCTTCAGAGGAATGTTTCTTCTTCTTCTCCCCTAGAGGTTCTTCAGATATGTCTTGATGTCCACCCAGGGGTTCTTTCATCACAGCCATCGAAGAAGAACATTGGCTGTGTGAAGCAGTGGGGGTGTTGTGCAATCATTTTTCCAACTTATCTCTACTCCTACAAGGCATGAAATGAAATTTTTTTGCTTGATTTTTTCTTTTTTTCTACTTCTACATGCAAAACTGAAATAGATTGAACTGCAACTAACTATCTTGCGAAAATGAAAATGCGGAATTGAAATGAAAGCAGGAAAGGACTAATCTATTTTGCTCAAATGAAATTGCAAGAATGAAATGCTAGTCTACGCTTGCAGAAAGGAAATTGCGGAATTGAAAGGCTATTCTAGGAAAGCAGGAAATGCTAATCTATGAAAGCAGGAAATGCTAATCTATGAAAGCAAGAAATGCTAATCTACTTTTGCATAAATGAAATTGCATAATGGAAATGAAATAAACTACTTAGCGGAAGGTTGTAGTAGAAAATAGAAGAATAGCAACAATCACCAATACTCTGCCGCTTCCCCGGCAACGGCGCCAAAAAGATGGTGAGCTCCAGTATTGTAGCAATAATGCTACAACTCCTGGGGCTTCCTATCTCTTAATTTTATCAACCCGGTAGTTCGTACAAACTTGGAAGCGACGGTGCTGTATGCACAAGTACTAGCTCTTGTCGCAGCTGTCACTTGGTCAGCTGGCACAAGTCCGCTAGGGCTCAAGCCAACTTCTATAGGCTCTCAGAAGAAGCTTGCTAATTGATGGACGAAAGCTATTCTCAAAGGAAAGCTACTTTACTTGACAAAAATGAACTGAAAGCAAATCAAAGCATGTAAACCTAGGAAACCCTAATTTGACTAGTCTAACCTCTACAATGCAAAGAATGTGAATAAAACTTCTACCAATGCTGTCATTACCTCTAATAAGTGAAAATGCATGGATCTAAGCTACTTGCATCATAAAAGACATGTTTTTGTATTTTTCCTTTAAGTGTATGGAATGATTGTGACTTTGTGCTAACTAGGGTTTGGTTGTGCAGATGGGATGGAGAAGGAAGGAAAGCATGGGAAAGGTTGGGGAGGTTAGGAGAGGTCCCTAGGGATCCTTAGCATCCATCCACAGAGGTTCCTCACATTCAGAAGCTCAGCAACCGAGTGAGTAGCCTCCTACAGGATGTCTGCAGGGGATCCTACAGGATACTCAGAGGTTTCTACAGGATGTCTAGAAACTGCTACAGGATGACCTACCGTGGGTGTTTGAAGTGATGGAGGAGTGATGGAATGATAGGGGGAGATGTGTAAGGTAGGAATAAGGCTAGTGATGGCTCAGAAGCTGGAAAATCAGATGAGGGAAGAGTGTATGCAATGGTTTGATGATTGGAAGGATGGAACCAATGAAAGTTGAAGGAGATGGAGCTATGTGGGAAATGAGAGAGTTGGAGGGTAAATGAGTGAGACAGAGGTTAAATAGAACTTGAGGAGATGATGAGGGTGCCCTGCATATTGTTTACAACTGAACCAACAACTACATGCAAGAAAACAAAGATCTAGTTATGAAACCTATGACCTAGTTACTTTACTCTAATCTGACCTAACAGCAAAGGAAATGAACAGAATTTTATTTGCAGTGAAACCATGTGAAACAATTATGAAACTAAGTGATTATAAACCTAAACATGCATCCAAACTGATATCAAGTTCTGCAAATGGGATTCAAACACTAATGATTGCATGGTGAAGCAAAGAAAGTGTTTTTGTTGGCAGCAAGGTTACATTGGTCCCAGCTCATGATTCCACTGAAGGGGAGGTGAGATCCAAAGTACTTGATAGCCTTTTTCTGAATATATTCCCTGTGATTAACCTATCAAGCAAATCTGAACATTAACAACCTTTTCTAATCATCAAAAGCAACCTAAACAACAACGCAACATTTAAATCCAAATAGAAGATTTTATTATGAGAATGCAGCAAAGACACATAAATATAAACAAGGGAGGTACTAGGCGCTTGAGATGGGCCCAACCCCAAGAACTACAGCCTCCCAAGAGAGATTTAGAGCTGGTGCAAAGCTGGATCCATCTTTATTAATCAAGAAATGAAAAGTACATCAAAACTATCCACAAGGAGAACTTGAACATGAGCTGAAAGCAAAGCTAACCTATTGCATAAAAATCGAACTACAAACTAGCTAACTAATGGCTAAAACAAAATGACTAACTAGCTACAAAATGACTAACCACTAGCTAACCAAAATGAGGCCCCAGGCCTTCTTATTTATACAATTTTGAGGACCCAACAGTCCTCCTAAAAGTTAGGGACTTGGCTGCCCAAGACTTGTAGTTAACAGCAATCCAACTTGACTTTCTTGGCTGCCCTTGAGCTGATTGATTCGGTGGCCCTTGAACCCCGAGCTGATGGTGGAGAATTCGAGGTAAGGGCCCATAAATGAGGGGTACACCTTCCTACAAATCCTCTAGCTTGTTCTCCCACGAATTTGGCTGCCAAGTGCTCATTAAGACCTTCAAATTTGTCTCCAAGTTGACCAAAAAGGCTACACAAAGCACCCATTAGACTTGTTGGCATAATGACTAACCAAATTCACTCTATTAACATAAAAATAATCAAAAACATGCAATAAAAAAATGAGAATGGTGGACTAAGCCAAATTAGGAGGTTGAATGAGTCCAAATAATTGTACATTTTTGGGGCTCATCACCGCTGTGTTGTTAGTTTTGACTTCTAGGTGTTCATATTTACAGAGCCATTTTTTATGTATCTCCCGGACTTTATCTATGGAACATTTTGCTTCCTGTATGAACACCATATCTAGGTTTTCTTCTTTTAATTTGTTGCTGAGATTCCTCTATTTCCTTTTACTTCCTAGACCCCTAATATTCCAGGTTGTGAGCTTCATAATGATGGGTTTTTGAATGAGTAATTGGTGAGATATTTCATCTTATCTGAGTTGATCATGAGCTTTCCACACTCTATTAGCAGCTCATTTTGTCTTTTTCTTCCTCTTTTCCTGCCTGGGTTTTTGGCCGAGTGTCCTGATATTTCCTCCATTGATTTGACCCCTCTATGGTCCTGGCTTTCATGGCTTCTTTTGATTCCTGAGGCTTTTGTCTGAGATTTCCAGAGGAAGAGCTATTGTACTCTATCAAACTGCTCTTGAAGTAGGGAGTCTATCCCTTTGTTGGTTCCCTAGTTTAGGAATTTTTCTAGATCAAGATTCTCCCTCTCAAGAATCTCATCTAATTCTTGGTCCTTTGTCCCAACTACACTTGGGGTCATCTCTTGGTCCCTGCTTAGTTCCATGTTATTTGGTATGGCTTCCTCTTGTTCACTATTTACCTGTATTATTTCGATGTTGTCCTCCTTTTCCTTCTCTATAGGATGGTTGTCTAATGTAACAACCTTTCCAATGTTCCCCCCTTCTTCTTCTAAAATTTCAACATTGTTGCGACTTGATAGCTTGTTTTCACTTTGTTTTTTTTGGTACTTTCTTCCTCATCCTTTCCCTCTGCCTCCCATCTTAGTGAATTCTTTAGGATATTTGCCTGTGTTGGTTCTCAAATTATCCTCCTATTTGTTTTGTGGGCATTCTCTAAATAGGTGCCCATGTTCATGACATTCCCGACATCTAAAAGGGACATGTTCCTATACCCATTCCTCATCATAAAATTATATGAGAACTTCATCTGGGAGTGCTCCTGATAGATCCATTTCCACACATATTCGTGCGAAGGAAGTATATTTTCCTTGCAAAGTTGCCTCTGAAACTTTTAGAAAATGTCCTAATTTATTTCCTATAGATTTTAAGGATTTAGGCAGCCAATAATCTAGAGGTAGGGAGTAAAGTCTTATCCATACTAGGACCGATGTGAATGTCTCTCGTTCTGGGACAAAGTTCATTACCCAGGGTCGCATATATAGTCCTGCAATAGCCTTTGTTTTTATCCTCTAGGCTAGTGAAAACCATTGTGAAGAAACCCTTAGACCCTAGATGCAGAGTTATATCTCCCTTTCGTTTCCAGTTGTTTCTTATTCATGTGTACAGATTCTTCTCTGTGGGCCATATACCCATAAACTTGCATATAATGGCATAAGTAGCCATGTGATCTCTGTGCTCCTGTAGTGCAATATCATTCAGAACCACTCGAGGTTTGATGGTTGACTTGGGCTTACAAGGTCCTACTACAGATTTGTACACATTTTTCTGATTGTTGTTCTCTGGTCTCTCCTCCCTTCTAACCACCCCATGAGTTTCTTCCTGTTCATTAGCTTTGCTGCTTTCCGGTTCTTTTGAGTCTGTCTTCCTTTTTCCGGCCTCCAAGGGTTTCCTGAATCCGTTCAGATTCATATTTCCCTACTTCTATTAGATCTGAATTTGGTGTAGGAGGGAGTGGAACTCCCTCGTCCTCGCCACTCCATTGTTACCAGCTCGCTCCTCCTATTACTCCCTGTTCCAAACCCTAGCTCTGTTCCCTCCCCTTGTTTTATTTATATCTCACTTACCTCTTATTCTAAATTTGTTTTAAAACCTTACTAGTTGAACCCTCATTTGTAACAAAGAATGACAGGATGACGAAAATACTTGGATGATTGTATTGCAAACATTCAACCAACCTTATGCAATGGAAAATTTAATGTTATCAAGAAGTATACCATAAATAGAACAAGTGATGAAAAGGTACATGCTTTCTTAATTAAGTATTTTTCACAAATAAAAGTGTTTATTATTTAATTTATAACTGATGAAGCATGTCCTATCAATTGCAACTAACTCTAGGCCCATTGTCCATGATTATATGTTGTGTGCTCCATGCTAGAATTATAATTGTTTTGAAGATATTTCAAGAAATTCAAAGAATTTCACAAGACTATTACAAGGTTCATCTAACCAAAGGGATTGAGAAAATTAAATTTATTAAAATATGGGAGGAGATGGAGAAAATTGGGGTTTGATGTAAGCCTGGGAACCATACCATCATAAAACCCAGGAGTACAATGATATTAACTATGGGAAATTATATGGATCAACATCAAATAAGATCTCCAAATTTTAAAGGTCTAATAAAATAATTTTACCTAGAAAGAAAAATCATTTTACATATCATTGAGAATAAGATTCAAAATTACAATCCTAATGTTAACAATTTTTCTTTATTATTTGTCCCTTTTCCCAACCCCATCTTGACATTAGAATATGTAACAATTTTTATGTGGTTTTTTCAATGAACAATACATGATGATTTCATGATGGCATATGAGTGAAACTGGCTCATAGTTTCATGCACTTTTAATATAAAATTAAGTAATCATGTATAACAAAATATTACATTTGAAACTTATTGAAGACGTGCCATATGAAGAAAAGTATAAAACGTTTGTGAGGTTGTGGAAGCATTATAACGAATTCCACATGTCATAGTTACAAGGGACTAGAGAAGATGATGCAAATGTGTATGAGGAAAGATATGTCAATTTGAATTTCTATTAAGTTTGTTGTATAGTTGTTTTTCATCATGGTGGTTTTCAATCATTCATGATAAAAAAATTTATCAACTATCAGCACAAGAATGTATTCCTTGCCAGTGATTTTCTTTAGTTATTTTCATGTTACTTAGGATATGGGATTATTCCTTATATGCATATCTAAGGGGCCCATGCTTTTGATATGACTAGGGATATTCATCCTTATACCTCAACGAGGTTAAGGAATGAAGTAATGGAGCGTAAACACAGGGACATGAAAAAATTGAATATAAATAGAGAAAGAGGGAGAGGGGTTGCTAGTGAGTATAGATACATATTTGAATATGAAAAATTTCATCTTGTAAATGAGATGTGAGAACAATTTTTCAAGCTTGTTATGAGGTCAGAAGATACCTTCTAGAAATTCAAAGAAAGAAAGTTCCTTTCTTTTTATAACTTCAAAGTCGAATATGAAAATACAATAGATCCATTCAATGACAAAAATGCAACACATTGGGCATCACTCTTTCCTGATGTCACTTCCAACCAAATAAAACAACTATCTAACTCATGGGTGTAACAATGAAATAAATCATTGATTGCTCCACCAATTATAACTATGTTATAATTTTAAATGGTATATAATTCTTCTTTAACTTTATAGTGCAAGGGCTCATGATGGTGTGTTTAAATATTAATATGTCCTTACAGATAAGTGGTTGTCTTGTAATTTCAAGGAAAATAAAAAAATATGGCATCAAAGCTTATAGTGAATCACATCGACTTGGAAAGCACAAGACAAAAAATAATGTTAAAAAAATACAACGTAGCTTTCCCTCCAATGGTGAGTGTGATTTTCACTAAATCGGTAAATTTGTAGAATTGTAAAATACTAAATTAATAGAGTATAAATCTATAGCACAGTGTGTAAAATAGTAACTCTGTAAATTTGTAGAATGTAAAAAACAGAGTGTAAATATGTAAAAAGAGAGTACAAACCTATAAATCTATAAATTTTCTGAACTTGAAATTTTGATGTTTCTTATGTTACAAATCATTTTACTTCTAGTAAAATACATATTTTACATGCACTTTGACATGGTAAATATTTCTGAGTTTAGGAAATGTGTCAGGTTAGTGTGATTAAATGGATGCTATGATACATTAAAATAATGGGGCAATTGTTGTTGTAGTTTCAAAGCACAATGAGAGATTAGAAGCATGTGGAGAAACTACCGTTGATATGCCAATGATGGATACAATCACTCGCAATCAAATTGATGTTCCATCCTTGATAAATGGTGTAGAGAAAAGTGGGGGAAACCAATAAATTCCAGGGGAAGTAGTTGAAATCCAAAGGAAGGAAGCTAAAAATTTTGTACAACTTGGTGCCAATAAAAGAAGTATGAGACCAACAAAAAATAAAAGGGTCACGGATGATCAAAATGAAACATTATATGGAAAATGGTGAAAGATATGAACTTGTCTATAAAGAAATAAATTCCAAGTCATATATTCTCTCCAAGAAGGTTATTGGTCTAGACATATTGATATATTCAGATTATCCACATATTATGTAGCCAATCATCCATATGATCTTATATGGAGTATATGAATTGTTATATCTTTATGTTTTTTTTTTTTATAGTTTTAAGCCATTTTTTGGTCACTTCCATGACATCACTACTTTTAATACAAGCAGGAAATGTATCGACCAAGTTTAATTTTGTATCTCTTGATTTTAAAATTATGCTCTCTTTTTCTAGGGACAAAACTAAGGGAACCAAATTTCCTTTGCTTATAATTTATAACTAGTATAGAAACACTGAAATGCATTTATTCTATAACATATACATATATTGTTGTTATATACCTTTATGCTTATTGGGAGTTTTATACATGCCCTCCTCTTCCCAAGAATATAATTCAGTATAATCTCTCTTTCATTGTGTAGAAGCATCTAGTTCTTTGGAAGTTACAACACCTACTTATAATTGATCTTCCAACTCCTTCACTTTGTATATATTATTTCAAACTACTTTGCATCATACATTTTTTAGTAGTGTACGTCTACAACAACTTAACAATATACTTTCACACTTAAGAGTAATATTTTTCTTTTTCTTCAATAATACCCTTTACAAATCTCAACTCAAATTTAACTTGACCCAATTCAGCGTTAACCTTTTGTACCTCATTAGATTCTAGTGCCTTAATATTTGTATGATCCAAGGCATGAAAAATTGGAACTACAAGAGGTATGGGTTTATTCTTTAAAGTGATAATTTGGGAAATTTCAAATCTTTTATCTAACTTTGGAATGCTAAATGCCATGTTGTGTGCTTGTCCAATGTTTTTCTTTTAAGCTCCTGAATCTTCTTTCCATTCCTAGTTATATTCTTCTTTAGTGATTCATTTATTTTTTATGTGTCAAACAAATCACCTATAGTATCCATTATTGCAACAACTTTAGACAATGGAATCTCCTGCTCTCGTAAGGCCCAATCATACTTATGAAAGATATCATTGAGTTTATTATCTTTAGAAATTACTAATTCAATAGCTCAATCCAATTTATTCTCTTCTTCTCTTAGTGAGAACTAAAACTCTAACTAGGACTTGAATTTATTACCACCTTTCCACTCTTCATATTTATTTTAAATATTACTCTCCATCATTTTAACCCTTTTTTCATAATTTTTTTATCCCCTCACTATGTTTAGTAACATGTTAAGTGATTTTCTTTTGAAACTAATCCTTTAAAGTAAAAATATATTCTTCTTTCGCCTCCACTTCTTTCATAATTTTTAGTTCAGGAGGAGTGCACGTCTTTAGAGGTAGTATGCTAAGAACTGCAAGCTTTTTTTAAGCTCATTTTAAAATTGTTGTATCTTGGCTTCCTTTTTATTTTTTTAAGTCTTATACATTTTAGAAAATTCATTAATTTCCTTAATTCCATCATATATATATTTTCGTGCTTCTCTTTCAAATCATTAATATTTATTTCATGCCTTTCTATATATAGCTTTGTCCTATATTCATTGTCCGCTAGACATTTCTATAAGCATGCAACTTCGTACATCATACAAAGAACCTATTGATCCTTATTCATGAATATTTCACAACTCTTTTTTGAGGAATCATGGTGAACTTGTGTAGAAGATAATGGCTCTTTGGATTTCTTAAATATTCAACTTCATGCATGAGTCCAATAATTTTGTTATCTTTAGTCATGCATATTTCACAATGTTTTATACAAGAATCATCTTGACCCTCTAATGCAGTAGAATACCATCATCAATAGCTTCTTCGTCGGTGTTGAAAAACCCATGCACCATATTTTCATATTGGAATCTACTTAAGCCTACCAAACTTGTAATAAAAATAACAACTTATTCAAACGTTCACTTGATTGATGTCACTTCCCACATTTTCCATATTTTCCTCCAAAATGTATTCATGTATTTGTGAAGTGGTAGTAGAAGTAATCATTTCCACATTATTCAATGGAGAATGTTGATGTATTTTTTCATTGTCTTCCTACACTTTACACCTCCTATTCCATGTTTTTAGTACTCCTTTATCGTACACAATTAGCTCGATATAGGTTAACAATTTTTTGTAGTGTACCAGGGTAGTTGAACTTGACCCTCTTAAGTTTACTTTCCTGCAATACCTAATGCAATTTCTTAGCCAATATAAAAGGTACATATATGGCCAAGTATTCAACCAAGTGTTTGAACAACTTCACGAATTCATTGGAAATATATTTCTTATGGTGATTAAATATGGTCCAAAGGATAATATCAATCAGGATTTTATATAATCCTCAAGGAACACCTCTTATATTTAAATAATTTATGGGAACAAATATTATTTTTCCACAAATTTTGTTGGTAATCTCAACCTTTTCAACCTTAGGGGTTTTCAAGTGGTCCAACATTACTCCTCCCTTGTGTGGTGTTTTAGTTTCTCTAGAAACCAAATCAAGGTCTAAATAAACCTTATGCCCAAAAATTACCAATTCCTTCAACTCATGATCATAATTAAAATTAGCCACATCTATCCCTTTAGTTCTGAAATTCAATTCTCCAAAAAGAAATTGATGGAATCATTCTCTTGAGAGTATATCGAGCATACCCTCTAGTTACTTGCTTCTTTCATTCCATTCACAAATGTTGTCTTGGAATATTTTCACTTAGAAAATACCAACTTGGAAATCACATTTGTTAGCTAATGATGTGGCATAATAGGACTATGTTTCCATGGATGATGATTTATTCAAATGAGAGTTGAATGCATGTTAAGGATGGAACTTGAGAATGCACACTAAGGATGCACATCGAGGATGGAATTTGAGGATGCACTCTAAGGATGGAGGTCTAGGATGCACGTTAAGGAGGGAAGTTCACGATGAACACTGAGGATGCCAACAAAATAAGTTTTTATATATAAGTTTTTATAATTATGCTATAAACTTTTTATATAATAAAATTTATGTTATAAACTATTATATAATAAGTTTTATAATCAACGAAGTATGCACTTTTAAAAAAAAATTACTATGACAAAAATTTGGAATAAAATGCAAGCCATAAGCATAAAAATTCATGCCGATATTGCACAATAATATTTGAATCAATGATTTAAGTACACTTGTGCATAACTTTGTAGTTATCTTGGTTAAAATTCAAAACTAATGACTTAAGTTCTTGAATTCTTGTGTTATGAACAAAATACAAATGTACAAACCTGAGCTTAGAAATTTGGCCTCCAAAGATGTGATAATTGTTATTAATTGGAAATATCCCTATGGGGATGAAAAAAAAATGTATTTGTGACAAAAACCGCTTTAACATTCCTTAAATTCGACCTCAATTTCTTACAATTTATTTGACAAAATAACTTTTTTTTTAGTTTTTAACCCAATTTTACACAGCTAAAAATTTTTTTTGCCATCCCCTCAATCTTCTTTATTTCTAAGTGATTTCAGTTTTAAATGACGTGTTCTACTATTTTCCACCTCCTGATATATCTGGTTTTTTAATTTGTGCTAAAAATGTGCCTGTTGAGAAAAAAAACCTATGGGTTTTCTTGTATTAATGAGATTTCCCCTTAGATTAATAAAAAAGCAAGCTAACCCTTTTTATGAAATTTTTTTTGTAAATGTATTTGGGAATGAGATATGTACGCATATTGGGAAATAACATTCTGTTATGCAACCAACTCACAAAATATAAGAAAAGTTAAATCAATGACTTCAAAATCAGCCCCTTCAAGGGGGCAACCAAATTTACATTACACAAATGAACAATTCTTCGATGATTCAAATGAAAAAAACCTCCTTTCTATATATAGGAGTCTAAGGGGTCACAATATAACCAAGGTCGACATAAAAATAATAATGTAAGGGCACAACAATTACAATAGTGGGCTTTTATGGGGCACAATAATAACAATATGGGGACAACATAGGCACAAAAATAACAATAAGGGATATAATGGCAATAATAATGGGGGAATCAACTAGTATCATAAGGACCTAACATTCCCCTATCCTTAAAACAATTGTTGTCCTCAACGCATCAGTAGTTTTGGATGCTTCTGTATAAAATTCTCATCGTCCCATGTGGAATCTTCAGTGGGTAAGTTCTTCCACTTGATGAGATACTCTGAAATTGATCAATTTCATAGTTGTTGAGTCCTTGTTTCTGCGACTACTTTAGGTTCCAATATGATTTTCCCTTCCTAGTGAAGTTCTGGAGATATTGTTTGAACTGGGAGCTTGTCACTTATAACCTTCTTTAAGCATGAAACATGGAAAATTGGGTGTGCTTGGAAAGATCCAGGAAGCTCCAATTTGTATACCATAGTACAAATCTTTTTAAACACTTTACATGGACCATAATACTTTTGTGATAATCTATTATCCTTATTAACTTGCTTGAGGGACATTTTTTTGTATGGTTGTAGTCGTAGAAATGCCCAGTCACTTACATCAAAACTTATTTTGTTGCGATGTTGATCTTCCTATTGTTTCATTCTATTATGCACTAAAGTGAGGTTATCATTTAAGAGCTTAAGAACTTGTTGTTGATGCTCAATGTGATCTTCCACTTCTTAAACCATAGAATTTTCTCTTAAATATGATGTGATGGATGGTGGATGATATCCATAAAGTGCCACAAATGGTGTCATTTTTGTTGCAGTATGGAAGGAAGTGTTATACCACCGTTCATCCATAGGAAACCACTTGACCCATTGTGTCTCTTTATCAATTACGAAGAAAAAAATATATCCTTCCAAACATTTTTTCATAATCTCAGTTTTCCCATTAGATTAAGGATGATAACATGAGATATGAGTTAACCGATACCCAAACAAGAAAATAATTATGTTGAAAAATTTCCAGTGAAAATGGGATCTTTTTCACTTACAATAATATTTGGTTTTCCATGTAGATTTTGTATTGTTTCCATAAAGATAATAACAATTGTACTGGCTTTAAATGGATGAGATAATGCACAAAAGTGTGCATACTTGATAAGTCTATCAGTTACCACCATGATGACAATATTTCCTTCGGACATGGATAGACCTATGTTAAATTCCATTAACACCTACTCCCAACATTGACTTGGAATGGATAATTGTTGTAATAGTCCCAGAGTCTTAATTGTTTCAACTTTATTCTCTTGGAAAACCAAATAGTCCACGACAAACTTTTGAATATCAAATTTAAGGCCATCCAAAAAAAATTCCTTCTTGACCTTGTGGTAAGTTTTTAAAAATCCTGAGTTCCCTTCTAATGTAGAGGCATGCAATTCCAAAAGAATCTTGTGTTTGATTTGGGAATTCTTACAGAGGTTTTGTGGCCACCAACAACCCCCCTCCTTATTTAGTATTAGCAATAACACTAGGTAAGTGGGGACCCTTAATAAAAAATTCAAAAAATCAATTAAGGCTCATGTATTTTACTCCTTAAGAAACATCGCATCGTGCAAAGAATGATAGGACATTTCCTTATGAGTAAAAATGATAAACTGTGAGATTGCGATGCAAACTCCCTCACATCGCATGCATTAAGAAATGCTCACATTGGAAAACCTTAAAAAAATCGCGACATGCGATATCGCAATATCGCATATTGCAAAGTTGCATGAGAAACACATAATGATTTAACGATTACAGCAATCTGTGATTTTGCGATACTGTGATACTGCGATCCGCAATCTTGTGATAGCGCGATCAAGCGACCTTGCAATAACACAACACAATGAAATTGCGATAATGCGATACTGAGATAATGCGATGATGCGATGCGAATCGCAGAAAAATCCCATTGCAAATTTCCCTGGCTCAATATTCAAGAAATTTTTTTCCATAAACCAAGAACTTGATACGCGCTTTAATGATAATTAAAGAATTATACGCCAGTTGTTAATGAAAGATGGTTTTGCATTTTTCAAAGAGCCAGGTTACATCAGGTGGCATGTTTTTGTACATCTGTAGAGTTTAAAGCTTTCTTGTCGATTTTTATTGTCATTACTCTATCCTCACTTGTGAACTGCAGGAACAAAAAACAGAAGTTACACGAAGCAATGTGCAGGAAGCGGTAAAAAAAAGGGTAGCGCTCCAATGTTCAAAGACAGAGAAAAGACGCCTGCATGCAATAGAGTCGTAGATTCACAGAACGCTGCTGAGCTATCTATTACAAATCTTTCATTTACATTCATGGTTGAATGAGTATTGAATAATGCTAATATCAACAGGTGGTTTAACGCTCAAGGCCAGGAGCTCACGAAAGCAGTATTCATACAAATTTTGAAGCTTATACCCAATAAATAAAAACGCGCCAAAGGCAAAAAACGCATCAAAGAAGCCCGAATCAAGGAATGGAGGTAGTTTCCGATGCGCGATTAGTGCCTAGCACTAATCACGCACCATTGAGAAAATTGTGCGAGAAGGAAAGACTCTAACTGCTCAGTCACTTGTAAGCCCGAAAAATGTAGGAAAGCAATGGTAAAGAACAAACTGGAAACAGAAAGCTAAAGAAAAAGGCAGATGCAATTCAAGGGTTAACCAAGTTGAACTTGGATTATTACTGGGCATACGTAGTAAATCCACATAGTCAGAGGATGACTCTCGAGTATATCATCCATTTTGCTAAAAAGATGGTGCCAACTCTTACCATTTCGGTTTTCTTAGCTCAACCAAAAGCGGAAGACAGTCAGCCGACTCTACCCAGGCAAATATTGAATGCTCGCAACATTAAGGGGCAAATGCAGAAATAGTTAGATATTAGATTTAATTTTTAGAAATAGTTTTGCTTAGAAAAAGGGCGTTCATTTAAACCGTATCCTAAATCTGTGTAATTAAGTTATCTAGTTAGTAGTATTTAAACCCTTCTCATGCATTTAGAGAAGGGTCCAGAAATTTATCAAAAACTTGTCCTCAGAACATGCACTTTTGCACCCTCCGAGGAGGTTTTGGTGAATGAATGGATCAAGATTTGTTGATGTTTGCATTTGATATCTGCTACTGATGTTGCACTTCTGTACTCTTAGTGGATGTTAGAGCAAGGAGAGATAAATCATTGTCGTTTGAAGCTTATAAGTAGGACTAGTCATAAATGGTACTTTTATCTCTTGACCATTTCTGCTTATATCTTAAAGTGATATACAGTTTTTAGTTGTTTATGTATTATTGCATGAATGCTTGAGTTACCATTTGGCACTTTTGTACGATGATAGCTATTTATTTATGCTTAATGTATGAATAGCTTATTATGTGATATGTTTTTCACAACTGTTTCATCTAACTTTTTATGCGAAGTGGTTCATCTTGATTGATTTCCTTTCTTATAATCACTGAATGATCTTTATTACCAATTGTTATTTGAAATCTCTTTAGATCGCATAATAGAAGGATTACATCCCGGGTTAGTATAGACTTAGATATTACTATTTATTAGATTACAATAGCATATAAATATATTAAAGTTTGAATTAGAATATCTTAAATAGGAACTGTTAGATCAACAACATCAAATTCTACACACACACACTCATAGATTGGGAAACTAGTCCCATTATCCCCAGTCGGACCCGCTATACTAAATAGATAAGGAGCTGCCAACCAAGGTCCAGACCGGGCAGGTAGCCCCCTTGTTTTCGACCCGATTTTCGGGGCCTTCAACATATTTGGCGCTAGAAGGAGGGCTTGAACTATGAATGGCAAGTAAATCCAAATCTGAATATCATTCTGAGAGTAAATCACCCTCATTATCTCCCCCGACTTCTCCATTACACTTAAATCCAGAGTCAGAAGTCGCTCAAGTATAAACCGCTGCTATGCACCTTGATATTTCAGAACAATCTACCGTTGAACTTCCTGAAGTTGAATCTCTGATTCACAAACTTCAGCGATTTTACATTTCTCCTCAAAGGTCTGATAAATCTCAAGGCATCGTGACTTCGCATTACAATCCTGCTCATCCCCTGACCAGGCTAAAGAGTGAAAACGTTTGGCATTCAGCCAACCGAATTACCTCTTCCCACCAGGAAAAGAGCGAGGAAATCACCTAAAGAGTCCGACAGCGAGACTTTGTCGTCAACATCATCCATCTCAACTTCTTCACCGTGAAGTCAACCATCCACTCCACAACTCTAGATCATCGTCCACATGGACCCCCACAACCCCTCTTCAATCATCTACAATCGTAGTATCCTCATCCTCCCAGCCACAGGGATCATCTTCTGCACTTTCCTCTGTTAGCAGTTCAATGATGGCCCAGTCTCCATGGAATAACCCTGGGGCAGTCTTAATGCCTACACCCTTGAGTCAAATACCGGCCCATCCTGAGAAATGGCTGCCTAAATTTAATCCCAAGGCAGGCATGCTAGCAGAAGAGCACATAAACAACTTCATGCTATCCATTAATCTCAATGGGGTTACTAATGAAGATGCTGTTCTTCGGCTTTTTCCTTATACTCTGCAAGGAACAGCCGGGTCATGGTATTTTTCATTACCCTCTGGATCCATCACAAGTTGGGACATCTTCCAGGAGCAATTCCTGACCAAGTTTGGTGATGACAGGTCTATGGTGACGTTAATCAATGACCCTATCCAACCATAGACCCGAAACTAGAGAGCCTATCAAGGATTTCAATTTACGTTTCAACAAAATTCCTATTGCTTCCCAGCCCAGTGAAGAAGTACGATGTGAATGGTATATCACCGCTCTACCATCAAACATAGCAATCTTCGTGGACAGGGCCAATAAAACAACCTTAGTCGATAACATGAAAGAAGCAATAGCAGTAGAGAAACGAATAATAGCCCTGGAAAATAAATCTGCAATAGAGGAACGCAAATCCAAAAAAGTCACCTTCAAGGAAGACTCCAAGAAGAAACAAGCAAAAGATCCATTTGATTTGGAAGGATTGCAGAAAGTTCTAAAGACCATGTCCAATGAAATGGTAAACATAAAAAAGAAAGTAGCAAAAACTTTTTCAAAAAAGCCCTACAGAGCTTTTGAAAGAGGTCCTTCAACAGATCCAAAGCCACCCAATGCCATTTCAAATGCTGAATCCGAGGAAGAGGAAGAGGAAATTTCCACTGAAGGGTAGACTGATGACGAAGAAGTTACAGTGGAATTACAAGGAATGTGGGATTTCATCCTCCCACAAGAAGAAGATCAAGAAGTATTCCCAGTTAGCACACGAAGCAAAAATCATCTTGATCCTCCCTAAACTATCCCTAAGCCAAAGAGCGCAAGCTCTGCGATAAAGGATAAAGTCGCAACAAAGAAAACGACATCTAAAGCGACTCAAACCAGCCCAGTCCAAACAGATGAAACAACTCCATCTAAAACACTAATAGTGTCGGATGAAATGGAGTACAATATTATAGAAGACATGAAAAAGACTAGGGCCAACATCACGCTTTACGAACTGAGCAAGTTAAAGCATCAACAGAAAATAATGATGAAATAATTACATGCCATGCCAGTTGCACCTTTGCCTGCCACTATACTTTCTCAAGCTTCCCATAACATGGGAAGAACTCCAACTAGTGCGATCAATAAGATTGATCCAAATGACATCACTCTAATTAGAGGAAGATCAAGATCTCACACTCCCCCGTTTCTCCTTACTTATGAAATCTTCAATAAAAATATGCACAATTATTTGGTAGATTCTAGTGCGTCATCGAATATTTTACCCAAATCCATATGTGCCAAGTTAAACGTTCAACCGCAGAAATCCGCTGTGCGCATAGTTCAACTAGATCGATCTCAAGTCGAAGTGATTGGTGAACTAAATCAAGTAACCATAAGGTTGTCGTCCAACCCAAAGGTATGTCAAGTTATTGACATTCTAGTTGCTGATATCCCAGAATTCTATGGCTTAATTCTTAGCAGGGATTGGTCAGAAAAACTTCATGGGTACTTCGCAACCAACTGGTCCCACATGTGGCTTCCCTACGATGGTAAACCAAATCAAATAAAAGTTGAACGAGAGCTACATCAAAAGTAAATAGTAACGGAGCTAGAGGGGGAGAATGAACTAGTAGCGTATAACAGCAGCATTATTGGCAATTACTCGGTAGATTCTTTCCTCAGCAATTTCAATGCTCATGCGTCACCCTATTTAGAACACTCTGTTTTGTCCCAAGTCGAAAATTTTTCTCGAACTGATAGTTCGAAATGTATCAATTTTTTAGATAAACCTGTAAATAAATCTTTGTTTTGGAAATTATTTTTTGATGGTTCTAGATCTAACGAAGGAGCAGGAGCAGGATGCGTTCTGATTATTCCAGAAGGAGATAAAATCATGCTCACATGCAGAATTGAATTCGATTGCACCAACAATACAGCAGAATATGAGGCTTTGGTCCAAGGCTTGTACAAAGCAATCGGGTTAAACGTCAAGTACCTTAAAGTTTTCGGAGACTCTGAGATTGTGGTTAAACAGGTATGTAACATTAGACATTTCTTATCAGGTCATTTAAAACATTATCAATCCTTAGTTCAAGATCTGATTGAGCATTTCATAGTGTTTAATATTTCTTCAATTCCCAGGCTCCACAACGCAAGTGCAGACCTTTTGGCTAACATAGCTTCTAAGCTTATTCCTTCTGAAGATTTTAGTCCAGATAGATTCTCAATAGAATTAATCTTTAGACCATCCATTCCTGATAACATCAGAAATCTAAGAGTATTCAATGACGATCCTGATATTGTAAATTTCCTCACATCTGAAGGATCCTACTCCAATCAAATAATTGACGAAGACCGGCACGATAGACAATTGCAATAAGATAGCACTAACAATGCTATACTGAAGTCGGTGGTCAAGTTAGAAGACTTGTACGATTTGAAAGATCGGTTTAAGAGGTCTACCAATTCAAAACTCCAAAGTTCAACCTTGAACTATGAATTAGTAAACCTAGGAACCGATGCCAACCCAAAAAACATTAATCTAGGCCTCGGCCTAGCCCCTGAAGAGAAACTAGCGTATATTCGTCTTTTGAGACAATATAAAAATGTTTTTGCCTGGAATTATGATGAGCTCAAAACATACGACACTTCCATCATCCCACATACTATTCCCATGATCGATAATGAAAAACCTGTCCAACAAAAGTTGAGAAAGATCCACCCCAATTTAGAAAATCAGATAAAAACTGAACTCAGTAAGTTATTGAAAGCCAGAATAATCTTTCCCGTCAGACATTCCAAATGGGTCTCTAATATGGTACTTGTTAGAAAGAAAAACGGAGATATTAGGATTTTCATTGACTTTCGAAACCTTAACAAATCCTATCAAAAAGATAATTTTCCTTTACCACCTATGGAACAGATACTGCAGGAAGTGGTGGGCTTAGAATTAATGTCTTTCTTGGATGGATTTTCAGGATACAATCAAGTGTTGGTACATCCTGATGATCAATTGAAAACCACATTCAGAACTAAATGGGGCACATACGCATATCGAAAGATGCCATTTGGTTTGATTAATGTTGGTGCCACATTTCAGAGATCCATGGACATCGCATTCAAAGGTTTAGTCAATAAATCTGTAGTAACTTATTTGGATGATATAATAGTGTATTCGAAGAAACGAAGCGACCATCTCAAAGACTTGAAACAAATCTTTCAACGATGTTTAAGGTATGGAATTTCACTTAACCCAAAACTTCTAGGATTCATAGTGTCAAAATCTGGTATTCACATTGATCCCGACATAATCAAAGAAATTTCTGAAATATCCCTACCTCATAACAAAAAAGCCATGCAATCTTTCCTTGGTTAGATCAACTTTGTAAAGAGATTCATTCCAGATTTTTCACGAATCGTATCTCCTTTGCAAACCATGATTAAAAATAATTAAAATTTTAAATGGGGCCAAGATGAACATGAAGCAATCAACCTGATCAAACAAGCTATTATTAATGCTCCATCTTTAGCAACTCCGAATTTTTCAGAGCCTTTTATTTTATACACATTTGCCTCAGATAAGTCATATGCTACGATATTAACTCAAGCAAATAAAGAAAAAGCTGAAGCCCCAATTGCTTTTTTCAGTTCAAATTTACAGGGTGCTAAATTAAATTATTCAGACGTGGAGAAACAGGCTTATGCTGTTTTCAAAGCGGTCAAATACTTCAAACCTTTCTTACTTAAAACCCATACTAAGATTATAGTACCATTTCCAGCGGTAAGGAACCTTCTAGTACAGAAGGATGTGGGTGAGAAAAGGGCCAATTGGGTTACTGCCTTACAGGAATATGACATTGAGATTAAACCAGCAAACATTGTAAGAGGTCAAGGCTTCTGCAAAATGCTGGCTGGAGCAGCGCAAATTTCTAAAAATCTATCTGAAGAGGTACAAATGTGCGAGGTAAGCCTAAATGATGCAGAATCATTATACACTGATATCATTTATTATCTTAAGAACGGGTATGCTCCTTCACACCTCGATCATACTAAGAAAAGAGCTCTAAGGTTGAAAGCCAAACAATATCAGCTCATAAATGATATTCTTTTTAGGAAAAATTATGATTCTGTTCTTCTTAGGTGTCTTGAGAAATCTGAAGCTGAAAACGTTTTGCAGGAACTCCACAATGGGCCGGCAGGCAGAAACTATGCTGGAGATGCTACTGCACATAAAATATTGCGTGCAGGATATTATTGGCCCACGTTATTTAAAGACTCACACAGTTACGTGAGGAGATGTCAAGTCTGCCAAACTACTGCTGGAAGACAAACGAAGCCATCCTTGCCACTACAGCCAGTAAACATCGAGCAACCTTTCAGTCAGTGGGGCTTGGACAATAGGTGAGATCAATCCTCACTCTTCTAAGCAGCATAGATACATCCTCACAGCAACAGATTATTTTACTAAGTGGGTAGAAGCAATTCCGCTCAAGACGACTAATTCTGAAAATATCATTGAGTTCATAGATCAATTTATAATCACTAGGTTTGGATTGCCATCTGCTTTAATGTTTGATAATGCATCATACTTTTCTGGAAATTCAATGACTGAATTCACACTTAAAAGAGGATTCAAACTTAAATATTCGGCCAATTACTACCCACAAGGCAATGGGCTAGCTGAGTCACAAAATAAAAACCTAATCAGGATTATTAAAAGAACAGTTGACCAAAATCATAAGAATTGGCACAAGGCATTGATATATGCTTTATGGGCAGACCGAATAACGCAAAAAGCTTCTATCGGCACTTCTCCCTTTAATTTAGTTTATGGGGAAGAAGTGGTTCTTCCGACTCACTTAGAAATTCCCTCTTTGTCTTTAGTTCAATACATTGATGAAGTACCCACTTCCTCCTTACACCTGAGACAAATGGAAATAATTAAATTAGAAGAACAATGAGAACAGGCTAGGAAAACACATGCTCATCATCAAGCACTAGTAAAATCCTTTTTTGATTCAAACATAATGACCAGAAAAGATTTTTAGATGGGAGATTTAGTTTTAAAGTGGGACAAGGCTCATGAAGAAAAGGGCAAACATACAAAATTTCAGAGAATGTGGCTTGGTCCTTTTCAAATTATAGAAGTCATAAGTCCATCAACGTTTGTGTTACAGGATTTAGCAGGTAAGAGGGATCCTTTTCCTGTTAATGGACAAATTCTCAAGAAATATTTTCCATAGAAGATTATTCTTCTATTTTTGTAGAATAGGTGATTTTCTTTTTTATAATAAAACCAGTTGTGAGTAGTTACATTAGGCATTTACAAAAAAGACACCAATTCTCTTTCAGATTTTGAACTTTTCGCTTGTATAAATAACAAATCTTTTGGAAAACTGATCTTTATTATTGATAGATATAGTTAAAGACTCTAGTCTAGATATGATACTAGTTTCAACTTTAAAAAAGTTTGATGAAAACAACCTTTAGTGAAGAAATTGTTTTACCTCAGTACAATGAAAGGAATCAATAACAAAATAGAGATTCTCTGTAGAACAACTGTTTCCAAAAACTCTATTATTGTTGTCCAGAGCCATCTTAAGGAAACAATGACTTCCTCCCTACTAAGGAAATCGCAACTTTCAGAGGAACAACCCAAGGGTACACTTTATCTTGAAGAATAAGAGGTCTCATCACGAGCCGGCTTATCATTATCGTAGATATTATAACTTGCTGACATTGCCAATACTGTACACCACAACAGGGCAATGACTCAAGATTGTTGCAATCAAAAGACAAGAGGTCTCATCACGAGACAACTTGTTCAGCAAAGTTATAAATCAAGTGAATGACTGTGTCATAATTTGGCTACCAAACCAAGACATTTTTCTTTAAGAATAAAAAGAAAATCAAAGCAATAAGTGTGGATATGGATTTTTCTTTTGAAAGTTGTAGGCTGCCTCAAGTAGGATAAAGGATCATTGTTGGGTAACAGGTAACCCTGTCGAGGCTATAAACGCCTGCTGGCAGCAGAGGCTCTACCTACGACAAATGAGCATATTTAAAACTTGTTTACAGAGGAGACTTTGTTTTATCTTTACAAGACCAAGTAATGAATCATGTAAATACAAGGACTAGCCTGAGGAAGCAAATAATCAAAGTGGAAAATGGTTGAAACAAAATATCATTGATAGTTTAGAGCATAATGTACTTTATCTTTCCATAATAAAGTTTAATTTTCTGAAAAAATTTCTGTTTTGGAAGTTTAGAAAATTCAATAGAAAAGTAGAGATAACCGGCTCTTCCAAGTGAATCACCAATTGTTGTGGCCACCAACAACCCCCCCCCTCCTTATTTAGTATTAGAAATAACACTAGGTAAGTGGGGACCCTTAGTAAAAAATTCAAAAAATCAATTAAGGCTCATGTATTTTACTCCTTAAGAAACATCGCATCGCGCAAAGAATGATAGGACATTTCCTTATGAGTAAAAATGATAAACTGCAAGATTGCGACGCGAACTCCATCTCATTGCATGCATTAAGAAACGCTCACATTGGAAAACCTTAAAAAAATCGCGACATGCAATATCGCATATTGCAAAGTTGCATGAGAAACACATAACGATTTAACGATTACAACAATCTGCAATTTTGCGATACTGTGATACTGTGATCTGCGATCTTGCGATAGCGCGATCAAGCGACCTTGCGATAACACAGCACAATGAAATTGTGATAATGCGATACTGCGATAACGCGATGCTGCGATGCGAATCGCAGAAACATCCCATCGCAAATTTCCCTGGCTCAATATTCAAGAAATTTTTTTCCATAAACCAAGAACTGGATACGCGCTTTAATGATAATTAATGAATTATACGCCAGGTGTTAATGAAATATGGTTTTGTGTTTTTCAAAGAGCCAGGTTACGTCAGGTGGCATCCTTTTGTACATCCATGGAGTTTAAAGCTTTCCTATCGATTTTTATTGTCATTACTCTTTCCTCACTTGTGAAGTGCAAGAACGAAAAACAGAAGTTACACGAAGCAATGTGCAGGAAGTGGTAAAAAAAAAGGGTAGCACTCCAATGTTCAAAGACAGAGAAAAGACGCCTACATGCAACAGAGCCGCAGATTCACAGAACGTTGCTGAGCTATCTATTACAGATCTTTCATTTACAGCCATGGTTGAATGAGTATTGAATAATGCTAATATCAACAGGTGGTTTAACGCTCAAGGCCAAGAGCTCCCGAAAGTAGTATTTTTACAAATTTTGAAGCTTATACCCAGTAAAGAAAAAGGCGCCAAAGGCGAAAAATGCATCAGAGAAGCCCGGATCAAGGAACAGAGGCAGTTTCTGATGCGCGATTAGTGCCTAGCGCTAATCGTGCATTGTTGAGAAAATTGTGCGAGAAGGAAAGCCTCTAACTGCTCATTCACTTGTAAGCCCGAAAAATGTAGGAAAGCAATGGTAAAGAACAAAATGGAAACAGAAAGCTAAAGAAAAAGGCAGAAGCAATTCAAGGGTTAACCAAGTTGAACTTGGATTATTACTGGGCATACGTAGTAAATCCACATAGTCAGAGGATGACTCTCGAGTATATAATCCATGTTGCTGAAAAGATGGTGCCAGCTCTTACCATTTCGGTTTTCTTAGCTCAACCAAAAGTAGAATACAATCAACCGACTCTACCCAAGCAAGTATTGAATGCTCACAACATTAAGGAGCAAATGCAGAAATAGTTAGATATTAGATTTAATTTTTAGAAAAAGGGCGGTCATTTAAACTGTATCCTGAATCTATGTAATTAAGTTATTTAGTTAGTAGTATTTAAACCCTTCTCATGCATTTAGAGAAGGGTCCAACAATTTATCAAAAACTTGTCCTCAGAACATGCACTTTTGCACCCTCCGAGGAGGTTTTGGTGAATGAATGGATCAAGATTTGTTGATGTTTGCATTTGATATCTGCTACTGATGTTGCACTTCTGTACTCTTAGTGGATGTTAGAGCAAGGAGAGATAAATCATTGTCACTTGAAGCTTATAAGTAGGACTAGTCATAAATGGTACTTTTATCTCTTGACCATTTCTGCTTATATGTTAAAGTGATATACAATTTTTAGTTGTTTAAGTATTATTGCATGAATGCTTGAGTTATCATTTGGCACTTTTGTACGGTGATAGCTATTTATTTATGCTTAATATATGAATAGCTTATTATGCGATATGTTTTCACAAGTGTTTCGTCTAACATTTTATGCAAAGTGGTTCATCTTGATTGATTTCCTTTCTTATAATCGTTGAATGATCTTTATTACCAGTTGTTATTTGAAATCTCTTTAGATCGCATAATAGAAGAATTACATCCCGAGTTAGTATAGACTTATATGTTATTGTTTATTAGATTACAATAGCATAGAAATAGATTAAAGTTTGAATTAGAATATCTTAAATAGGAACTGTTAGATCAGCAACATCGAATTCTACACACACACACTCATAGATTGGGAAACTGGTCCCATTTTACCCAGTCGGACCCGCTATACCAAACGGATAAGAAGCTACCAACCAAGGTCCGGATCGGGCGGGTATCCCCCTTGTTGTCGACCCGATTTTCGGGGCCTGCAACAAGAGGTATAAGTGATCTTTGTACCATAACAAATCATTTTTCCAGCTAAATGTGTCAAATGTACTGGGATCTTGTTGCAACTTTTGAATGAGTGCCCACACTTCTTCGTCATTCTTCCATTTATCCCTTTCTTCGTTTATCCAATCTTGTTGGGTAATAGAAATGACACAAAACAATGCTTCCACATCCTCATCCTTCCTTGAGAGTGCATCTACAACAACATTTTGCTTCCCTTTTTTGTAGATGATTTCAAAGTCATAACCCAACATCTTTGTGACCCATTTTTGTTTCTCTTCTGAAGATAATCTTTGTTATAAAAAGTATTTAAGACTATCATGATTTGTTTTTACCTTGAAGTGTCTTCCCATTAGGGAATGTCACCTATCTTAAGTACATGTAGTATTTCCAACATTTCCTTTTCATAAATATCTTTGTGTAAATACTTTCGTTTGATTGGATGAATTTCAAAAGAAATGGGTCTTCCTCCTTGCATTAAAACAACACCAATTCCATTTCCTGAGGCATCACATTCCACAATGAAGGTTTTTGTGAAGTCTGGTGTAGCTAATACTGGTGCTTGGGAGATTTCCTCTTTAAGATGTTCAAAGGCCATCGTTGCTTCTGGAGTCCATGAAAATGCATAGTTCTTCATTAATGTTGTTACAGGTGCTTCTATTCTCACATAATTATTAACAAACTTGAGATAATACCCTATCAACTCAAGGAATCCTCGTATATGCTTTATGGATGTGGGAATTTTCCATTCCTTAATGGATCTAAGTTTTCTAGGGTCTATCTTAACACCTTCATGAGATACAATATGACCCAGATATTCCACCTCATGTACTCCAAAGAAACATTTGGAGGTTTTCACATATAATTGGTTCTCCTCCAATAGTTTGAGCACCCTATCAACATGTTGAACAGGATCCTTCCAAGACCTGTTGTAGATTAGTATATCATAAAAAATGCTAACACAAATTTTCTAAGGAAGGATTTGAAAATGGAATTCATCAAACCTTGAAATGTAGAAGTTGCATTGGTAAGGCCTAAAGGCATGAACAAGAATTCATAATGACCCTCATGAGTTATAAATTTCTTTTTTGGAATGCATTCAATCTTCATTCTGATTTGATGATATCCTGAACGAAGATCTAACTTGGTGAAGTAAATTCCTTCATGTAATTCATCCAATAATTCATCCATGAATTGAATGGGAAATTTATCTTTAATAGTGAGGTTGTTGATCTCCCTATAATCTTTACACATGCACCATGATACATTCTTCTCGTGCACCAATACTATTGGAGCAAAGAAAGAACTTTGACTAGGATGAATTATACTAGCCTCTAGCATTTATGCAACCATACGTTCAATTTCACTCTTTTGGGCATAGGGATATCTGTAAGGCCTAATGTTTGGAGGAACACTTCCTGGAATCTAATGAATATCATGGTCATGGTCACGAATAGGTGGGAGGCCTTTGGGAGTCTCCAATACCTTGGCATTATTGTCCAAGAGTTTTTGGAGATCTAGAGAAATAGATGATTTCAATGTGGGAACCTCTAGTGAACATAATTGTGCAATTATTCCCCATTGTTCTTTCTTTAGAAGATTTGTGATAACATTAGAGTTTATTATATTTCTATATTTCCCTGCCATAGCCCTTAATTCAACTTCCTTTCCTTCCATAAAATATTTCAAGGAAAGTTCTTGAAAATTAAAAGATATTTTACCCAAAGATTATAGCCATTAGACTCCTAGTACAACAACAGAACTACCCATTGGAATGGAAAGAATTGGACTATTCAATACATATTCTCCCATGGATAACTGGATACTTAGAACTTTCAAGAGAAATTTATGGTTACTCCATTTGCAACCATCACTTGAGACTCTGGTGTTGGATATAGGAACTAATTCAATTCCTTGACTATCTTACAATGAATAAAATTATGGGTACTACCTGAATCAATCAACTCTAATACCTTTTTATTCTTGATATGTCCTTCTATCTTGAGAGTTTGAGGAGTGGTAATTCCCACCAATGCAATACAATATATGGTTGTATTAATATATTGTTTCTCTAGGGTTCGTTCCTGGTGTATATCATCTTCCTTTTACATTTCGTATAACTTTCTGCCTACTCTTCACAGTATATGTAAAATAATTTCTTTTGAACACACTTATAACCTTTAGTGTATTTGTTATCACAACTATAACAAAGCCATTTTACTCTTTTTTCTTCCAATTTTTTTGGTTTCAACCTCGTATGTCGTGGAAAGCTATGGGAAACAACACTTCCACCTTTATAGTTGTGAGTGGTAGGCTTCCTTGTTGCCATAATTTTTCGTTCAATTTTTCTCACCAACCTGAATGCATTTTCCAATGAATCAAGTTCCGAAAGGCAAACCTCATGTTGGATTTTATCCTTTAAATTCCATATGAACCTATCAATCCTATGCTCCTCTCAAATATCATTTACCCTTATATTCAATTTTTTGGAAGTTCTCAATGTGCTCCACCATTTAACCCTTTTGTTTGAGATTTATCAATTGACTAAAGAAGGTGTTGCGTGCTCTGTGTATCCTCATAATGTCCTAGCATTTCCTCTGTAAACTTTGATCAAGTGACAATTTTTTTACAAGAGCAAAGACATTGATACCATACACACTAATTGGGTTCGAAATACAAAAGTTGCAATGTGTACCTTTTGTGTGTTTTACACATTATGTAGAACGAAATATTGCTCCATCTGTAGTATCTATGTTACGGTATCCTTGCCATCAAACTTCCTCATATCGATCTTTGGAACATAGTGGGTCTTTGATCCAATGTTAGAGTCTATTAAATCATGATTAACATTTCTTTTCTCTCATCATGAGTTTCATCTAATACCTTTTCACCATTAGGAAGCATTTCTTGTAGCAACCTTGTCAAACCTTCCTTGAAACCTTCCATGTATGCTTTTAAACCATTCTTAAAATCTTCCATATTATCTTTCATGTCATCCATATTAGCTTTCATGCCATTCTTCAATCCTTCAATGTCTGATTTTATGCTAATCTTCAAACCATCCATCCTCGCTTCCATTTCATTTTTGGTTACTCTTTGTGAGAGTGAAAATTGTTGCACTTGGTCTCATAATTTTGATATATCATGTTGCATTTCTTCTTCTTCTTCATGTGTCACAGTAGAACTTTCAAGTTTCTTACTAGGTGTTTCCATTTTCTTTGTTTGGGTTATAAATTAATCATTATTATGCTTCACTGTGCCCTTTGAATCACTTCAAATTATTTTTTCAAACAAAACTCATGCAAATTTTTAAAAAATAGACACCTTTGTTTTTCTCCTTGTAGGAGCTCAATATTGAATCTATTGTGTACCTGTAATTGTGGATATCTAAGGTCTAAGATTTTATCCTATAAAACCCCTCTATGTCCTCGTTCCAACCCCAT
Organism: Pinus tabuliformis; assembly: GCA_031772625.1. Taxonomy (NCBI): domain Eukaryota; kingdom Viridiplantae; phylum Streptophyta; class Pinopsida; order Pinales; family Pinaceae; genus Pinus; species Pinus tabuliformis. The sequence continues at coordinate 1,008,108,676 of CM062819.1, forward strand.
AAGTCTAATCGAAATTAGATTCCACTAGAAAGACTTATGCCCAATCTCCCACAATGACCTTATTATAGACATGTTCCATATAGCGAACTTTTAAGAATTGTCATGTTTCATGGTTTCGGCCTTCGGACCTAAAAATGATACCCAAAAAACCAAAAATCATCCTCTTTCTATCACGCTTTACGAAATTTGAATCTAATGCTCAGAGAGAAATTTATGATGAGTTTCCTAAGGTCACCTGTTTGAGATGGAATTTGAGAGCTTGCAAAAACCCTAACTTCCTTGGATCATATATCCGAAAATGTAGTGGGCCAAGATCTGAAATTCATACACAATGTTCATCAAGATTTCATCTAAAATAGGTTTTTTCATCATATGAAGCTTCGTATAAAAACTGTTACAGATACAATTCCATGAGGACATGTTTGAAGCAGCAAAACCCTAGAATCCAAACCTCTAATACCAAATGTTATGTAACGAACTCACAAAATAGAAGAAAAGATTAATCAATGACTTCAAAATCAGTCTCTTCGAGGGGGAAACGTCCTTTTCATTACGCAAATGAACAATTCTTGGATGATTCAAATGAAAAAACCACCTTTCATATGTAGAATTCTAAGAGGTCACAATATAATAAGAGCCGATATAACAATAATATTGTAAGGGAACAACAATAACATAATGGGCTTCTATGGGGCACAATCATAACAATATGGGGACAACATGGAAACAACACTAACGATAAGGGCTACAATGACAATAATAATGGGGGAATACACTAGTATTATAAGGACCTAACACATTCCTCTATTGATTTCTTATAACCTTCACTCATCTACTTATAGTGGATCTACAAAAAGTGCACTTTTAAAAATTTTTACTATTATGGATATTTGGTGTAAAATGCAAGCCATAAACATATAAATGCACACAAATATTGTGTGATCATTTTTAAATGAATTATTTATTTACACTTGTGCACAATTCATAAGTCCCTTGGTTAAAATTCAAAACTAATGACTTAAGTTCTTGGATTCTTTTGTTTTTTTTTTCTCGGCAAAACTAAATCTATTAAGAGAAATCAATATGGTACAAACAGGAAAGGCACAAGACCGTCAGACCGGAAATGATAGATACATCAACCTCGGCCCCGGAAGAGAGATACAATCACAGAGCTACAAGAAAGACAAGAGACCGATAGACCGGAAATGATAAATTCGTCAACCTCGGTCTCGGAAGGAAGAATAACTCTGCTACACCTGAAGATTCGATAGCAAATACAAACTGTCAGGCTGTTACCCCAGCGGGACAGTGATTACACCACAATGTTTTTTCCCTTTCTTTTTGTTAACTTTTGTCCAGCCCTCAGGAGGAGTATGGGCAAGAACAACTTGGAGACTGGAGTTCTCTAGCATTGGGGACTCCTTCTCTGAATCCGAGGAGGAAGTCTCATGGGGACGCTTCTGCGAGTTTGCTGAGACATGGGTGTGCCCATAATGTTTGTGGGCTGAACCATCGTCTGCGGCATCTGATCTGGTTCTGACTGGTTTTCCTCCTTTTCCATACTTGGAACCTTCTCCATACTAGGGGGGCTGGAGCTTCTGGTTGGCGGCGGTGGGCAGGGGGCCCAACGCTTAGGCTTAGTTTGAGCAAAGAGGCCCTTTTTTGCTCTTGCTGACAGTGAAGGGCAAGAGATATGTAGGTGCCCTGTTTGGTTACAATGACGGCATCTGAAGGCAGTGTTCTCGTACTCTATATACTGGGTCCAGATAGCGTCCTTGATCTTGAGATTGATGTACTCTGGCAATCCCTTACTTAAATCAATCTCCACACAAACTCTGGCATATGTATAGAGACCCTGCCTCTCTCTCTCGTAGTCTCCCTTCCAAAAGCTACCCAGGGCATTGCCTATTTGCCTGTATACTTCTGTACGCCACAGGTGAACTGGGAGATTTGGAAGCCTGATCCATACCGGAGCCTTGGTGATGACTGCTGAAGCTGGGTCAAAGTCGGGAAACCAAGGAGTTAGGAAGAGACCAGCCGAACCCATGAACCAAGGGCCTTCGTCTAGGGCATTGTAGCAATGCTCTAGGTCATCGAACAACACTATGAAATACCCTTTAGCACAGAAATAAACCTTACAACGATCAGTCCAGTTATCTTTGATCCAGTCATAAAGATCCTGTGAGCGCGGCCAGAGCCCATTGAATCTACAGATGATGGCTTTTTCAGCAAATTTCTGGGTTTCGTCTTCAAGCTCGGGGTAGGAGACTTCAACTGATGGGATCTCCTCCATTTTGTCAACCAAAAAGGGCTTGGGTGAAGTCTGTATTGGTGGCTCTGACTTTTCAGCCTGCTTGCCATGGACTGCATCTTTGTACGAGAAAGCCTTAGCTGAGGAAGGCTCCCCCCCAGCTCCTCCTCTAAGACGGAGGGAAAGGATAATAGTTGCGTCTTTCTCAATGCCGTAAAAAGAAATAGGAAAGGGATCCTCAAGATGTTTACCTTGGTAAAGAAGCCGTTGGTCTGCCAAAGGGATTCCCAATTTGAAGTCCAAAGCATGCTTGAGATGCCGCACTGGATCCGCCGGGCAAACCCATTGAAGCATAGTTTTCCCTGAAAGGAGCTTGATTTGGATCTGGAAAGCTGCGGATGATTCTGCAGGCCTTTTTCCCCAACTGATCTGAGGAGCGGGAAGGCCGATGCCTTGATAGAGTTTCAGATCTGCTGTAGAGGGATCTGTGGATTCTCTGTACAAACACTGCGTCAGCGTGTAAGAGGACCCGATCTGCACCGCCGAGGGCTGAGGAATCCTTGAAAATCGTGGATCCAGATCCATGTTCCCTCCCCAAACCTGATCTTCGACCCTGTCATTTGAGATCAATCCTTGCTCGCGTGATCGGATCGTTTTCTTGCTAGGATGGGGCGTGGACATCAAGCACCTCTGTTCTCCATAGATGCAGACGGATCTGCCAGGCCTCTGCAATGCGTTTGCAGAGGGGAGCGCATTAGAACAAGTCTGGGCGATGATCGGTTGTTTTAGAATGTGATCCCCTGGATGAGAGGCTGGTACTGCCGTGCGGTGTACGATCTGCGTCCAGAAGAATGGGTAGCCCAGCGAAATCTTGCTGTGTGCTGAATCCTGTTTGATCGTCTCCTCAGCGAATCCGTCCCAAAGCGAGAGGGAAGATTCAGTCATGGCGTGACCAGCATGCAAGCCTCTGGCCGTTCGGGAGCATGGCAGACCTACGGGAGCTGCGGCTGCGCTGTCTGCTGAAACCCTAGTGCTGAAAATCGCCATCCGTTCCCTATTCCAAGATCCTCTTGGATTCTTTTGTTAATAATATAATGTAAATGTACAAAAATTGGTTTAGAAGAATTCCCATCGAATACTATACATACGTCATTTATTAGAAATAATTCTATGGAGATGAATAAACATGTATTTATGACAACATCCTCTTTAACATTCCTGAAAATCTATGTTAGGTTCTTGCAATTGATTTAACAAATGACAACTTTTCAGTTTTAACACAGCTTTACTAAGCTCAATAAAATGCCCACCATACCCACATTTTTTCTTCTTTCTGAATGATTTCAGTTGGAAATGTTGTGTTCTAATATTTCTATATCATTATAGATATGGTTTCTCAATTTTTTCTAAAAAGGTGCCCATTAAGAAAAATCACCTCACACTTGTCATATATTTATGACATGTACACTTTATTTAATAAAATAAAATTCAACCCTTGTTTTGAAATTATTACAATAAATACCCTAATGTGACTGAAGGTGGTGGTGTGGGAATGCAAGGCCACATACTCCACCCTTCTAATTGCCATGAATTGGGGGAGAGACACAGTACGAGGCTAGCACATGCGACCCCTATGACCATTTAATTCCCCATCCTTGTCTCAGGTTATTGACTAAATGGAATGTCAAGATGCACACTAACGATGTACATGAAAGATGTATGGTGAGGATGGAAGTTTTGGATGCATGATGAGGAATCCATCAAAGTAATGTTTTACACATTTGTATGAATAATAAAATTTATAGTATAAAATTCATATATAATAAACTTTATGTTATAAACTTTTATATAATAATATTTATAATCAACATTCAGTATATGAAGAGTGAGCTTTTAATTATGTTTACAATGAAGGAAATTCACTGTAAAATGAAAGAAATAAAGATGAAAACACATGCAAATATTTTTCTATCATATTTGAATGAATGATTCATTTACATTCATTCTCAATTTGTAAGTCTCTTGTTCAGAATTGAAAACTTATTGAATTATTTTGTCAAGAACAAAGTGAAAATGTAAAAAACTAGGTTTAGAAAAGTCACTACCGAAGATTGTACAAATGTCATTGATTGGAAATAAGCTTATGGGGATGAAGACAAATTTATTTCTGACAAAAACCACTTTCACATTCAACAAATTTGTGTTTGTTTATTGCAATTGATTTCAAAAAATGACAATTGTTCAGCTTTTAACCCATTAATTTTACCCTTCTCAAAAATAATTCCTACCATACCCTCATTATTCTTAATTTCTACATGATTTTAGTTGAAAATGGTTTCTTCTACTACATTCCACCTCACTCTAGACTTGGTTTTTGAATTTGTTCTAACAAGGTGTCTATTGAGCAAAAAAACATAAGGGTTGTCTTGTATTCATGTGATGTCCCCTTGGTTTAATAAAAATGGAAGCCAACCCCTATTATGAAATGATTATAGTAAATGGATATGGTAATTTCATAGGTACACCTATTGGGAAAGAACATTCTTGTATTGATTTTTTTTACCTTCCCTCATATGCTCATAGGGGATCTATGAAAAGTGCACTTTTAACCATTTTTACTATGCTCGACATCTGGTGTAAAATGCAAGTCATAAACATACATATGCACACAGGTATTGTGCGATCATATTTGAATGAATTATCTATTAACACTTGTGCATAATTTTTAACTCTCTTGGTCAAAATTCAAAGATAATGACTATGTTCTTGAATTGTTCAAAGCTAATGACTATGCTCTTGAATTGTTATAAATCAATACACATAGATTAAATCCACTTGGGCATGAGCGCCAAACAATCTTTGTAGTGTAGGTGTAGGGTCAATGGGATAGGCTTCCAATAACACCCATCGATCACTTTCATTGATACAAAGAGTTTGACATATTAGGGAGCTTAAAATCCTTCACCATCCCACGGTCAAATCCGGAGTACATTAGAAACCTGATTCGAAGGGGGTTGGGCTAAGTCATCATACGAGCATTTCCCCTTGGGGCTATCCAACGAGTGGCAGGGAATTCCATGTGGTGGTTGACTACTAACAAGCTCAACACTTGACCACCCCCATGGGATGAAGGTAACCGTAGTGACCAATCTTATGAAATCAACCTATAGGACTGGCTATGGGAAGCAATTGGTTCTCTACCCCACCTTTCTCTGCACTGCTCATCTTGTGGGGATCGAAATCCATCAAGTAATAAATTATTTGGAAGGCCATATGAAAGAGTAGATCTAGGATTGTTTGAGGATTTAGATCACCTATAGGCTAGATGTGTTTTTATTTGATAGGATGTGTTTTCTTGTATTATAGTAACATCATTAAAATAATTAGCTTACACTTGGCGCCACTACACTAGGTGTTTTCTTGTTGTTTTTTTCTCTTGTATTCCTATCATCACCCTTTAGTATAGACATCATTATTCCTCCTAGGATTTTTTCACGTTGAATTCAAAGTATTCACCCTCAGTTCCTGTTAGTACATATTACTCCTCCCCGTCAAGTTAGAGTTCATCCTCCTAGTCCTCCATCGAGTCGTCATTCTGATTCGGCTGATTTATCACGTTCATCATGATTTTGTGTCTTCTCAACCCCATATCTCCACCATTTCAGGCACCAATGTGAGTGCGGGAATCCAGGGTGGTAACCCAGGTTCTAACCAGTGTAACCCCACTAGTGGAACCCCCACTGGTGTGGTCACTCCTACTCCCTTGCTTCCTTTTATGGATGGTTTAAATCTCCCCAATTTTAGGCATCTTATCAATGATCCTCCTCTCCATGATCCCACATGGCCAACCATGCCTACTAAATTCCCTTTAGACATCCCAAAGTTTGAAGGTAATCAAAGAGAAGATCTAACTAATCATGTTCACTCCTTCCACATGTGGTGTTCATCAAATTCCATTAAGGAAGACTCCATCCATCTTCGTTTGTTCCAACACACTCTCACTGGACTTGCAATTAAGTGGAATGTCGACCATCCCAGAGCAACCCATTCCACTTTAGAAACTTTTTCCACAATCTATATTTCATATTTCCAACTACCTCTTAGTTATGATATGGGTACTGAACTTTTGAATTCTTTCCCTCAAAATTTTGCCACTCTCCTTTCTGACCATGTTCAGGAATGGCTTAGAAGGAGGAGTATTCATACAGCTCTTGATTTATAGGACCAAGTCTAGATGGATTGTTTCCTTATATCATTGTGGGCCCCCATTGCTAAAGGTGTCACATCACACTTCCCCCAGTCTAACGAAGAGACACACCGCATAGCCTTAAAATTTGATCTAGTCTATGCCCACTCAGGTTACATTTACATTGTCATCCCCGATCTTCCTCGGCCTGATGCTGCTAATGCGCTAGGGGAATCTCATGCCACGGATGGCATCGTTGGAGCCATATCACACCCTCAACCATATGCTCCAACTTAGGTGAGTTATGGTCCATCTCAGGGAGGGACCAGTTCCACTTACAATTATTCCTCCCCCAATCCTCCTCAAGGCAACACTTATCCAAGTCCCAACACACCATATGCATATCTCCATCTGCATTAACAGATGTTATAGCAAGTCGTTACACCACCTATTTATACCAGTGTTTCCCAATCTCCTTATTATCAATATGCACAACCTAACTCTCCATCTCGTCCAGCACCAATGCCCTAGCCCCCCATGCATGCTCCCCCTATGCCACAACAACAACCTCCTCCAAAAGGACAAGCGTATGCTCAACAAAGTGGACCCAATTCCCCTGAAACGAAGAAAAGTAATAAGGGGAATGGTAATTGGAACCTGTAGTCTCAACGTAATCAAGGCAACCAGGGTCCTCCACCTAATGCCCCTAAGGGTCCTCAACCTAATCCCACAACCCAACAACAGGACGGACAAAACTAAGCAAAACAAGGCTCTTCGTAAGAACAAACCTTGTTCTTGTTGTGGCATATATGGTCATTATACTCATGAGTGTCCTCTTTTCCCTCAAATGTGACAATAATGGGAAGCTCAAGCAGCTTCTCAAGGATCGCAACCCACCACTCCTCCTCCCCCTCCTGCTTCATCCCCACTAGAAATGCTTACCAATCCTTTCCCTCACTAAGGATACATAGCTACCAAACCTACACAAGGTCAGGTAGCTCAACTAGCTCCCCCATCAGGTAACCATGATTATCAAATTCTTATGATGATTTCTAATGAGGTAAATACCGAGAAAGACATCGTTCTTACTCGATCGCGCCAGTATGACAAGCCACTCGCTAATTCAATCACTGAGTCCCAACCCAAGGTTTCCACTGAGCCTCTATCATCATCTAATGGTACATTACAGATACCTCACCCTAAGGTTGAGGTTATTCCCAATCTCCCAAAGGTCTATTATGTCGAAATGTTGCTTCTCCTAAAGCTACCCATACATATAGCATAGTAGATGACTTGGCACAATATCTTGTTGCCATGTCAACAATGGAAGTACTCCATATGTGTCCATCCCAACAGAAATATTTACTATCTTCCTTGGGTTTCATGGATCCTCAAGATGATCAAATGATTGTCTTTCATGCTCACAAGCCAGAAAATCCTCCCCTACCTTCATTCAATGCATTTCAAATACCAATCTCCATTAGAAACACCACTGTTTAGTGGTGTATCATCGATGAAGGGGAATCAACATGTTTGATGGACGCTAGTGTTTGTAAGAAACTTGGTTCCCCTAACCTATCCCCATCCACCACCATTCTCCAAGCATGGGATGGTTATCCTTCATAACCCCTTGGCTTATATCACAACTACCTAGTCACAGCTGTTGGCAAGACCGTCTGTATTGACATTGAAGTCATTGATGCTCCCTTAGGCTATAACATCCTTTTGGGTCATAGTTATAGTTATTCCATGTCATCTATCACATTCGTGGTTCACCGTAAGATGTGATCTTCCAACAATGGAAATATCGTTACCATTGATCAGTTGACATACTACGAACCAAAAGCCCAAACTTCTCCTCAGTCCAACATTTCTTCTCTGGCTGGAAATAATACTCTCTCATCTATCTCTCCAAGAGTCTACAAAGACTTCACTTTTCTTGGTTCTTACTATGGTCCACCGCATGCCGCTTATGAGCCTAACTCATCTAGTGTTTGCATTCTTCAAGCATCGCAGGCCACTCACAAATTTTATGCTATGCATTCACAACAGACCATACCTCCACAACCTATTATTCCTAACTCAACCCAGTCTACTAGTATTACTCCTCAAGGATCATTCCCTTCTATTGGTGTCTCTCCTAATCCATTTCTGCCCAGAACCATTCCCCCAAGCCTTAACCATTGTAGAGTCATTTCTGTAGGCCATTATCCTTCTAGTAAGATATCATTCTTATTCCGAGCTCCTGGATTTTATTCTATACCTATCTTGGCTATGTTGATTTTACCCAATGTTACCTTGGGGATCTCATATTGGTACATCAATCCCCCTTAAACACTCCACCCAACCAACTCAAAACTTACACTGCTTTGACCACGGTGAACCCAGTTGTTCCTACCCCTGCCTTTCTTTCAGTTCCACAGAAACCTCAACATGAGCCTACTCCTATTGGGAAAGAATCTGGTGAGGAGGGAAAATCCTAGAAAAAGGGAACTAAATACAAGGCCCCCCCAGCAACTCCAGCTCCTTATAAGTTGTCGAAGTCTCTTCCTCATGTTTTTTGTGATGTTGTTGGTGATGCCAACAATAATTGTCCTGAACTCCCTTCTGTTAAAGATGTGGTCACTGATACCTTCCCTGATTCTAACATTCCTGAGGTCTGTGTCATCTTACCTAAGTCATCCAAGAAGAACCAATCGTTATGCACAAATCGCCTATGCACTTTGTGTGATAACTATGCCTACTCTTCCCATTACTGTCCCCGTCTGGAATATTTTCTTGATACACTTGGAATGATTCCACCTCTAGTAATGAGTCCACCTCTCTGTTACCTACGGATTCTGGTCCCACTCTTACACTGGAACAAGAGGTCTCTCAAACACCCATTATGATCCCTCCCCCTGATGTCAAGATGATGGATAGTACCATTCCTATTCTCTACCTATCTTCATCCATGAGATTGATTCCTTGGAACTCCCTTGATGTCTCATCTTCTGATTATGTTGAACCTTCTTCGACAAACACTTGGGTCTCAACATTGATAGATATTCCATCTACTGGTCATATGTCACCCAACCTTGACAATGCGTATGTGACCCTTGTCTCTCATGAATATGCCTCAGGTAGCTCTTCTCCATCATGTGGTCCTTCTTCCTCCAATCTGCCCATCTTCCATTTTAACAAATACATAATGGAAGCTGTGACCACCCCTTATTATCCTTGGGATTAAATGCACCATCGTGTGTACTTCCTTCTACAGCGAAACCATGACCAATATGTTATGGAGCCCAAAGACTTCATCCATGGTGAGTTTGATTGGTTTAATCACTCCTTACTTCAAACCCAATAATTTGAACCACATCCACCTTGTGTCCATTTCATTCCCAGACAATGTTTTGGTAAGGGGGCTTCCACTTTTTAGAGTTCATGAGAACAAATTCTCTCAAACCCTCCTAGAACATCTAGTAATGTTGATTCTAGTGCCACTATTATTCACCATGTACAAGAACCTCTAGAGTCCCATACCACTCTAGATTACCATGGGGATGATCCATTTAATCATCACTCCATCTTACATCAACAACCCAGTCCCCTAGACATTGTTGTTGTTCAACCACCATGTTTTCTATGTGAGCACCATTTTATTATATTTGAAGCCACTCCTTGGAATAATGACACCATGTATTCAAACCTACAAATTCAGTCTATTTGATTCATATATAAAGTGCCAAACATGTTTGGTAATCCACCATTTCCTTTCTCTAACTGTATCTATCAACCCTTCCCACAAGAAGAAATCCATGACATAGAAAAACGATGAACAACATCATCAAAATGTGTTTAGATTCCACTACTCTAAATACATTTGATATGCCAATAGAATACTCCATTTATCCCTACAAAACTAGGGGCCACATATGCCCCTACATCTATTCATGATCCTCTGCGGGATCTTGTGCCAGCTTGGTCGACTGCTTGAATCCATTTTTTTGAGCGCTTGGAACACGATGATAGTCCACAAAAGCATCCACCTAGGGGGGCATCATTCCCACCTGATTAGCCCCCTCCATCATCATATGTTGGGGGGTTGTATCTCATGTTTGGGGGCATGATGACCCCTGGCCATCATATTACTTGGTTAACATAAGCCTCGGCCTAGACCCCAATAATCTAGCTATGGCCAATTATGCTTTCATTCTTCGGATATTTTCTCCTACTGGCCTCTCTGGAAAGCCATATACACGTCACATATTTTATATGTTTGATACCATATCTTCAAGCTTTCTACTCTATGTGATGCCATACTTACCACTTGGTCCCCATGTTTGACTTGGTGGGTGAGGATGACTCTTGACCATTTCTAGTACATTCCCTCATTGCTTTCTTGCCTTGATTCTTCATTAGGAAACATACTTCCAAGAAGAATTAAGACCATTTTTAGACAAGTAAGGCCACTTACCTGAAAGTCGTAGATCCAAAATTATGATGGTGGGTTTGTCCACTATGATCTCCACAAAATTTAGGGCCTTCTCCTCCTCTCCAAATTCTTCACAGCTCACTATGAAAATAAATTGGATTTGGAGGCAAAAATCCCTTTTACAAGAAAAACCCTTATTTTTTCCATCGCCCATTGCAACCACAATATAGCTCCCTTTGACAAAGCTTTATAACCATTGGAAAGTGCTTACCAATTTCTATAATGGGTCTCTCTTTGTTTTTGGTAATTTGACACTTCATCGAGAAACCATTTTTTCCATGAGGTATCACTTTGTCACCTCTTAAAAACGAATTTCTTCATTTGAGCCACTCGTACTGTGGTACCACTTTACCTTTGCACCGGTTGACTCATGTGTCAATTTTTTTCATGAGTAACCATCATTTACTCATGTTTTCATGGTCCCCTCCGAACCTCCCGCACGAGGCAGCATCATCGATTCACCCTTATTCAAAGCATGAGAGATGAGTCACCATTGTATTTATGGAGTCTGTTACGTGTCCCCCTGTGTCTTTTTACAGTGTTTCATACGTCCTCCTATCGCATCTCTGTCATTTTACACATATTGTTCCTCCACCTTTACTGCTCTGCCTTTGTCAAACCCACGTTTGAGTCATTGACCATCCCCTCGAGAATCGAGTCAGTCACCTCTAGGTCAACCATACTTCTTACACTCTGACAAGGGAAGTCATTATTTTGCCGCCCATCTTCTTTCATTCTATCATCATCCCTACTATCAATACATAAATCACTCTACTATATTCCCTCGTTCCTTTGTTAAGGATTCCTTATTTCCTTAACTCTAGTAGGCCTTCCTCTATTGACGTCAACACACTTATTCCATAAGACTGGTCTAGAGGCTAGTGTACCTTGGTTCCAACATCGATATTTGTTAGGTTCCATGGATGAAGCAAAGGGACTCATTATTTCTCTTTGACTTAGTTTTTTCTCACATGCTCGACATTAGCTTCTTATCACACAATTCAGATTTGTACAATTGACAATTTGGTGATCCAAATGATTGTCCAAGTGATTCCTAGGTTTGTGTGATATGTTCCAGACCTCATGAGGTGGTGGCCCTTCAGGTAGCTCCTCACATGCCCGGATGACCATAGATGATAACACTCACGTGTGATCACCTACCCATTTCTAACTAGGTGGATCAAAATAAACCATGTAGATTTAATTTTACCATAGTAAAATCACTTTCACTGTGGAAAATAATTTAGTAAACCACTTCTATTAAATTATTTTCTGATTTCCCCTGATTGGAGTTTGTTCCCGAGGAAGGTGAGGATGCCGGTCAAATATGGTAGTTATGGTATGTAAGGGAAGGGTACCACCCACTGTCCCCCACACACTCAAAGCGGCAGGTGCATTGGCCTCCCACATGCTACTTGATAGAAGACATGGGAGAAGTTGTAGTCAGGGCCAGGGTGGAGAGGGAAGTGAGGAGGTTAAGGCAGGATGGGTGATGGGACATAGAAAGGTATATTGGGATTATGAAGGAAGTCAGGATATAGAGAGGAGTATAATCGATATTATGGGAGGAAGGAGGAGCAAGGGCGCAAGACATTGGAGCTACCAGGTAGGACCTATGCTAACCATTCCCGGGGATGTTCCCTGGCCTTACAAGCCCATTACTATGTTTACTATGTTAATTCATGGCTGGGGGGTGTGGGTGAAGACCAGGGAGGGAAATTAGGGAGAAGGTCGGGGAGACCGGCGTAAGCTGGGGGATTGGTGATCGGGTTAGAGCCAGACGCTAGAGTCAGGAGAGAAAATCGGGGCTCGGACTTTGAGAAACCCCTGTGAATGATCGAGATAGCTGGTATACCAAGGAGGGTGGGGAGAGTACATCTAAGCATGCGCGAGGGCCATGGAAGAGTAGAGAAGAGAGGCAGCTCTTCTTGGCAGAGATGAGAGCCAGCAAAATTGGGTAGAAGAGCAAGGGAAGGCAATGCGAGTAGGAGTGACGGTAACCCATCTCGATGGGCTGGCGATGAGAGCTGTAAGCATAATTTGGATTGGGCACTAAGACACCACCCCTATGAGAAGGCGAGAGCATTGGCATAACTAGAGGGGTTTTGAGGCTATCGCAAGGCAAGTGAGCAAGAAACATGAAAGGAAGAAGAGTGGCATAGACGCATCAGGAAGAGGAGAGGCAATGCATCTTGGGGCAGAGGAGCACCTAGGCAGAGGAAATTATGATGGGAACCATGAGGGGAGGGGAACCTACATCATTCAGGAGAGGCATGAGACCATGCCCCGAGAGCTAATGCATATTGTGCGTGAACAGGCCCGAAAACGAGAAGAGATGGCCCGACCTGCACGTGGAAGAGGATGCAACAGAAGGGGAAGGGAGTCGACTCGTGCAATAGACCCAAGCACCACGAAACCTAGGCATGGTAGGAAGCCTGTAGAATGCCTCATTAGTGAAGCGACATAAGCTTACAGGGAAGGAATGGATGCAAGCATCCATAAGATTCTAGAAGAATGGGAGGAGAAGATAAAACAGGAGGAGGAGTTCGATGAGGAAATGGAGAATTAGTGGGATGTCATCATGGATCCTGAGAGTACCAGGGTAGACTCACCCAGTGCAAATAGATGTTATATATGTACTAGCTCATGAAGAGCCTCATCGGGAAGGAAATGGAGCAAATGTCAATGGGGATGGCTATGACCCTCCAGGACATGCCCAGTTACAATAAAGACTTACAGACAATTCAATTTCAGTTGTGTAAGCAGGACATCCACCTAGATCAAATCCAAAGGCACATTCCTTGCATTATCGAGCTTTCTGACATACCTAGAGACTCAGCCAAATACCATCTCTGGTGGAGTCTGCCTCAAAAGAACAACAGAATTAGTTAGTTTCCTGGATGTCTTTTTTCTTTCTTGCAAGTAGCATTTACTTTTACTCATGCATGCTTATGATAGATAGACACATAGACTCTTATCATGATACTGATAGGTCTATAGCTTGGTTAGATCGATTGAAACTATATTATTTTTAGATGTCTTATAACGAGTATAGGTGGCCAACAAACTTGGTTTCCCACTAGGCAAGTTGAGGCCACCTATCTCACATATGTGGTGTAAACTTGTTTTTTATAAATAGAAAAAGAAGGTCCTGCCAAGCTTAAAAAAAAAAAAAAAAACTTATTTAAATCCAAAAACCCCACGAGGATAATTAGATAAATCATTATTTATTTAATTTTCTCTAGGAATAGTTATTAAATAATTATTTAAATAATTATTCCTTGTCACATTTGACTAAATCCCTTAGCAATATTTAAATAAATCATTGTTTATTTAATTTCATTATTTATGTTATTAGAATAATTATTAAATCGCTATTTAATCATTATTTTGATCCCTCTCTATTCTCAATTCTCACGAAATAAGTAATAATTAATTTTAATTTTTAATTACTTCTAAATAAAGATATTTAACCATTTTAAATATCTTTTCCCTCTCCAATAAATATAATAAAGTATTCCAAGTGGTTAGACATGAATTTGGTTAATATTATTTTATTATTCTCCATTTTGGAGATTAAATCCATACTTTGTTATAAATAGGATGTTTTTTTCATTCATTCTTCACCATGATCATAATCATCATCAACATTATCACCTTTTTTCTTTGAGCTCCCATTTGAGTTCTCCACATTTTGTCTAGGTTTTTCACATATTGAGAGAGAGCATCTTTTTTTTAAGCATCAAGGACATCAAAGGACCCATCCAATGGAGGGGGACTTGTAGATCCATTCGTAGATCTCCTTCACCAGGTGCTATTAATAAAAGGGTTACTCATTCAATGTCTTTCCAATTGGGTTATTGCATTGGATATTTAATATTGTTGTTTTCTATTATGGATTGTCTATACTTTTGTTGCAAGTTTTCCATTTTTATTGCAGATATGAATCGTTAGTAGCCATCAACTTGTTGTTAGGGTCACTTCTCACCTAGTGACTTAAGTGAAGTGTTTTCAGTACACCTTACAAGAAATTTCACACTAACAAGGAATAATGTGAAAATATACAATACTTAACTCAGAAAAATGCATGTCAAAGACTCTACACATGCTATTAATTGAAAGTAAGCCAATGGACCTAAATGCATATGTATATATGAAAGAAACCTTTCTCAAATTCCTTAAATTCTATGTCTTTTCCCTACACTTGATTTGAGAAAAATGACATCTGTTAAGTATTTAAGCCATTTTTACCTAGCTCAAAACAAATTGCCACCATACGCTCAATCTTAGCTCTTTCTAAGTGATTTCAGTTGAAAATGGTGTGTTTTACTATTTTCCACCTCATTATACACTTGATCTTTTAATTTTCACTAAAAAGATCTTTGTTGAGCAAAAACACCTCAAGGTTGTCCCATTTTTATGAGATTTCCCCTTATTTTAATAAAAATGAAAGTGTGACCCTATTATGAAATTCTTATATTAAATATTTCAATGTGGGTGAAGGTGGAAGCGTGCACATACAACACAACATACTTCCCCCATTTAATGGCCATGAATGAATGGAGAGACATAGTGCAAGGCTCGTACATGCCAATGTCGCGGCCATTTAGTTTCTCATCATTGTCTCAAATGGATCATTCGAACAAGTATCCTTCTTGTTGGGAATATGATAGGTACACATATTTAGAAAGAACATCCCTCAGTTGATTTTTTATAACCTTCCTTCATCACCTCACAGTGGATCTATGAAAAGTCAAATTTTAACATTATTCACTTTAATGAAGATTTGGTGTAAAATTAAATCCATAAACATATAAATGCATGCAGAGATTGCATGATCATATTTGAATGAATTATTTATATTTATACATAATTTGTAACTATATTGGCCCAATGCAACATTAATGACTAATTTCTTGAATTTTTCTTTAAAGAACAAAGTGTAAATCTACAAAACTTGACTTAGAAAAGTGTAGTGTGAATGCCATCAATAATTTAAACAAGATTTTCTATTAAAAAATAATAAGATTTTTTTAGGATAGCTTAGAGACATAAGAGTTGTATATTCTCAATATCCTATAGGATTGAAAATCTATAATTTGATTTCAAACTTTGAGATATCACAGGTAAAGAATTTTCCATTAGAAAAGAAAAATCATTCATAACATAAATTACTATATGTAACCATATGTATTATATAAAAATATATTCACCATAGATATTATACATTAGATTGTCATGAATAATTCATCATATATGTACATCCTCAAATGGGTTGCACCAATGATCCTCCCTAGTTCATAAACAGCATTCATGGTTTCATATATCATAACATAAATTATTCGATACCGCATATTTCCTTATAGAATTCACCATATTGGTAGGTCCAGTGTTTTCATATCATTATGGAGTGCACCAGTCATCATTCCTAATCAATAATAGTGATGAAAATGATCCTATTGATGTGAATCCCATGCAAAGTGCACCTCCAAATGAGGCTACAAGCTATTATACAAATAAGGGAATCTAAATGTTGGACTTACTCTCCATTTACTAAGAGGTCCAATATCATCACTTGAGCCTAGAAATGGTTAATACCCAATAAGAAAGGTTGGCCATGTATATAAAAAAACCTCTTTGAGATTAGTATAGCCATTTAAGGTAAACTCTAGTGAATTATTTTTTTTTCACAATCTAGGTGGCATAGAATGCATTGCAATCAACTCAATAGTAACCATGAAATTTTCATCAAAACAAGGAATTTCCACAGATGATTCATTTCATATCATGTTCTTAGACCTTATGTGGTTGAAAATTTTGTATGAAATAAGATGAATGTAATTTCAATGGATTTTATGGGGATACAATACTCCAATATATGAGGGTAATGCACTGTAACTTCCATATTCTGCAGAGGCAGCTAATCTAGCACTTACAACTTCATCATCACCTTTTGTTGCAAGAAGTTGGAAATTTATGTGATACTAATCTTGCATAGCAATAAATTGATAAAATAAATATTCTCCTTTTCAAGTATGAGTGCCCATGTTTTGTAGAGCTCACGGTAAACAAAACATCGAAAAAACCTACAATAAGAATAAAGATAGCATTATATATCGTTAAAGCATAGCTAAACCATTTGATCAACTGTTCAAAATAAAATTCACCATAATGGTGTGGAACCTAAATGAACGGGTAGTGCTCATCATCCTGAATCTAGCACAACTCGTTTCGTGTGAAACGGACACTGTATGATCACAGAAACATGTTTCATTCACTTTGTCAAACGGGAAAAATTTAAAAAAAAGATGGACAGCCCAGTTAGTAGTCCATACTACTGACATGGCACTGACTTGGAAGGTTATGTGGCAGTTGACTCGTCAATTTTCTCTCAGCGAATTCATTCATGCCAGGTGTCACTTTGGTATTGGCTAGAACTTGCGTGTTTTTATTCATTGGTACAATGGCCAACCATGGGCTGACACGTGGCCTAGTCGGAGGCCGCCACGTGTTAAGCCGGGAGGCCACTTAAATTTGGTTCAATGACCGAGCCGGAGGCCATAGGATTTGAAACTAGCACCTCCCAACACACAACGTAGATCCTTACCATACCGCCCACTGTTGGTTCTTAACCATAGTGGGAGCCACATAAATTTAAAGTTTATGTGGTAATCATTTAGGGGATGGGGGCTATGGTTAACCCGTGACCCCAATCCATGGACCATGGTTAGGGGCTAATGATAGCACCAAACAAACCTCCACTGTTAATCAAAAAGTGACCACCCATGTGAATGAGTATGCAGGAGGTGGAGTGGGGGGCCTGACCAGTGAGGGCGGGCCGTTGGCCTTAGCCCCAGAGCACGTGGCCCCCCCATGTGGCCAGAATTTTCAGAAGTTAAGAATTAGAGGAAATTTTAATGATCTGACAAATTTTCCCAGTTTTTTGGGAAATTGTTACTCTGTTAGAGCACTTAGCAGGTGAAATTGTAGGATGATGGCACATTTTGGGGAAAATGTAGAGCGAATAGTGGGAAAAACTGGGAGAGGTCATAACATCTCCAATTTTTTACTAAATTGGCTGCAGAAAGAGGCTAGGTAGCCATTTTTGGAGATTATAGACTCATTGGAGTAGGTTTCAGAAGAATTTGAGCATTGGAAACACATCGTTTTACACATTTGAGCATAATAGGGAGGTCCAAGCCATTGGAAGTTGGACCAAGTAGATGTAGCCTAAGAGGGGCGAACTCCTTCATCATGTTCCTATTGTGATGTGTTTTTGCTGATGTTCTGTACATTTTTATGCTACAATTTAGTCTCTTATTTATGTTAACATTTCTCATAAAATTAACATAAAAAATCATTTTTAACTTGCAAAACTCATGAATCCTTAAGCACATGAATAATATTTTGTTTCTAATCTGAGGAGGATCTTAGCACATAAAACTAATATTCTTAATCAAATAATTTTGGTATTAGAGCCCTAGGTTTTCTTTGGGTAAGAAGGACATAATTATTTGCAAGTTTATGTCATGCTTACAAGGTTAAAACTCAAAAGAGGAGAAGGGAAGTTGGTTAGAATTCAAGAACTTGGATCAATGGGAAGGAGGGAAAGGTTGCCAAAATCTCCAACACCAATTCATCCTCAGGTTGCATTTGAGACTCCAGAGAGCATGTCTCATGAAGGAGAACCTATAAACATGACAGAAGATGATAAGGTCTCAGAAAGGCTTTCTTTGATATGATAGAGATGGTGAAGTTCCTCTATGAGGAGAGGAATACCAGACTACAAGGTGAAAGTTCTAAAGCTCCCAAAGGATAAGGTTATTTAGGAGTAGGTAATGGAAATTGAGACAAACCTCCACCCTCTCCACCATCTTCTTCATCTTCTTCTTCACAGGCACCTTCACCCTCTTCCACTAGCACAACCCTTACTCATGCTCATCAACACACGTCAAAAGGAACTCGTAAATCATCCTTCTTAAAACTTGATGTTAGATTTGAGATACCCATGTATAATGGTGAAGAGAATGTAGAGAAGCTTGATAATTGGATTTGTCAGTTGGAGCTTTATTGAAGAATTCAAAACCTTTAAGAAGATGACATAAAGATTTAGTTAGCTTCCATGAGAATGGAGGGTGCAACATTAGTATAGTGGGAATGAAAGACAGAAGAGGAGATAAAAAAACACATAGGATTTCAATTTCTTAGTCTAATTTCATTGTTGAAATTAAAAGACAATCCTACCCTCTAGATTATATGAAGAAAGCCATCATGAATTGGCAAAACATTAGACAACTTAAAGGTCAAAATGTGTAATATTACACCCAAGAATTCAGAAAATGGTCTCTAATGTTAGGTGTAGATTTGCAATCACAAGACACGTTGGTGAAGTACATAGGGGGTTTACACAATTTCCTTAGGCATACTATCTTAATTTTTAATCCCAGTAATCTAGATGATGTGTGTGTGAAAGCCACTAATCTTAAGGCAAGAGGGAAAAACGCTCCAGAAGAGGGTAGTAAGAATCCATTTAAGGGTAAAGAAAAAGAAAAGGGTTTCAAAGGAAAGAAAAATGCATCCATTAAGAAAGAAGAAGAGAAAACAATATGTAAACATTGTTCCAAAGAGTTTCACGATGAAGCTACTTGTTGGAAGCTTCATCGCAAGATGGAACCAAAGAAATTCAACAACAAAGGAAAATAAAATATAGTTTTCATCATTCAAGAGGATTTGGGATCTGAGTCAGGTGATGAGACTAAAATTATAGCCATGGGTATAAAAGGAAAATAATCCATTTCTAGTACTAGTATATCAAATTGTCACACTAGCACTCCAAATGAAGAAACAACGATTGAATTGTTTCATGTGAGGGTAATCTCAAAACATACAAAAATCGACACACTTTTTTATAGTGGGTCTCAAGCCAACTTGATATTTGATGATTTAGTCAAGAAAATTAATATTGAAACCATTTTACATTCCAAGCCATATCCATTGTGTTGGTATGCAAGGACACAAACTTATAGGTTACAAGAAAACGTATTCTTCAGTTTGCAATCACAACAAACTTCAATGACGAAGTTGAATTAGATGTTGTACCGCTTGATATATCATGAATTGTTTTGGGTATTCCTCACCTCTATGATAGAAAAGAAATCTTCTATCTTCATGAAAACAAGTACCACTTGTTCAAGGATGGTGTGGAGTATATTGTGAGAGCTGGTGGGCTCCAGTATTGTAGCAATAATGCTACAACTCCTGGAACTCCCTTCTTTAATTTTATCAACCCGGTAGTTCGTAACAAACTTGGAAGCGACGGTGCTGTATGCACAAGTACTAGCTCTTGCCGCAGCTGTCACTTGGTCAGCTGGCACAAGTCCGCTAGGGGCTCAAGCCAACTTCTATGAGCTCTTAGAAGAAGCTTTTTAATTGATGGATGAAAGCTAACTCGAAGGAAGCTAATCTAATTGCAAAAAGAAACTGAAAGCCAAAAAGAAATACAAACCCTAGCAAACCCTAATTCTACCAACTAGTCCTACTGATGCAAAAATGAGAATGCAAACTACGAGAAGAGATGCCGTTACTTCTAGGAAGGTAAAATTCATGTGTCTAAGTTATCACTATTTGAAGAAAACATCTTTTTGTATTTTTGCTTAAGTTGTTGAAATTACCATGCATGTGCTTCTAACTAGTTTTCCACTGTGCAGGGATGGATCAAGGGATGAAATGCTTTGGGACAGGTTGGGATGGTACAGAGAGAGTCTAAGGGATCCCCAGTATCCTTTCTGAGAGTTTCACAAAGTCTGGATGACATGCAACCGTGTTCATGAACTTCTACAGGAAGTCTGCAGGGGCTTCTACAGGAACTTTCTACAGGATGTTCTGTAATTCTTCTACAGGATGTTTACGAATTGGATTTTTGAGGATGGATGGTTGAGGGAAGATGCATGGATGGTTATGGAGGTAGGATGGGGGTCTGAAGTGACCCAGGAACTGATGGATGGAGTGGTGAGATGATGTGGAAAGCTGACTTGGCTTGAAGGTAGTTGAGACAACAATGGGGAAGAAGGTAAGGTTACTTGGCAAAAGAGAAGATGGGAGATGAGGGAACAGACTTGGTGATGGAGGAGCTGATCTGAACGAGGCTCAAATGAACGAGGAGGTGATGAAGATACCCTGCATAGTGGTTTCTTGATCAAACCAACTACATCTTGCATGCAATCGAAATATCATGTGATCTATCTAACAAGTTAGTGAAATCGGTGGACATCAACCTTATTCATGAAAAGAATCACGTACAACCTGTGAACAAAACATTATCAAAGAGATATAAACGCATGAATAACTCCTACCAATCTATCTTAAACATAAGAAACTACTTTAACCATCGAAAGCAACCTAAGTAACACAGCATGAATTAAATCTAAAGAGCAGATTTTTTCTCAAGAACGCAGCAAACACACATAAAGAGAAACAAGGGAGGTACTGGGCGCTTGAGATGGGCCCAACCCCAAGAGCTACAGCCTCCCATGAAAGATTTAGAGCTGGTGCAGAGCTGGATCCATCTTTATTAATCAAGAAATGAAAAGTACATCAAAACTGTCCACAAGGAGAACTTGAACATGAGCTGAAAGCAAAGCTAATCTATTGCATAAAAATCGAACTACAAACTAGCTAACTAATGGCTTAAAACAAAATGACTAACTAGCTACAAAATGACTAACCACTAGCTAACCAAAATGAGTCCCCAAGCCCTCTTATTTATACAATTTGAGGACCCAACAATCCTCCTAAAAGTTAGGGACTTGGCTGCCCAAGACTTGTAGTTAACAGCAGTCCTACTTGACTTGCTTGGCTAGCCTTGTGCTCATTGACTTGGTGGCCTTTGAACTCTGAGCTGATGGTGGAGAATTCGAGGTAAGGGTCCATAAATGAGGGGGACACCTTCCTACAAATCCTCTAGCTTGTTCTCCCACGAATTTGGCTGCCAAGTGCTCATTAAGACCTTCAATTTTGTCTCCAAGTTGACCAAAAATGCTACACAAAGCACCCATTAGACTTGTTGGCATAATGACTAACCAAATTCACTCTATTAACATAAAAATAATCAAAAACATGCAATAAAAAAATGAGAATGGTGGACTAAGCCAAATTAAGAGGTTGAATGAGCCCAAATAATTGTACATTTTTGGGGCTCATCATCACCCCCCTACTGAAAGTGTTGCTCTTCCTCTGAGCAACCAAATCTCTCCCCTTGTCTTTGATGGCCCTGGTGACTTCCTTGGCTAGCATCTCGGCCAATTTCTCCTTTGGCTTCCCGCTTTTCAAACTTTCCTGTAGAAACTCTTCGCTGGCTTCCTGTAGAAACAGTCTCTGTCTTCCTGTAGAAACAGTCTGCTAGCTTCCTGTACGAACAGTCTGCTAGCTTCCTGTAGAACCAATTTCACTGATTTTACTTGGCTGGGGGTGCCCTCTCCTTGAACTGTGCTGTGGCAGCCTTCATCTTCTCCTCCTTCTGCTCTTCTTCCTCACTGCCTGCTGCTTGTAACTCTGAACATGTAACCCGCTCATTGTTCACTGCCTGCTGCTTGTAACTCTGAGCTAGTGTGATTTGATGATTTGCTTCTATTAATTAGGGTCATAGCACAACATAAAATTGGAGCAATATGCCTGGTTGACCTCCATGGCCAAGCTAGGAATGTTTCCAAAGCAGAAGATCAACAAAATGCTATATGAATCACCTGCCATAATGTGGTAGCTTTCATGGATGCCCAAAGAACCCATGGGAATATGGAGCTAGGGAAACATGCGGCAGAATGCGTTTTTATTTGGACTCGTTGTATCAGCAACTTATGTGCTGCTATAAAACATTTATGCTGCAGCTGGCAAGTAGACTTATGTAACAAAGGTAAGAAATATGAGGAATGACAATGGGTGAACCTAATTGCAGTGAGGATTTGATGAAGCCAAAACGTGTGACCATTTTGCTTTTGCTGCAGAGGATGACATAAATTGCACAAGTTAACAACCAATTTACGAAATCAAGCCTTCACACCTATGTATAGGTTCACCATGCGTTGCTGACTTCTAAGTTTTCTGCATGCATTGCTAACTTCTAAGTTTTCAGCTAGCATCTCCTGAAGCAGCATAGAGGCTATTTGCTGCGTCCTCATAGCCATTCCAATCTTCTTCTACCAGAATCCTATGAATATATTGATCCACATGCAAAACTTCAAGAGCTCCATTTTCAATTTTAAATCAGTGGCTTACAGTCTTAGCTAAACGTGACACACCATACTTCTGAACTCGTACAACGGGCATCTCCATGCTTTCTGGACTGGTTGGCCATTTTAGAAGAGCTGTGAAAGCACCTGATTGGTCTTCTGATAGTGGTATTGCAAGAGGAATTATACCCCTGTCTAGCATAAGGAGGGACAAGTTTTTCACCCTTGGCCATATGATAATTGTCCATCTTTCTTCAAGCTCCAAACTTGATGAAAAACCTTAGGCTTCTCTGCTCGGGAAGATTCTGCTGCACTTTCCTGTAGACGACATCCTGTAGAAACGCCTATAGGATGTCTCTGTGCCTTTGAATGATCTTTGCATGCGGGAGAATTGTTAACAAGCCCAAAACTTGATGAAGGACGTGAGTTTAACATTTGCAAGTGTAAATGAACAACAATTAGCAAGTGTACCTGAACAACAATTACGTGAGTCTTCAGCCAAGCGTTCCTTTATTCACTGCGTGATTTGTGGTGAGGTGGAAGAGATCTGCGCTTAGCCCATGCAAACTGTTCGTCCCCTGCAGTTCCATCTGCCTGTAATCCCTTACCATTTGTTTCACTGGAGTTTAAACTATCCATAACTGGCTGTGTTTTTTCAGTTTCACGTGAATGACCATGCTGCGTGACTGCCGGCTAAGTTCTTAGGGACGACAATCAGCTGAACCTCACTAATTCATGGCTTAATCCCACCATTCCATTAATTCATGCAGTTTTCGAATTAAATTTATGCAATAGAGGAATGAGTTTGTCACATACCTCGAAGTTGAATGGCTGCCGTGAGCTTTTTGCTGCTGCCTGCTCTGATTTTGCTGCTGCATGCTTAGTTTTCCTGATTGCATATGGCTTGGCTGCTAATCCTTGATTGCCTTTTTCATGTGCAGGTGTCCTCTGGCCGGATCTGAATGCATGCAATCGTTTCCACGTTCAACTCTGCCCGTTCAAGCTGCTGTTGCTGCCTAGTCACAAAACCAGAACTTCTTTTTGCCATTTCTCCCAAACGGTAGATCGGTTTGATCTGAAACTTGGTGAGCATGTTACTACCATCATTATGCATCTCCCGTAGCAAATTCGTGATCAATGGATGCACGGATTTCGAGAAAAATGGAAAATGGCTGAAGATTTCAGAGGTCGATTTCTCAGAAACCGTGCATCAGAATCGGCTGAAACTGCTTGGGTAGGCTACTATCACCCATGTGCACCTCCCCATGAAACAGGTTTTGAAACGGATGCACGGTTATGGAGAAAATGCAAAAATGGCTGATGGTGATGGAGGCTGATTTCTTGGAAACCGTGCACCAGAATTGCATGAAACTGCTCAGGCATGTTGTCATCAACCTTGTACAATTCCCCATAAAATGGTTTGTCAAATGGATGCATGGTTTTCAAGTTATGGCATAAACAAATTCTGCTCTATGGATTTTTGCCTCAAGGCTTTTTGCATGTGCTTGCATGGGATGACAAAATGAATTTTGGCTGTGATGCAAGTATGGAGCTGATGGAGGAGGAGTTGGAAGATTGCATGAGGGCTTCTGGACCCTTGAGGAAGCTACCATGCTTTCCAAACCACTTTTTGAAATGCATGCCTCGTTTCCCACAATTTCTACAGGAAGTTCCTGTAGAAGCACAACGAGAAGCACAAGGAGGTGAAAAAATGATGGAGGAAGGCAAGGGATGGACACACAAGTGCTTGTAGGCCTAATCAACAGATTCCCACCATTAGATTCACTTTTGAAATTGTATTTGGCTCGTCCAAAGGTTCTACAGGATGTTTCCTGTAGAAATACAGAGCTTCCTGTAGAAGACACAGTTTTGAGGAAAGAAGCATAATGACATGAAAAAAATGATGGAAAAGGGGTGAGGAATGGAAACATGGATGTGGGTAGGCCTCATGGACATATTCCAAGACTTCAGGTCCTCCTCGGAGATCAATTTGGCTTTTTTGTAAGCTTCCTGTAGAAGATACGAAACTTCCTGTAGAAGGCACAAAAACTCCTTTGTCTTTGTTTTGAGTGATCCACCTGACCTACAATGTCCTTCTTGCAACCTGCAATGTCACTGCTGCAACATGAAATTATTCAATGGAGATTAGCTTTTTCTTTTTTCTTTTTTTTTTCTCTTTTTTATTTTTTGAAAAACAACTAGGGCACCTCATGGAGGTTTTCACCCTAATTGCCTGCCCTGGGCGCCTCCAAGGGAGGTTTTCACCCAGAGATCTTATTCTCTTTTCTCTATTTTTCCCAACCCATTGACCGCCTCATGGAGGTTTTCACCTTAGATTTCTATTTTCCTTTTTTCATTTTTTCTTTTTATTTTTTCCTTTTTTTCTTTTTCTTTTTTTTTCTACCCTACCCTACTTGAAAAACAAAATCATTTTCAAGTATAAGAATACTTCCAATGGAGCCATGTGCACATCGAGATTAGGGAAAAAATGATGTGAAGGCTCGAAATGAATGCTTGGACAAGTATCCAGATCTCAGAGACCAAATTATTTGACTTTGAAGGGATCAAACAAAGCTGAGGAAGAAAGTACTGCTGCAACTTAGTGACCTTATGAAACCATATCTCAATATAGCTTTGATATCCTTGGTCCTTTTTTTGATCTGGATCATTCTTCATGTCACCTTCTAGCATGACCTTCTGATCTTCCTCTTTTTGTTGATCTTTCTCTTGAATACATGGAAGATTTGATGGTAACCATGAGGGAACTCTCTCGATCTCTGATTCTGATCTTTTTTCTTCATCAAGTGCAGCCCATGGTTCTTTGATCTCCTCTTTTGAATCTTCTTTTGCTGGATGTGATCCTTCAATGCTTTCAAGATGATCTCTTTTTTGCAATGCTTTTCCTGAGCTTTGGTGAACATCATTGAGCTCACGAGGAATCATTTGCACATGTTGTGCCTCAGATTTGCAATGGGGTTGAGCTGCTCCATTGTATGGTTTTGGAAATGGTACGGGTAGTTGAGTGGAGGTGTGAAATTGAGATGGAGATGGATGGCATTGTGATTGGGTAGGCATTTGAGGTTGCCTTGGTGGAGGAGGAGGCGATGGTTGTGGATGAGCAGGTGGTGGAGGAAAATAAGAGGGATGAGAGTTGTACTGGGGCCTCCACTCCTGATAAGGTGCATTCCACTGAGGCTGTGGCTGAGCATAAGAGTGAAATGAATGAGCAACTGGTTGGGCATAATATGGATCTGTGAAGGAACGAGGAGGATATGACCAAGGAGGAGGTGTAGACCAGGAAGGATGAGCAGGGGGATCCCAAGAAGGCATGAAAGTGGCTTGATAGGGGTCATAATAGGTCTCGGGTGTCCCTTGCATTCCCTGCTGGTAGGGTATGGGTCCATGTGGCCTCCTTTGGTTCATATAACAGAGTGATTCAGTGGCTCCTTTGGCTCTCTGGTATGCAAATTTGAGTCTGGGTAAGGAAGGGCACTGATTTGTAGGATGGTATTCTTCACAGATGAAACACACTTCTAGGGAGTGCATTGGACATTCGTTCCTAGGATGCTCTCTAGTGCACCTAGGACAAAAAATGGCCAAAGCCCTCTTGGCTTCTTCTTGCTTCTTTTGGATCCGCAAGGTATCCAGTTGCATGGCAAGAAACTGCCTCATATCACTCTTGAAATCTTCGATCTGATTTGCAAATTCATCTTTGGACAAGGTGTTGCTCCCAACATATCTGCTTGTAGCCATTTGCTCCAGAGGAATGTTTTCTTCTTCTTCTCCCCTAGAGGTTCTTTGAATATGCCTTGATGTCCACCCAGGGGTTCTTTCATCACAACCATCGAAGAAGAACGTTGGTTGTGTGAAGCAGTGGGGGTGTTGTGCAATCATTTTTCTAACTTATCTCTACTCCTACAAAGCATGAAATGAAATCTTTTTGGTTGATTTTTGCTTTTTTTTTCTACTTCTACATGCAAAACTGAAATAGATTGAACTGCAACTAACTATCTTGCTAAAATGAAAATGCAGAATTGAAATGAAAGCAGGAAAGGACTAATCTATTTTGCTCAAATGAAATTGCAAGAATGAAATGCTAGGCTACGCTTGCGAAATTGAAATGCTAATCTATGCTTGCATAAATGAAATTGCGGAATTGAAATGCTAATCTACGCTTGTAGAAATGAAATTGCGGAATTGAAATGCTAATCTATGAAAGCAAGAAATGCTAATCTACTTTTGCATAAATGAAATTGCATAATGGAAATGAAATAAACTACTTAGTAGAAGGTTGTAGTAGAAAATAGAAGAATAGCAACAATCACCAATACTCTGCCGCTTCCCCGGCAACGGCGCCAAAAAGATGGTGGGCTCCAGTATTGTAGCAATAATGCTACAACTCCTGGAACTTCCTTCTTTAATTTTATCAACCCGGTAGTTCGTAACAAACTTGGAAGCGACGGTGCTGTATGCACAAGTACTAGCTCTTGCCGCAGCTGTCACTTGGTCAGCTGGCACAAGTCCGCTAGGGGCTCAAGCCAACTTCTATGAGCTCTTAGAAGAAGCTTTTTAATTGATGGATGAAAGCTAACTCGAAGGAAGCTAATCTAATTGCAAAAAGAAACTGAAAGCCAAAAAGAAATACAAACCCTAGCAAACCCTAATTCTACCAACTAGTCCTACTGATGCAAAAATGAGAATGCAAACTACGAGAAGAGATGCCATTACTTCTAGGAAGGTAAAATTCATGTGTCTAAGTTATCACTATTTGAAGAAAACATCCTTTTGTATTTTTGCTTAAGTTGTTGAAATTACCATGCATGTGCTTCTAACTAGTTTTCCACTGTGCAGGGATGGATCAAGGGATGAAATGCTTTGGGACAGGTTGGGATGGTACAGAGAGAGTCTAAGGGATCCCCAGTATCCTTTCTGAGAGTTTCACAAACTCTGGATGACATGCAACTGTGTTCATGAACTTCTACAGGAAGTCTGCAGGGGCTTCTACAGGAAGTTTCTACAAGATGTTCTGTAATTCTTCTACAGGATGTTTACGAATTGGATTTTTGAGGATGGATGGTTGAGGGAAGATGCATGGATGGTTATGGAGGTAGGATGGGGGTCTGAAGTGACCCAGGAACTGATGGATGGAGTGGTGAGATGATGTGGAAAGCTGACTTGGCTTGAAGGTAGTTGAGACAACAATGGGGAAGAAGGTAAGGTTACTTGGCAAAAGAGAAGATGGGAGATGAGGGAACAGACTTGGTGATGGAGGAGCTGATCTGAACGAGGCTCAAATGAATGAGGAGGTGATGAAGATACCGTGCATAGTGGTTGCTTGATCAAACCAACTACATCTTGCATGCAATCGAAATATCATGTGATCTATCTAACAAGTTAGTGAAATCGGTGGACAGCAACCTTATTCATGAAAAGAATCACGTACAACCTGTGAAAAAAACATTATCAAAGAGATATAAATGCATGAATAACTCCTACCAATCTATCTTAAACATAAGAAACTACTTTAACCGTCGAAAGCAACCTAAGTAACACAACATGAATTAAATCTAAAGAGCAGATTTTTTCTCAAGAACGCAGAAAACACACATAAAGAGAAACAAGGGAGGTACTGGGCGCTTGAGATGGGCCCAACCCCAAGATCTACAGCCTCCCATGAAAGATTTAGAGCTGGTGCAGAGCTGGATCCATCTTTATTAATCAAGAAATGAAAAGTACATCAAAACTGTCCACAAGGAGAACTTGAACATGAGCTGAAAGCAAAGCTAATCTATTGCATAAAAATCGAACTACAAACTAGCTAACTAATGGCTTAAAACAAAATGACTAACTAGCTACAAAATGACTAACCACTAGCTAACCAAAATGAGGCCCCAAGCCCTCTTATTTATACAATTTGAGGACCCAACAGTCCTCCTAAAAGTTAGGGACTTGGCTGCCCAAGACTTGTAGTTAACAGCAGTCCTACTTGACTTGCTTGGCTGCCCTTGTGCTCATTGACTTGGTGGCCTTTGAACTCCGAGCTGATGGTGGAGAATTCGAGGTAAGGGTCCATAAATGAGGGGGACACCTTCCTACAAATCCTCTAGCTTGTTCTCCCACGAATTTGGCTGCCAAGTGCTCATTAAGACCTTCAATTTTGTCTCCAAGTTGACCAAAAAGGCTACACAAAGCACCCATTAGACTTGTTGGCATAATGACTAACCAAATTCACTCTATTAACATAAAAATAATCAAAAACATGCAATAAACAAATGAGAATGGTGGACTAAGCCAAATTAGGAGGTTGAATGAGCCCAAATAATTGTACATTTTTGGGGCTCATCAAGAGCTCATCACAAGAAACTAAAACTTTCATTAGTTAATGTAGGGAAAATGAAAAGACTAGTGAATTCAAGCAAGAATATAGTGCTTCTTATGATCAAACCCAATGTTGGTGTTGACTATGAAGCGTTTGATGGTTATAATTCAAAATTGAAAACTGATATTTTTGATGTTGTTAACCATGATGATGAGGTGTTTGAGAAAGAAAAGGAATTTCCTTCCAAGAGGAGAATCCATCATGAAATACCATTGCAACAAAAGTATCTTCTTTCTAACATTGACATACACCAGATGTCAAGAAGGGAAGGTGCAGAAATAACAAAGAAAATACATGGGTTCTTGAAAAAAAGGTTCATCCAACCATCTCCTTTACCATGTGGTGCACCTCTTGTTTTGGCGCCCAAGAAGAATGGATAGAATTTCATTAAATGGGATTCAAGAAGTGGTTATCATCAAAGTAGATTTTTTGAAGGAGACATATGGAAGATGAAATTCAAAACCAAGCAAGGTTTGTTTGAATGGCTTGTTATGATTTTTGGTCTTTTCCATGCTCCTACTACTTTCATGCATATGAAGAAAGATGTATTGAGGCCATTTGAAGACATGATAGTCTACTTGGATGACATTTTCATTTTCATAAAATTTCATTTTGAACATGTCATTTGTGAGAAAGAAACACTTGATGTCATATGTCAAGAACACCTATTATTGAATATGTCAAAGTATATGTTTAATAAAAGTTCTTTGATATACTTGGGCCATGATATTAGAGAAGGTGAGATGAAGTTAGACCTCTCCAAGGTTAATTCCATTATGGATTGATCAATGCTCAAGATAGTCATTTGGATAAGAGGTTTTTTGGGAGCATCCCAATGTTGGAGGAAAGATTTTTGTTAATTTTTCTTCTGTTATAGCTCATTTGCATTATTTGGTAGTTGTTGTAAAGGTCTTCCAGTCGTGAGGAAAACAATAAGAGGCATTTGATGCTTTAAGACAAAAGATCAATTCAGCGTTTATAATTCCTCTTCTATACTTTAAAAAGTCATTTGACTTTCAGGTTGATGTATGCAACTATGCCATGGGCACAGTGCTTATGCAACATGGTAAGTCCATTTCATTTCATTCAGAAATTTTCAATGGTGCATTGATTAATTTGCAGTGATAAAGGAACTTTCATTGGATGGGTTTTCTTCTACTATTACACTTGGTCAAAAGAAATACGAAAGGTATAAGATACAAGGTTGTTGATGTACTTTATATGCCTATTGTCTATGTAACTACTTTCCTCAAGCATCATTTTGTTTTGCGTGAAAGTTATGTTCAGCAAAATACATACTTTCAAGATGTACATTAAAGCTTCAGTGAAAGGAATCAAGTAGAGGATTTTTTTTACCATTTTCATCATAATGTGTTGTATCATATTGGTAAGAAGGATGTTACTACTGATAGAAACATGGAAAAATCCAAAGAGTTCATTCAACGACTCCAAATGGTACATCAAAGAGTGAAAGATGAACTTGAAAATAGCCCAGGAAAGTACACAGCAAGGCATGACAAGCATCGTGTAGATCACAAGTTCCAATATGGTGATGAAATTTGGCTTCACATTAGCAAAGAGAGGCTCCAAGGAGAAGGTACAAAGATAAAACCAACTAGATATGGTCCATTCCGAATTTTGGAAAAGATTTGTAACAATGCCTTGAGGTTGGATTTGCCTTCATATATACAAATTTGTATGAGCCTCCTTTGATTGAAAATCAATGAGATAATGTTCAAATTCCATCTATCAAAGAATTTCTCCAGAATTCCTTGATGAGCTTCAACAAGGCACTATACTTGACAGAAGAACAAGGACATCGAAAAGGGGAATTGGTAATTATCTTTGAGTGGGGCTCAAGGGAACAAATCCTTCAAAATCAAAATGGATGGAGATTAGAAAGGTGAGGGAAATGTACCCTCACCTACTGGACAACTAAAAGTGATATTTTGGGGTCCAAAGGGATTCCAGTGGGGAGGAATGACCAGGTGCTCAAAATTATGCTCAAAAATCAAAAATCGTCAAAATGGTGTGAAACCTGAACAACCATGTAGTGTTCATCATCTTGAATCTAGCGCAAATCGATTCATGCAAAACAAACACTGTATGCGCTCAGAAACATGTTCTTCTCACTTTTTCAAACAAAACAAATTTTCAAAAAAAATGGACAGCCCAGTTAGTAATCCGTACTGTTGACTAGGCACGTTATGTGGAGATTGACTGGTCAATGTTATCTTAATGAATTAAATCATGTCAAGTGGCACTTTGGTATTGGTTATAAATGGTGTGTTTTTATTTGTTGATACAATGGCCAAAAATGGGCTAGAACATGGCCCAGCCACAGGCAACCATGTGGTAGTGGGGGAGGCCACTAAAATTTGGTTCAATGACCAAGTTGGAGGCCACAGGTTTTGAAACTAGCACCTCCCAAAACACAACGCAGAGCCTTACCATACCTCATACCGTTGGTTCTTAACCATAGTGGAAGCTGTGTCAATTTAAAGTTTATGTGGTAATTGTTTGGGGAATGGGGACCGTGGTTAACCCCTAACCCCGATCGACAGAACATTGTTAGGGGTTAGCCATGGATCCAGAAAAACTGCCACCGTTAATCCAAGAGTGACCACCAATGTGAACGAGTATGTTGGAGGCAGAGTGGGGGGGCCAGCTGGCAAGGGAAACTCATTGGCCTTAGGCCCCAGACATGTGACCCCCCAACGTGGCCAAATTTCCATAAGTTAAGCGTTAGAGTATGTTTTAATGATTCAAAAATTTTACCCAGTTTTCAGTGAAATTGTCGCTCTGTTAGAGCACTTGGTGGGCGAAATTGTAGGATGATGCTGGATTTTGGGGAAAATGTAGAGCAAATATTGGGAAAACTAGGAGAGGTCATAACTTCTCCAATTTTTTACCAAACTGGAAGTAGAAATATGCTAGGTAGCCATTTTTGGACATTCTGGACTCATTGTAGCAGGTTTCAAAAGAATTTGAGCATTATAAACACATCTTGTTATGCATTTGAGCATAATAGAGAGGCCCAAGCCATTGGAAGCTGGACCAACGAGACATAGCCTAGGAGGGGTGAGCTCCTTCATCATGTTCCTATTGTGATGTGTTTTTGGTGATGTTTTGTACCATTTTATGTTGTTGTTCAGTCTCTTATTTATGTTAAAATTTCTGATAAAATTAACATAAAAGCTCATTTTTCACTTGCAAAACTCATGAATCCTTAAGCAAGTGAATAACATTTTGTTTCTAATCTGAGGAGGATCTTAGCACACCAAACTAATATTCTTAATTAGATAACCATTGAATATACCTTAATAGATATAAGCGAAGGTACTTCCATATAATTTTAGAATAGATCTAAATTTGTATATAAAAATGTTGTAATATAAAGATTTGATACTATAATATAAAGTCCAATATTTCTTCTTGTAATTCCAAAACCTTTTTGCTTGACTATGCCTAAAAGTTTTGAGCAGTTTTATGAAGTGGAAAACTATACTTTTGGTTCAATCCAACTCTAGGACTAACATATAATATAAAGTAACTTTATTCATATGAAATGAAAAATTTGAGTTAAAGAGATGCACATATTCTTACCATCAATGATTTAAGTTGGTATCAACAACCGTTGTCTTCTATAGAACACCTCATGTGGATGCATATTCAGACCTTTAGGAATATGATGGCCTCTACCAATAACATAGAAATGATTTTCAAATGTTATTACCCAACAGAAAGTTCCACCAATATTCGCATCTACTAAAGAATTCAAATCTTACATAGGATATGGATTTTTCAATGACTCTTCTTTAGACATACTAGGTAAATATCCAAAATAAATACGTATATACAAGCCTACATTTATGGAAAATTAAAATATATTTGTGTTATGTACCTTAATTCCATCGATTTTAAATTATTTCTTTTACCCAATCTTAATCAAAATAACCATCTCCCAATAAGGGATTCACATATGAGCTCGATCCCATGAAAACTCTTTACTTGTGACTATAATGCACTTTTTGTGTGGTATTTATTTTACCCGCTCAAAGATAGTTGTGATTTTATTTCAAAAAATGAAGGATGGTGTTTCATAATCTTTATACTTTCATCTACATAGAACATCTAAATAGGTAGAATATCATCCATGCTACATGTCCATGTTCCATTGTTACCAACAAGGATCCAAGCATGTCAACTCTACATTTCATCTATGGGACTCATTAATAACGTTGAAGATAATTATCCCTTCTAAATATTTTTCTCCTTTAAGAACAGAAATTGTATCAAACATTGGATCCTTGACCCTAAAAAACCATATAGATGAGCGACATCAGAGTTGATAAGGTTTTCTTATATTATTAAGTCATGCCTAGACATAATTATTGTTGGAATATACTTCATAATCACCCCAAGAATCATTTTTAGTAATTTTATATAATTTCTCTAGCTTTTTTAATTGTATGGCTAATTTTTTCTTGATTTGTCTTTATTTTTCTTTTCTAGCATCTCCTTTGGGAAGTATTACAAATGCTTCTTCCACAACTTCTAGAGGAAACAACTTTCATTCTTTAGTGGCAATGTATTAGTGTTTGTACTGAATATGATTGATTATATGAAAGGTTGTAATCTATGGTAATGAAAATATGACCAAATGTGCTATACATGTTACACATGAGATCTCTGAATCAGAAATCAATAGTGGGTAAAGAAATAAATTTCTTTATGTGTGATATTAATGTTATACTAACCCTTAATATAATCTTTAGTTTTCTCCTTGCATCAAATATGATTTCTACATGAAATTAATTGAGTCCTAGAAGACTTATGTAATAAAATATAGGCAACATGGTTATAAAAGGAAAAAAACACAAGGAAATTTAAAAAACTGATGTAACAACAATTTTTGAGCAGTTTTCTTCAACAAACCTAGATAAAGGTCACAAGAATATTGAATAGAAGTATGTCTAAAACAAAAATAATCATTATGTGAATAAATTTAAATGTATCTTACTATTGACTTGATCATCTTGCATTCCCTTTTGGTATGATCTTGGATCACATTTGATATTATATTAGTTTGTGGCATGGTCTATTCATAGGAGGTCAAGTAAGGTAGATGAACTAGAGAACTTGTTATGATTTGATAAATTGTTTTGAGTCCTAAATACTTTCTCATAAAATATATAAAACCTACTTAGAAAGAAAAGCACAATGGATATTAAAAAGGAAATTTAAAAACGATTTTCTAGCAGTTTTCTTCAACAAATCTGGATAAATGTCACAAGAATCTAAAAACTAAGCACATATAAAACAAAAAAGGTCATTTTGAAAATAAATTTAAATGTGTCATACCAATGACTGCAATCATTTGTTGGCATTATGATGCATGTGTTGTACTTGATGGCAACCCACTCGTAGAAGAACAACTCACTTATATATAACTAGATGAATCTACAAAAGAGATATCAGATGTGACAGAATACATGGGATGCAAGACAGCTCAAAGGAATCAGATGACAGTTCTCAGTACGACAAGTTAGCTTTGCCATCAAGTCCAAAGGGGGAGATTGTTTGCATTATGATACAAGTGTTGTCCTTGATGGCAACTCACACAGATGACAGATCATAGTGCAACAACTCAGTAGCAAAGAGTTGATGATCAGACTACAAAGAATGAAGGAAGAAGAGTATATATGCAGATTCACTATATACCAAGTCACGTACATATGCAGGTTATACAAAGGTTCACTATGTACCAAGTCGCATATATACGTAAGTTCGCTATATACCAAGTAGGGTATACACGCAGGTTATACACGGAGGTTCACTATATACAAAGGCGCGTATACACACAAGATTGCTAATCAAAATTTGTGTATGCGTATGCATGCAATTTCATGCACGGGAAAGCGCGTACATGTGGGAAAGCTTATTTTTGGGTCCATGGTATTTAGACCTATGGTTTTGGTCCTTGGTATTGTGTCTGAAGTGTTGAACCTAGGTATGGGGTCCCTAGTATTGGTTCTCAATGGTTTTGGACCATGGTATTGAGTAAGGCCGAAGACTATAAAAGGAGAAGAAGATCATTAGGCAAAGGTATTGAGAAAGTCTTGAATATCTAATGAAGTATGAGATCCAGTATGCAGGTTATGGGTTCATGATGCATTGCTTGATCTAAGCTAAGGAGGAATCTCAACGGCTGATGGAGAACAAGATCTAAGGATAGATTGGGATCTAATGGCTTGGAATGAATCATATCTATACGGTTTGATCTTGTTTAGTCTAGATATGTATACTAACACATGTAATGTTCTGTAAATGTTATGATCTGGGTATAACTCAAGTTTGGAATAGCTGCAAATCATGAATGAATATTTACAGATGTATACGCTGGTTGACTATGATAAAAGAGCATACATACGCAGGTTAGATACATCTAGGTAGCGTATACCATATGAGCTATGATGTTTGAAGTTACAGGTGTTCCTCTTTGTTGATGAGTTCTGATGACAGTTTACTGGTGTCAGTAATTTGCATATTCAGATTGGTTGATTATCTTTAGCTTCAGTATTGATGGATGAGATCTATAATGGATCAGGATCAGAATGATTTATCTTTATGTGATCTAATGAACTAGATCTGGTTGCTAACATACATATTATCTTTGTATATGTAATGATCTAGGTATGTCTGAAGTCAGGAAGTGGAGCGAAGTTATAAGTAAGTAATTAATGACATATACATTGGTTCACCTTGGAGAAGTTGCATATACACGCTGGTTCAACACTTCCAAGTAGCATATGCACTCTTATGCATGATTTTTGATGATACAATTGGTTCTGAATATTGTTGCAGAGTTAAGTGTTCTACTCTGTGTTCTGGTGACTGCATTTTGTTGACAGGGCTTCAGTGATTCAGTATTGGGTGATTTAGAGATTGATGATGCTAGTGTTGATTGATTGTGTACTTCAATGATATTGATGGGTCTAGTATGATAATTAGATGAAAAGTGGCCTTCAGATTATGATGCTGTGGTCCATGAGTATCTAGTCTGAAAATTTATGAAACGAGGTACCTGGAGGAAGAAAGAGAATGTTGTAGCCTTCTGTAGGTCGGCACCTACGTACTAGTACATCAACTAGTACAAGAGCTAAGGTGGTGATAGCTACCTTCCAGTAGCAGCTAGAAAACAAGAAAAGGTTGGAGCATTTCAATAGGCCGGCACCTATGTACTAGTAAATGGATCGGCTAGTACAAGAGCTAAGGGGGTTGTAGCTCCCTTCCAGGAGAGTCTGGAGAATGAGAGAAGGTTGTAGCCTTCTGCAGGTAGAAGCTTTCATATTGGTATAAGACTGCACCAATACAGAACCATTGTAAAAGAAGTTTCTTATTAAAAATAAGATTGAGACGACTTGCAGCAGGTGGTTTTCACCCACATTGGGTTTCCACCTTACATCATGGTGTTCATGTGTGCTTCTTGTGTGTGATGATCTATTCTATTTTACTACTCCTATTTACTATTCATATGGTTAATAATGTTCTGATGCACTCATTAAGGATCAACTAACTGAATCATAAGTTTACTGGATATACGCTTGTTGCATTACACACAGTTGCGTATACACGCGGTTTGCCTTAACTGAAGTAGCGTATATGAATCTTAATATGGAAATGAAAAAGTTATATTGATTTAATAATACTGATTCACCCCCCCCCCCCCCCCCAGTATTATTTC
Source organism: Pinus tabuliformis (assembly GCA_031772625.1). Lineage (NCBI taxonomy): Eukaryota > Viridiplantae > Streptophyta > Pinopsida > Pinales > Pinaceae > Pinus > Pinus tabuliformis. The sequence continues at coordinate 1,008,145,940 of CM062819.1, forward strand.
CAACATCATTTTTTAATCCCTTTTGATTTGATCTTGAATCACATCTGATACGGTTTGATCTAGAATGGCATATTAAATTCAACCAGGGAGATCATGAGGGAGGTCATGAAGGTGATACAAGAACATGGAATAGGATGAATGAATTTCACCTGGGTAAGTCATAATGGGTAGAAAAATAAACCACCGAATGAAAATTCAAATTTGTTAGTTAACCTTACATTTTTATACGCGCAGACCACACCAATTAACTTGACATTATAAATCGTGTAGTTGGGGAAATATTTCTGGTAACATGATGAATTTAACTAATTTAGAGATTAACACCCCTAATTGGAGATTAATTATTTTTTTCTTTTTCATATTTTGATACATTTTAGGTTGGATAAATTCTTATGCATGGGAAATACCATGGCTTATCAATACCACATGCCTAAAAACCATAACTTATTTCATAATCAAAATATTTTATAACAATATGAAAAGATTCTCAACCATGGATATTCACCTTCATTTCACCATGGATATTATTAAATTGTAAATATGATTTGTTACAATACCATTTCTTATCAATACCACATGCCCAAAAACCATAAATTATTTCTAAATCAAAACATTTTATAAATATTTTACTCAAATTGAATTTTATAACTTTTTAAAATTAAATATAAAATGAAAAAAGTTGTAATTACATGTTTGAGATATATTTAAACCATTTATCTTCTTGAATACTGAAAATATTCCCATCGAAGTTAAATCAAGGTTTTAAAAAAATTAAAAATGAGAATACTTCTATATACATAGATGTGAAATTTATATAATATAAATAATATTGTTGAAAACCAACATAGACTAGCATTTGCACCTAATGTTGCAAAGGAAACGCCGTAAGGCATAGAGTGGGGAAGAATAGCGGACATGTAAATGGAAATTATTGAAAGCAAGGGTGGATGATCAGAAACCAAGTGACCAGTGCGTGTTTAATCAGAAGATTGGGCAAGCGTTCTTTGGATTGGTGATCATTAGTAAAATTGCAAGGAGGAATATATATATCAGTAAAATCTCATTGTCGGGAGAACAATGAGTGCAGTTTGACTGCGATATCTTTTCCTTCTGGCACTTTTATTGCTATATCTTTTCCTTCTGCCATGCTCCTGCTCTCTAGAAAGTCCCAGAGAGCAGTTTCCCTTGAATATCTGTCATGCTCAATTGTGTAGATTTTGATTTCAATTAGAACTAGAGAAAGCAATGTAAGAATGTCATTCTTGATCATAATAAAACAAGTCGTTGGAGGATATCAAAAATGAAGTGACCAATACATGTTTAGTCAGAAGACCAGGAAAGTTCTCTATGAATTGGCGATCATTTGTAAAATTGCAAGGAGGAGAAGATATAGCAGTGTAAGTTCACTGTTTAGAGAACATTGAGCACACTTTGACTGCTATATCTTTTCCTTCTACAACTTCTACCGCTATAGCTTTTCTTTCTGTCATGCTCCTACTCCGATATACTATATTCTCATTCCATTTTCATTAGCAAGCATAGTACAACTATAGTCCTGAGCACACCTCTCTCTCCATGAAGTCCAGCTAATCTTATTCCTTCCGTGATGACAAGTTCTAGATTTCATTCCAAAAAGGTGCATATGTCTGACAAGTTTGATATGAAAATCAAGTTTATATCTAGAAAGTTTGTAGATACTGGGCGCAGTCACTGCCTACCATGTAATCACATCCTTTTCATTCGTTCCTTCACTCAATAAAATGTAGTTTAGTTTCTCACACTAACATCTATCGATCTATCTACATATATGACTAGCAGTCTCCACAACAAACAGAGCTCATAGGTAGATAAGTCATTAAACTTAACAGTTGGATTGATTTTCCTTTTATAGGTCAGTTCACCCTGATAGGTGCTGCAATTTTAAATGGCCAAAGAAGATGCTTTAGCCCTATCACTTATGATTACAACTATCAAACCATGTACTGGCACCCACCCTGATAAGTGCTGCAATTTTAAATGGCCAAAGAGGATGCTTCAACCCTATCACTTATGATTACAACTATGAAGTTGAAGAACAAGACAACCATATGTCTAAAAATAACTTAAGTCAAAAGCCAGACACTGAATATATTTGTTCTTTTGAAACAGGGCTATTCATTACAAAGATGTAATATAACTCTTCACAACAAGAAGCTTCTCCATGCATGTCTTTAGGTGCCAACAAAACCACTTATTATGGTATTTCGGCAACACCAACAAGGTGGAAACTAACAAAGGTTGCACTTTCCACTATTCCCTACATGATCCATCCTTCTCATTAAAGTTCGAGCCACTGGTCTATCCTTCACTTTTTCTCTGAGAAGAAACCCACTGATTTATTATTCAAAATGCTTGATTGATTTTCCCTGGTAAATTATCTTAATTCAAAAGAGACTGTAATTGGTTTTCACCTGTGTTCATCTGGAAAGAAACATACAAGAATAAAAGCTAAAGAACGATGTCTCATTCAAAATTAGTGGGCCTCCTAATAACATTGCCAAACCTGCTTTCACTCACTCCCCACGAATTTAGATAAAAACACATTCCAAAGAAGAAATAAATATTTTTTCTATAATCTAGATCTATCTCCATAAGCACTAGACCCTAGCAGAGCAGTTTCCCTTGAATATCTATCATGCTCAATTGTGTAGATTTTGATTTCAATTGAATAAAATGATATAAAAAAAAGTTGTAAAAAAGGAAGCCCATTTTATCTTCAGATGCATAGCCAATTACTTCAGAGGCTCAGCGTATATCTATGGTTGTAAACATGGCCAGGTCAGTGGCTGACCTTAGAGAAGACAAGCATGCATTTGTAATCTTTGCTTAGGCAAAGGATTGATTACAACAATGAAGATCAAATCACAAGTCTGAGTAGTCGGAGGCAAATTGCACATGTATCTCAAGTTGGTGAAAATACTCATTATAACTTCAGCACAAGGAATAAAAAAAAAACAGACTCATTTTCTCAGATTATATTGTTAAAATTTATACACTCCCCTCTTCCATTAGTGAATGTATTATCTCAAGTTGGTGAAAATGCTCATTATAACTTCAGCACAAGGAATAAAAAAAAAAAGACTTATTTTCTCAGATTATATTGGTCAAATCTATACACTCCCCTCTTCTATTAGTGAATGTATATCTCCTGTATATACCCATTTTTTACAATGGAATATGAAATCTAAGGTTTATAGTTATTGAAAAAAATAGACCTCAAGTTTAGAGAATTTAAGATAAAGAGGTTGTCTCATGTCAGGAATTTGTAATTCATGGATCTGCACAAGTACCCTCTATTTTTCCAATTGAACTTCACATCCAATCAGTACTATAACATGGTGATCATGAACACTTATTGAACGATTAATTTTTTGGTGTTGTTTATTGGGGAGGTTGACTAATAATCTGTCCACCAAGGTTCCATTCTTGGAATAACTACACCTCAGGCTAAGCACAACCAAAGGTAGTTTGCTATTTGCAGTGCAACCCCTCTGGACATGATATGTCATTAAAAGAAAAAAAAAATCATGTTCTATTCAGAATAGTTGCACATTTCATTTTAAAAACATGCTAAGAGACAAAAAATAATAATTTGACATCTTCATCAGAGTAGTTAACTTTCCAAAGAGTTCACTTAATTGACTTCTTAAATAAATATTGCTTAATATTTAGACCACTTTAATATGATCACTAGTTTGTTGCTGACAAATGAACAATTTCTCAATGTTAATAATCATCTATAGTTCCTATTGCCTTCGACGTTGGAGGACAAAAATGCATGTGGATGTCTTAACAACTTGTTAAGTGCCACTCATTCATGATTTTCTCTTAAACGTCACCCTTAAGAATGCCCTGGATCTTCCTTGAGGGGAATCAATTTTCTCAATGCTTCTTATTTTCTTAATGCTTCTTATCACATATGGTATCCCAAAGGTATCATAAATCCAGTCCAATGGAGAGGTATGACTATAGGGGCTAAATGTCAAAACATACACTTTGCATGCATGAGGCTTCACTGATGCTGTAAGGTTGCCTTTATGATTAGTTGCCGGAGTTCTGTGCTGTAATATCCACACAGAGAAGACTATCACTGAAATAACAAAAAATGTCATCTGCAACTGAGAATTAAGTAAAATGGACACGCCACTGATAACCATCCTAAAATGTTTATGTGCAACTCTGGACATGTAGATGAAATTTACCTTCCATAAGTTCCTGACTTTGGCAGAAAAAGAAGAGTGAAGTCCAATGTCTTTCCAACCATTTTTCAAGCAATCCCACAAATACAAATTCAAATTCTATTCTGAAAGGAAGGAGTTATGGTGGCTTTAACAATAATCTTGCAGTTCTACTTGAGCTTACCATGCTTTCTTAATTGTACTCCAGTGTTGAATAGTGTTAACAATTAGCTGACCTCGTCTTTGATACTATTAGCCAACCTGTTTAAATGAATTATCCTGATAAAATTATAATGGAAATGTTTATATATTTACCCGTTAAACCTTGAAGCAAGTCTCAAAATCATTCTGTCATATAGTCTTGGAGACAGGACTGCAAGTTTATGGTATGAAACATTGTCCAAAGTGAAGAGAATGCAGCTTATCCAGAAAACATGGGTACAATTTCAGAACAAGTCAGGAAACATTATTTCCAAAAATGTTGTTTTGAACAATTCAAAGATTTCATTTCAACTTCGTTTGTACTAGAGCAATAAATAAATTCTGTTATGCTCTGGTTGCTGATCATGTTAGAGAATAACTCTCCAATACATAAATGTAATAGGCTATTTAGGGATTCTGTTTTAGAGTACAAACAGCTCATGTATAAGTGCTGTTAAGGATGATTAGTTGTAGGTTAATGAGTTAAAATAGGGAGGTTAGTTGTTGTTGAAGCTGGAATCTTTCAGCAGGACTCCACTACTGTGTTTGTGTATAAATAGAGGTACCAGTGAATAAAGAATTAGTGAAGTATCTTTGTGTGCACATTTTGTATTGTTGCAATATGTATGTTTCTCATTATTTATCAGGTCACACTCCCATTTGTAGAATCCAGATGATTAACATGTTAGTCTCCTTGTTGGACAGTAAGTAAATAATTGTGGAGATCAAGTCATCAGTCAATCGATGTGAACTGTGGTGTAGTTAGTGGAGTTGGAAAGATATTTGACTAATGTAGTCAAGTCTGGTCTCGTGCTAGCTGAATAAGCTATGTAATCTACTCATATAATCAAATATTGAGACTTTACCTCCTGTTTATATGTATTTATGTTTAAATTTGAAGCCGCACTGTGACTTTAGGAAATTTTTTGACCTATATAACTTTAGGATGATTTTTGGGTTCAACTGAGTTCCACAAAATTCCAATGCAAGAGGGAAGAAATAAAAGGAGCAAGAGAATACCTTGAGGATGCAGTTATCACTCTAAAAACTGTTTACAGTTTCTATGGTGAAATGATATATACACAATTTTTTGTGATGGTATGGTTCATATAGGCAAAAGACAGAGTTTCATCTCGTTCTACCGCTTGTACTCTCTGAGAATGACCATTTTTCTTTTAAATTCGGCACAGCACCCAATCATCAAGCTGGAGAACAGAAGTGCCATCAAAATCAACAATACCAATTTTAGTTGAATGAATCAATTCCAATTCATAAAGAATCAAAAGACAAGAACTGTGAAAGGAAAATCATTCATATTGATCAATATTCAAGAAAACATCACTTTGTAGGGTGTGTTATTTGTATTTACACAATTGATTTTTTTATTCAATCAACTATTCTATTCTCTGTGATTTTGCTGGGTTCCTTCATCACCACCATCATTGGGAAATTCATTTCCCTCTTGAAGCATGAAACGAGTAGCAATTCCCAATTGATCTCACACTACCACCACAAAGAAGCTAGCAATCCTGATATACAAATCGAACCAACCATCCTATCAAGCAATCCATGTAGTTCTCAATCTATAGCTTTGATAACCCAAAACTCAAATCTTTTATATCCAATATGCATAGAAATTATCACATTAATATGTCTAGATCTCGTTCTAAGATCTTTACAGATCTGATACAGAGGTAAACCAGATTTTTCATATTATGACAAGCGATATTAGCAAGTCTTGGAGTCTCCCTTATGTAATGTCTCCTCCTTATTTGATAAAGTTGAAGTTGTATGAGCATCGACTGCACTGAAGGGATCATCCAATAGATAAATGTCAGCATCGTTATATACTGCTCTAGCCAACTGAATCCTCTATTTTTGTCCTCCACTCATATTCAATCCTCTCTCCCCAATCTTTGTCATATCTCCATGAGCAAAACTCCTTATATCCTTTTCTAAGGCACAAGATTTTATTTCCTTCTTGTATTGAATTTTGTCCATTGGTTTCTCATAGAGTATGTTATCTCTGATAGTACCACTCTAAATCCAAGCTGTTTGTGCCACGTAGGCAACATTGCCATATACTTCAACCTGCACGTAATCCAATCAAAAAGTTTATGGAAGAATTTATGTACATAGAAAGCAAAAAAGTTGCATCTACAATCTTGTTGAACTATGAAATTGTTACTTTTGCTCAAGAAGAGTAGTTAATGTTCAACTTACATCTCCTGAAATTTTTGGGATTTCTCCAAGAATTGTATATATTAGAACAGATTTCCCTGATCCCACTGAGCCACAAATTGCTACCTTTTCTCCAGTTTTAATGTGCAGATGATGTGACTTTGACTTTTGGACAGTGGATTGGGATCATCTATGGCAAGTCAATCTATTGAATTTGACTAATGTATCATTGTACTTATGGATTTCTCTCTCTCTGAACATTTGATATTATCAAGAAGAAAAGATCTGTGGGTTTTCCACCTTGTGGGGTTTTGCCCTGGCTTTAAGCCTTTGAACTTTGATGTTCTTTCATTAGTTACTGTCATATGATAATGGTTAATGTGATTGCTAATGAATTAATGGAATTATTAATGAGCTAATGGATTAATGAAGTAACTGACCTAAGAAAAGAACATGTTAACTCAAAAATTAACAGCAATTCATTTATGGCGTTTGCCTATAAAAGGACATTTAACAATTTCTTGGCTTTCCACTCAATAGCTGAATTATAACATGAGGCAGAAATTATTTCAGCTATGAAATGTGAATGTTGTGTGATCCTGCATGGTCATGCCCTTACTTCAAGCTTCAAATTGGATCCATAGACATTGTCTCCTAATACTTTGACAACAATACTAGTCTTTTTGGTATGTGTTGTATTGGCATTTCATTCTGCTACTCAGTCTGTCAAAAGAACTCAGTGGATGTAGTGAAAATGATAAGACATCATCCATTGTTTTCCTTTCCTCGAGGAAAGAGAGGTAACTATAAAAAATGTGATGGATGACTGCAATACCCACCAAAGATGCTAGCAACCATTTTTCAAGCAATCCCACAAATACTAATTCAAATTCTATTCTGAAAGGAAGGAGTTATGGTGGCTTTCACAATAATCTTGCAGTTCTACTTGAGCTTACCATGCTTTCTTAATTTTACTTCAGTATTGAATAGTGTTAACAATTAGCTAACCTCATCTTTGATACTATTAGCCAACCTGTTTAAATGAATTATCCCGATAAAATTATAATGGAAATGTTTATATATTTACTCGTTAAACCTTGAAGCAAGTCTCAAAATCATTATGTCATATAGTCTTGGAGACAGGACTGCAAGTTTATGGTATGAAACATTGTCCAAAGTGAAGACAATGCAGCTTATCTAGAAAACATGGGTACAATTTCAGAACAAGTCAGGAAACATTATTTCCAAAAATGTTGTTTTGAACAATTCAAAGAGTTCATTTCAACTTCGTTTGTACTAGAGCAATAAATAAACTCTGTTATGCTCTGGTTGCTGATCATGTTAGAGAATAACTCTCCAATACATAAATGTAATAGGCTATTTAGGGATTCTGTTTTAGAGTACAAACAGCTCATGTATAAGTGCTGTTAAGGATGATTAGCTATAGGTTAATGAGTTAAAATAGGGAGGTTAGTTGCTGTTGAAGCTGTAATCTCTCAGCAGGACTCCACTACTGTGTTTGTGTATAAATAGAGGTACCTGTGAATAAAGAATTAGTTAAGTATCTTTGTGTGCACATTTTGTATTGCTGCAATATGTACGTTTCTCATTATTTATCAAGTCACACTCCTAGCTGTAGAATCCAGATGATTAACATGTTGGTCTCCTTGTTGGACAGTAAGCAAATAACTGTGGAGATCAAGTCATCAGTCAATCGATGTGAACTGTGGTGTAGTTAATGGAGTTGGAAAGATATTTGACTAATGTATTCAATTCTGGTCTCATGTTAGCTGAATAAGCTATGTAATCTGCTCATATAATCGAATATTGAGACTTTACCTTCTATTTATATGTATTTATGTTTAAATTTGAAGCTGCACTGTGACTTAAGGAAATTTTTTGACCTATATAACTTTAGGATGATTTTTGGGTTCAACTAAGTTCCACAAAATTTCAATTCAAGAGGGAAGAAATAAAAGGAGCAAGAGAATACCTTGAGGATGCAGTTATCACTCTAAAAACTGTTTACAGTGTCTATGGTGAAATGATATATACACAATTTTTTGTGATGGTATGGTTCATATAGGCAAAAGACAGAGTTTCATCTCGTTCTACCGCTTGTACTCTCTGAGAATGACCATTTTTCTTGTAAATTCGGCACAACACCCAATCATCAAGCTGGAGAACAGAAGTGCCATCAAAATCAACAATACCAATTTTAGTTGAATGAATCAATTGCTATTCATAAAGAATCAAAACACAAGAACTGTGAAAGGAAAATCATTCATATTGATCAATATTCAAGAAGACATCACTTTGTGTGTTTTTTGTATTTACACAATTGATTTTTTTATTCAATCAACTATGCTATTCTTTGTGCTTTTGTCGAGTTCCTTGATCACCACCATCATTGGGAAATTCATTTCCCTCTTGAAGTATGAAACGAGTAGCAATTCCCAATTGATCTCACACTACCACCACAAAGAAGCTAACAATCCTGATATACAAATCGAACCAGCCATCCTATCAAGCAATCCATGTAGTTCTCAATCTATAGCTTTGATAACCAAAAACTCAAATCTTTTATATCTAATATGCACAGAAATTTTCACGTTAATATGTCTGCATCTCATTCTAATATCTTTACAGATCTAATACAGAGGTAAACCAAACTTTTCATACTATGACAAGCAATATTAGCAAGTCTTGGAGTCTCTCTTATGTAATGTCTCCTCCTTATTTCTTAGAGTTGAAGTTGTATGAGCATCGATTGCACTGAAGGGATTTTATTCCCTTCTTGTATTGAATTTTCTCCATTGGTTTCCCATAGAGTATGTTATCTCTGACAGCACTACTCTGAATCCAAGCTGTTTGTGCCACATAGGCAACATTGCCATATACTTCAACCTGCACATAGTCCAAGCAAAAAGTTTATGGAAGAATTTATGCATATAGAAAGAAAAAAAGTTGCATCTACAATCTTGTTGAACTATGAAATGGTTACTTCTGCTCAAGAAGAGTAGTTAAAGTTCAACTTACATCTCCTGAAATTTTTGGGATTTCTCCAAGAATTGTATATAGCAGAGCAGATTTCCCTGATCCCACTGAGCCACAAATTGCTACCTTTTCTCCAGCTTTAATGTGCAGATTTATTCCCTTCAATGTTGGCTTTGTCAATGAAGATTCTGGCTCCCAGCTGAGTATGGCTTGTTGAATTTCGATGGTATACTAGGATCCGGCAAGTGCTTTCCTCACAACAGAATTTGGTCTCAGCTCATCATCTTGTAAGAACTTGTCCAAACGATCTAAGGAGACTTTAACCTAAATTAATATAACCAAAACTTCAGGTAGCATTCTCACTGGATGTTGCAAGCACTGTAAATATGGTTGTGGCAGTTAACGGTGGATCCCCTATGATAGCACACCCGACAAAAACTATAGATGCAGTAATGATGGGTGACATCCAGTAGAGTATGGTACGATATGTTCTATTAAAATGTGCTGAAGACAACCATTTGAACTCCATAGCTCGGAGATTTTCTATCAGCTCTTTACATTTTTCTTCCCATTCTTGTAGTTTGATTATTTTCATACTATTAAGAATTTCAGATGTTAGTCTCAGTCTTTCATCCTGTGCAGTCATGAACTCAGCTTGGCACTTCTGGAGGGTTTTGGCCAGAGGTTTGTTTAGAATGAGAGTAAAAATGATGATGAGAAAACCTGGAATAGCTGCCCATCCAACTGTGGCAAAAAGGATGCCAATTGTTACACATATTTGCAAAGGGACGGTCCAACACCAATGCAGCCACCACGAAAACTCTCCAAAACGATATGCATCTACAGCTATGTAGTTTACAATCTCACCAGTGGCATGTCTTCGTCTTCCTAGACTAGACAGCTGAAGTTGTTTCTGATATACAGTTGCCATCAAGGCCGAACGCATTTACAATCTCACCAGTGGCATGTCTTCGTCTTCCTAGACTAGACAGCCGAAGTTGTTTCTGATATACAGCTGCCATCAAGGCCGAATGCATTCGCATACATGTGCGTCTGGAATTGAAGTACCAATGCCTTCGAGAGAAGGAATCTATGAGCTTAACTGCAAATAAAACTCCAACAAGAATAATTTTTTCATTTTGGAAAGACTGTTCTCTACCTGTTAACTGTACAAAGGACCGAATAAACAGAGGTCCAAAAATTGTTGCTGCTGATCATAAATGCAAATACTCCCATGACTACCATATCTTTCCAGTAGCATTTTGATAATGCTTTGAATATTTTCTGTTTGTTTAATGGGTCTTGGTTTTTCTGAACATCCCATGCTTCTGCAAATGCCTTTTGAGTTGTGAATGCTTCATCTTTAGAGGGTAAATGTGGTATATTTTTGAGTTCCAACGTTTTTGAATAGCCTAGACATAGTAAAGGATCCAACCATTTGAAATCCAGATGGCTCAAAAACCCTGCTTTACTCAATGGAGTAACTTGGATCTCTTCTTCTGCAGTTTCCTTTAACATGGGATCTGATAAATCCTTAGTGTTGATGAAGGTATGGCATCTAACAGCTTTGATAGAATGACAAAGTAGAAGAAAACAGTTTACCCATGTAGTAATATCTAGGATTGTTTTAGCTGAGAATGTTTCAGTTGAGAAAACTTTTGCTATAGAGGAAAGGGCTAATAGTGATCCTAAAACAAATTCGATGGCCCACCAGGTAATGGCAACAATGGTTGGTGGTTTCTTGAGATTTAGCTTTAACGAAATAGCTAACACAAAAAAAGCATGTAAGAGCTTCTGCAGTGATATCCAAGATGCAAAAGAAGACTAGATATTATAAACATTGCACATTTTTGAAATTTTAGCAAACAGGAAGAGTACATGGAGTCCTGGAGTAGACCTTGTATTCACCAAAATTGTTGAACGCACTCACAGATTCGATGGAAGATGTTACATATCTTTTAAATAATGATACTTACTTAGGTACACAGTGATATAAAACAAATTACAAAATTGATTTTGAAATCAACTGCTCCGGAATTTGCAGAAGTTGACTTCAGCACATTTCCAAATAGCCAAAAAAAATGGAGGTTTTGACGTTTATCATTCTGGCCTATTACCTCTGCTAATCCATCTAACAGTTGATGGGGCTGCAAAATCTTCTTTCCATGTGATACATATCTGCAACCATTTGAAAAAAAAATGTCAATCTTCATAGAAGCATGGGACTATTGTAGACATTGCCACTGCTCCCGCACCCCAAAGTTGAAATCTTTTGGAGATCTTAGAGTGTAACTTCTTCAAGAGGAATACAGGGCAAATTGCAGGCACGATTCAGTTGGTGTATTTAAACATCTTAAATGTCTAGATTATGTAAACCGTTCTTCTTGGTTTCCTCAATTTAAAGATCATACATTTGGATAAAAATATTCATCAGGGAATAGTGATGAGCTTGCCATGAGAGGATTCTACCCAGCGAGAGGAAGAGATCCTCCTATTGCCAAATGCACTATCAACACGAGGCATTGGCATCAACTTATTCTAAGGATGTTCAAAGCTCTGCAATCCACCTGATGTAGAGAAGTAACAACCTGCGAAGGCAAATGCAACAACCGATATTACATTAGAGGCTCTATAGCCAACATTCAGCTACACTTTCATGTGCTAGATAGCTAAAAAATAGATAAGCTCTAATTTCGCAGTCCTATATTACCTCGGGGAAATGGTGTTGTTGGGAAAAGTATCTATTCAGAACGCCCCTATCCCACTCTAAGGTGTGATAGTGCCTTAGCAACAAACAAGGAAAACTACTTGAGTATTCTTCTTTATGAAATGTAAATGAAGAGGAAGGATGTAACTAACCTGTGTCTTTCGCTAGTTTGTTGATCCAATCGCTCCTTTCTTCAATATCTCCCAGCTCCCTGCTCCCTTACCGGCCCAGCTTCACCGAATTACTGCAAGATCACAAGAGAGAGAAACTACACGAAGATATAGATTTGCACTCATAAAAAGCTTAGGATCATATTAAGCTAAACATGCAAATCTATCGAAACAACATTGATACACAGCATGTAGAAGAAACTCAAATAATTTTATTGATATGATAAGAAATTCGAAGAGGAGATACAACCAAGTGAGTCCTGATCCAGCATCTACCTCCCAGCAAAGGAATCCCTTCCTCTCCTCCAACAAAGCATAAATCACCCAATGTACTAATCTCAATCTCAAACCAACAACAATTCTCTGCAAAGTAAAAAATTCCAGCCTCTCGATCTCTGGGATGAGGGATCCATATATAGATGTAAGCAGAGAGGATGAATCAACTTATGTTTTGACTTGTTGCTTCTCCCTGTCAGTTATTGCTTCCACTTGGAGACTGAGAGCCTCTTACTCATCACTTGGTCGAATTCAGTGAGGCAAGTGTCATTGGAGAAGATTCTGGAAGCTTCCATGGTCTTTCCACCTCGTTGAATGACTCTGCCACTTGTCATTTCCCGCTCAACGCACCTGGGTAGTGCATTCAACTGCATTGCAACACACCTAGCCAGTGTATTTGGGTGCTTTGCAACGCAGGTAGCTAGTGGAGCTTCTGAATTGATCCTGATTTGACTAGTTCTGAGTGGTTTTTGGTGGAGAACTTCTGGGAGAAGCTGTCATTGGTTGACCTTGTTCCTTTAGGAGCTGTAACAACATCTTTAGGGACTTAGGATCCCTTGATTTATGGACATTTCATGCTTATAGCTGTAAGGCACAAAAATGTCTATAACAAATGGAGCAAAAGATTTTCCACATCCTTCTTTCAGGACATTTGGCTCATCAGATAGTACACGGTAATCATCAGCTGCAGTGCCCCAGAAGAAAGGCACTAAATCATCAACATCCTAGCAAAACAAATAGTTATTGGTCAAAAGTCAAGAAACCCACAATTTCAACGAATGCTTAATATTTTATATGGGAACAAAATATGTTCAAATAAATACTCAGGGCACCATTCTGTTATTGGGAAATTGGAAGTGCAGCCTATGATAGATCATATGAGCAGAATTTTCGGGGTAACAGGTGCCAGTAGCCCATCTGATTATAAATAACTAATCTTCCCCCTTCCCTCTCCCAAAACAAATAATTAGAGAAACGTTATGGGAAAAGAACTTAAATTTATTTCAACGAAGTAGGAATCTGGGAAAATCTTGGGAAATTGCTTTAGCACATTTGCAAAGGAATACAAACTATCAGACTGGAATCTTAAAAGTTTTCGGCAAAGAGATATATTTACAAGCCAAACTCCTATATCATGTACCCTATTAGAAAAGCAAGTTGAAAATTATTTCCAAGACTCAAGACCAGATCTCAAGAATTTAGAGCAATCCATTAAAACAAAAAGTCAGGCTGAAAGATTGGGATCCGATTTAAATCACTGTTCTGTTTCAAGTAAGTGATAGTCTTATTTTCCTACATCAAAGTTGTAAAATAAATCGTATAAGCCCAATGTCATTACAGTCATTATTGGTCAACCTAATATTCTAATAATGGCTGTGAGGATAACCACCAAGTAAATATTTCTTTAGATTACAACATTTCTTTAGAAAAGGCTAACTCTGCTACATGAATCAGCTATGATCAGTGAGGGGTAGTTTGTTGTAAAATAAATCAGATAAATACTCAGGGCACCGTTTTGTCATTGGGAAATTGGAAGTGCAGCCTATGATAGATCATATGAGGAGAATTTTCGGGGTAACAGGTACTAGTAGCCCATCTGATTATAAATAACTAATCTTCCCCCTTCCCTCTCCCAAAACAAATAATTAGAGAAACATTATGGGAAAAGAACTTAAATTTATTTCAATGAAGTAGGAATCTGGGAAAATCTTGGGAAATTGCTTTAGCACATTTGCAAAGGAATACAAACTATCAGACTGGAATCTTAAAAGTTTTCGGCAAAGAGATATATTTACAAGCCAAAATCCTATATCATGTACCCTATTAGAAAAGCAAGTTGAAAATTATTTCCAAGACTCAAGACCAGATCTCAAGAATTTAGAGCAATCCATTAAAACAGAAAGTCAGGCTGAAAGATTGGGATCCGATTTAAATCACTGTTCTATTTCAAGTAAGTGATAGTCTTATTTTCCTGCATCAAAGTTGTAAAATAAATCGGATAAGCCCAATGTCATTACAGTCATTATTGGTCAACCTAATATTCTAATAATGGCTATGAGGATAACCACCAAGTAAATATTTCTTTAGATTACAGCATTTCTTTAGAAAAGGCTAACTCTGCTACAAGAATCAGCTATGATCAATGAGGGGTAGTTTGTTGCAAAATAAATCGGATAAGCCCAATGTCATTACAGTCATTATTGGTCAACCCAATATTCTAATAATGGCTCTAAGGATAACCACCAAGTAAATATTTCTTTAGATTACATCATTTCTTTAGAAAAGGCCAACTCTGCTACATTGATCAGTGAGGGGTAGTTTTAGTTATGATGACAAATGCAGATGACCTTTTACCATGGATAGAATTTTTCATAGGATCTTACAATGGATAACTTCTATCATCTGGACTCTAGGATTAGATAGAAAGTCATGAATTTGGCAATTTGTCCCGTAAATTGTCCACAAGTGACTATATATATATACTTTCTCTAATTTAAAAACAGAGTACATAACTTCAACTGCCACTTCATTTCAGAAATATCCACATTGTAAAAGTCAATGCCTTCAAAGCACTAGATCCAGAATGCAGGTTAATGGACGCTACAAAATGCAAACACAGATTGCTCAGTGGGATAGCTTGCGTCGATTCAGCTAATTCTTCTGCTCAATATCTATCTATGAACATTTAATGACTAGGAGAAACCTGAAAGAGTGATAACGAGAAAACATTACACAATGTCGGATGACTTAAAAAAATTGTTGTTATTATTAATCTGTATTCTACAATCAAGCAATTAACACGTATTACTTGAGCTCGAACCATAGTTGACATGTCTTTATCTCGACATCCGAGTTAATGTTAAACGGGGTAATTTCTAATTACAAGAAAACATGAGAATGATACACAGGAACTAGAGTATCAAATTTACTTGGTTCTCCACCAAGAAAAGCAACTTTGAACTGCAGGGGAATACCCAACTTGGGTAATTTGTATTTACAAGGATAGATGAGTGCCTATACAAAGGAACTAGTATAAAATACATTTGGTCCTCCACCATGGAGATAAATGCAAAAGGCAACTTTGACCAGCAGGGTTTGGTTCAAGTCAACAGAATATGAAGCTCAGTAGGGTACCGTTCTTGGGCAGGTCCAGGTAACTTATTGATGTAGCCTTCCCCCAACCAGCATGAGTTTAAAGGAAATGAGGCTAGGGGTAAATGCCGGACAAATTGAATAGAAAAAACTACCCCTCAAACCTGACACCAAAAATCTGAAAGATGTCTACTTAATATAGCAGATTCTGTGTGTGTTCCTTCAAGAATTTCCAATAAAGATAAAGATGACTTCAAAAAAATGAGAGGTTAGGAGCGGGGCTGCAAAAATCATAGTTCATGCGTTTCTTGAAGCATTTTGAACAAAAATGAAGATAACTTCAAAAGCGCATAAAGAGGTTAGGAATGAAACAATCACAGTTTTTGTGCTCCTTGTATTTCTTAAAATAAGTAAAATAAAGATAACTCTAACCACATGGGTTCGAAGTGGGGATGCAAAAAAATCACTCAATATAACTTAGTTGCTAAAAAAAATCGGGAGTTGTTCATTTGCGGCTTTGGAAAAGTTATATGTCAAGAAAGAGTATGGTATGATAATTACCTAGAAGGGTTTATAAAAAGGTATATGAATGATCAAATAGGTGTAATCATCAATCTACGTAGACTATCCCCTCTCTTTAGAACATGCAGAGGCACACTATATTAAACGGTAATTAAACCTATTTTATAAACGTGTGTCTTTATATGAAGGCCTGACTATTTGAAACGGTGATTAAACCTATTTTATAAACGTGTGCCTTCATATGAAGGCCTGATGCCTGATCCCCTCCCGGTTGGATCCTTAGCGTGCTTTTAAGAGTGAATAGTGATCAAATATTTACAAGAAGGTGGTACAAAGCTCTCGAACCATGATTCAGACATTACTATACGAAAATAGGTGTTTAATAAGCATGGATCCCTCAAGTTGGATCCTTAGCATGCTTGTAAGAGTGAATAGTGATTAACCATTTATAAGAAAGTGGTACGAAGCTCTCGAACCACAGTTTAGACACAGTTCAGACATCACCATGAGAACATCAAAACATTGGTGCTCAGAAAGCAGGAATAAATTTTGAATTTTGTGTTTCTCAAATAAAAATAGAATACATAAAAAACCAAATACATAATTAGTATAAATTTATACTAAACTGAGATATTTTAGGTACCAACAAAGATTGAAAACCTATGTGCAAATCTATTTACACTACGTAGATTCAATTTTGAGATCCAACCTAATAGGGTAATCAACATTCACGGCCATAATAGAGAATCTAGTCAAAATTCATTGACTAGATCAGGTTAAAAGCAAACAGGGCAACCAGCATTGAGCACAACATGACAGAATCCATCCAAAATACGATGATTAGATCAGGCCAGACAGATTCAGAGTACAATGAATAATACTAAATCATCCAAACGGTTAATAGGATTGTGATTTAACGGTAAGCCTATCAAATATAGTTAAAAAAATTGCAAAACCGTCAAAATCTTTCCTTGAAATGTGCAAATAGGTCAATGAGGTGTGAAAACCATAGGTAAGTCTATTTTGAAATTCAAACCCGGCCAAACCACTACCAAAGTACGATTCCCAACACCAATAAGCTTACAATCAAACTGTTGACAGGATCGTGTTTTAATGATGAAGATGACCGCATTCCAGGCCACCTATCAAGATCTCATCCATCCCCCTAGACACTAATAAGCCATTGACACCCCTGTGACCACACTAGACAACTTTGAAGGAATAGTACCCCTATGGCCGCACCATAGACAAAGGGAAGTGCTAGTCTTAATGGTACAACCTTTGAGAGACATTCCTCTCACACAGACAGGTATCTTGTGTTATCAATAAGTCAATATAAACTGCACCATTTACAAAACCCTAACTCTAGTCAGATATTAAATCAAACTTCATAAAGCTTACCACTTACGCAGATAATTTTATCGATCCCTTTTCCTTTCAACTCCTCCGCCTTCTCAACAAACCCCGGAACATGCTTCATACTGCCAAGGCGACAACATCTCAGTGTGTATTTTATTGATTTAATAGCAAGAAGAAACTCAATGAGCCATTAACCTTACAGCCTGATAATTAAATCCAGACTCTAATAATCCAAATGCCAGAGCATAGCACTATCAATCATATCTCAAATCAAGCATTCAAGCAGAAATTCAAGTTACAGAAGACTTATCGATTTAATATCCAGAAGAGGCTCAACCAGCGATTTAACTGTACAACCTAATAATTAAATCAAGATTCTAATAATCCGAAAGCCAGAGCATAGAACTATCAATCATAGCTCAAACCAAGCAAAAATTCAAGTTACAGAAGAATTAAAAAAACCCTGACCTGCAAGTGGGAGTGAAATCCCCCGAGACGCCGAAGAGAATAATCTTCTTCCCAGCGGCCAAAGAGTGGACAGAAACTTGCTGGAGCTTGCTCTCTTCGTCAAAATAGGCCAGAACGCCATCTGGAATCTTATCACCAACTGCTATGGGTGCCATTGTAAACTCTCTTATCAAAATATAACACAGCCCATGGGGATTCGAACTCAAACGCAGCTACAAATACTCGATCCCAATACCTGAGGACTCTATGGAACAATGTAACTCATTACACTGTGAAATCGGCCAGCTGAATAAAACCCTCGTTTAGAAATTAAATAAAATGGTCTCCAAAAATAAAACCCTCGTTTATAAATTAAATAGAATGGTGTCCAAAAGAGGAGTGAGGGGAGTATTTACACCGGATGTTGTACCCTGGATGATCTTTCTTCTCGGCAATCTAGTTTGGTTGTGTCGTTGTGTCTGACCACTAGAAAGGGCTTGCGCTAATCTAGAGTTCGAAATTGTGCTGTTATGATCACTAAGTGTCTCTTTGTGATGCAGTTACATGAAGGGAAAGCAACGGGCCCAGCGAGTCCCAACCGGTCACCAACCAATTCAAATCAACGGGTGACAAGGGATAGGAGTGAGAGTGAGGGAGAGAGGATAATGTGAGGGAAGAGAGATAGAAGGAGAGAGAAAGAGGGGGAGAAGAGGAATATAGAGAGACAAGGGGAAGAGAGAGAGGTAGGGGAAGAGGCCAAGGGAGAGAGATTTATATATAAGGAAAGAGAGTGTGTATATTTGGTGGTTAGATAAAGAGACAAATAAGGATAGATAGAGGGATATATATAGATATATATAGAGAGAGAGATAAAGAAGGAGAGATGGAGGGATATATTGATATATATGGAAAGGGGAGAGAGAGAGAGAGAAAGAGAGAGACATAGAGAGGGAGGGAGAGAGAGATGGGGAAAGAAGGGAGTGTGGGAGAGATATATATTAGGGAAAGACGGATGGGAAGAGAGAGCAGGAGAGGGGGAGGGAGATAGACACAGAGATGAAGGGGGGGAGAGAGGGAATAAGTAAGAGAAGCATAGAGATAAATATATATAGTATATAGTATTATATAACTAACCTAGATCCATCTTAACATTATATTTATCAAGCGCTAAGAGGGACCAAATCTCTCGAGGTGAAAATATTTCCTCAAGTTTTGCACTCAAAAAAGAGGTTTACACCTCGAGAAATTTGATCCCTTTTGATGCTTGATAGATCCAGGATTAATATGGATTTTGGAATGTCATTAACCTTAGAAAAACAAATTATTCACACTTATTAACTACTATTGAACATAGAATACAAACATCAATGCATATCGCTCACATTTATTAGCATAGAAGTGAGAATCAATTCATACAAAAAGATATGGACTACATGATACTACTTGTTTCTAGTTCATCAATTTATTGTATTTTCTTCATCTCCTCTCTAATGGTTCATGTCGCTAGGTGTGTGTTTCCCCTCTCACTAAAAATACTTGTAGATGACACCATAGCTAAATGAAACTCAAATAAATATCATAAATGAAACAAATAATTCTCTATATGAATCTCATGTACAAAATTTCAACCACCACCAAAATCATCTTTTCAATTGAGAATATCTTCATGCAAAAACGAATATAGTAATCTAAAATTCATGTGAACATGTTCATTATTGAATAATAATTTCATCGGAAAGTTATCAAATTAGTTATTTATCTTACTAAATAGTTGTTTAGTACTCAATATCTTAGAAGGTTAGGCATAATATTTTTATATTAATAACTAAGCCACGAAACTAACATCCAAGATATTTATCTTTAGAATAATAATATAATTCTAAAGCATTCCATATAAATCAGGAATGTAAATAGTGCAAGACAATGAATGCATTTAAACCATTCAATTTTGTAGTAACCACTATTAGTCATTGACTTATGTATTTTTAAAACTTCTGATTTCTTAGTCCTTGGACAAATGATTAAACTCATTAAATTAAACCTTAGAACTTACATACGCTATAAGAAAAAAGGATGTTGGCGACGGTTGAAAAATGTCACCATAACCTCATTGGTGATGGTCAAAAGAGCCTACGTCACCAAAAACTAAATGTCACCCAAGGTGGCGTCACCAAAATTATAGGTGTTGTGGTGACATTCAAGGTCTTTCACAAATAATGATTTATAACGATGGATAGTGACCATAACCATTTAATATGAGAAATGGTGACGAACATTAGCATTTATCACTGAAAAATTGAATGTCACCAAAGGTGGTATCTCTAAAAATATAGGTCTTGTGGTGACATTCAAGGTCTGTCACGGATAATTATTATAATGACAGATAGCGATCGTCACCATTTCATATGAACAACAATGATTTATTCTGATGGACATTTAATGGTAATCATTATTGATACATATATATATATATATATGGTGACATTAATTGAACATCACCATTTCATATTTTGGTGAGGGTAAAAAAATGCCACCATCAGCTCATTGGTGACAGTCAAAAGAGCCTCAGTCACCAAACATTGAACGTCACCAAAGACCATGTTACCAAAGGTATAGGTGTTGTGGTGACATTAAAGTTCCATCATGAATAATGATTATAATGACAGATATTGACCATCACCATTTCATATGAATAGTAATTATTTATGGTGATGTAGCTTTTATGGTCGTTAGTATTGATGTATATACATGGTGGTGCCCGTTGACTGTATCCATTTCATATTTTGGTGAGGGTTGAAAAATGTCACCATAAGATCACTGGTGATAGTAAAAAGAGCCTTTCTCACCAAAAACTAATTGTTAAAATTCCATATGAATATTAGGGCATATTGGAATTGAACCACCAACCTCCTTCTTGTAAATAAGGTGCTCTTCCATTGAGCTAACATCCTTTAAAGAATTATACTTTAGAAAATTAGTCCCTGAAACTTTACAAACCTTTCAATAAGCTATAAAACATTATAAAGTCTTGGCAAATATTTTACTAAACAAGAAAAATAACATTGAAACTGCATGTCCCTACCTAATGGTTGTGGAAGTTACAAGAAGTGGGTGGAGGGAAAATAGTTATGTATAAGATACTCAATATGTTCAGTTGAATACTAAATTATAAGTGAAACTTTGAAGACATTTATAGCCTACAAATTATCTACAATTATCAAACCTAAAATATGAAATTACACCAAACATTGATTTCTAACCTTGTGAATCATGTAAATCTGTTGTGATCGATAAAAAAATTTCCTCTAAAAGCTTTTTTTTCATGTCAAAAAGTAAAAAATTGTAAGTATATATGATGAAATTATGAATAATGAGATATATGCTTGAATCCTACTGGCTGTAGGGTCTAGAAAACTAATTGGGAGTGTTTCTCATTCTTAATTAATTCAATATTTCAAAATACAACAATAAATTACAGTGAACCATTAAACAAATGTTAAAATTATAAACACAAAGTTTGGCTAGTATACATTACTTTTCTTACCATCCAAATTTAGAAATTAGTTCCATTTGCAAAATAATTCAAGGCATAGTCATACCTAAATGCTCTCTAACAAATTGTAAGTGTCCAAATCAAATATTATCAAACTTATTTGATGACTAAAACAACTTCCAAACTTCAAGATACCAGATTAAAAAGGACCAACTACTATAGAAATATTATCCGTTAACGTGACTTCAAAAGTTGATTTAAATTCAGCTTCAAGGAATTTTAATTAAAGATTATGTCACACAATTCAAGTTCAGGAATGATTAGGTTCAATTCAAATTCAAATATTTTGAAATGGTTTGGATGAGGTTTTCCATTATATATTATAGAAAGTAACATATAAGTTTATGTTTGTATTATATTTATATAATATAATAAATATGTAATTATATTTTATTAGCACAACCAACAACTTATTTATCTCTTATTAAAATCACAATTTCCAGTTGGTGGCTTAGTTAATGACTTCATATATTAAAGATGATTAGCAACTCATGGACCAACTTATTTGATGACTAGAACAAATTCTAAACTTTAAGATACTAGATTAAAAAGGACAAACTACTATAGCAATTTCAACCTCACTTCTTCATGTCAAGATGTAATTCATTCTATATCTCTCCACACACACAAGAATTCACTCCATATTTCCCTTTATAGTTCTTGTCCCCTTCAATATCACATAATCTTTCTTTCCTTTAAAGAAAAAATAATGATACCTATATTACAATTAAAACACAACAATATTACAAAAAATATTGTATCTATGGACCAAGTGTTACCCATGATGGCTTCCTTGATCAATAAGAGTGCGAAGTGTCATGGACATTAAGCTCCAACCTTGAATGAATCATTATGCATTATAAAAATCTAGTTTGGTTGTATTATATGATAATATCCACTAATATGACTTCGAAAGTTGATGCCAACTTCAAGGAGTTTCAATTAAAGGTTATGTCACAGAATTCAAGATAGGAAATGATTAGGTTCGATTCAAATTCAATCATCTAAAATGGTTTGGATGAGGTTTTCCATTATATATTATTGATGTAGGAGGTTGACAAAAATGGGGTGGTAGTCTGGAATTATACTACTGATTAACTTTAGAACCAATCAGTTGCGTGTTACTCAGATTATGTACGTGTATTTCCTCCTGAGGGTCCCACCTTCCTGACCAATCATCATTGGTTCTTCTTTGACTTTTCCTTTTGTCAGGTGCTCCAATCCATTCCATCAATTTCACTCCTTCAGATACAATGGATATCGCGTTGTCCGCTCACCAACTAGCCTGGACGATATCCACCATCGATGTGACCTGTCCAATTGAACAACTATCGTGCAATCTTGCGTAGATTCTTGCACAACCGATATCAGGTCAAGAGTGTGCGAGAAAAGTAGTTTTCTTGTGCTACATGTCACCCGCTAAGATTAATCGCGTGAAATTTAGAAATACCATTTACAACTTTTAGGTTGTGTGATATACCACTTACCACTTTCCAAATACTACCCATGTGCTTAATTCATATTTTAAGAAGGGCGCTTAAGGAAAGGTTTACCGCTTAAGTATAATATTAACCGTTAACACTAATCAACTATGATTTATGAATAAAGTGTTTAAACATAGAAAAATACCCGAGTAGGGTTCAGAATGCCGATACACAGCTACAAATGAATTTCCGCACTAGAACAATGCATCCACACCACACTTCAATCAATTATTCAATAAAATGGAAATTACAGAGTCTTGGCCCTCTCAACTCGATTAAAATAGTTTGTCTGACCTCCGTTTCAATCTAAAACCCTATCTCTCACTCAAACTCTCGCTTACTCACTCTGTTCTTGATCATTTAATCTCCTGTCATTTCATTCTTTCCACTTTTATGAATCAAATCCTATCCTAACTGCATTGACAACTCAATCTCTATTTTTATCAACACAACCATTAAATCCATATTCTCAAGCTTTGATATACACCTATACTAACAACTTATCTCCTATTCTAAAAATAATACAATATTCTAATTATTACAATAATTGGAGTAAAGATAAATTTCGAGAGATCCAACCCTCTCTACTAAGAATTTATTTTGACCACTCAGGTCAATTAAATTGATCTCTTGTTAGCCACAACATGTGAACATACAATCACATTGCTGGCTAAGTCTAGATGCTCCTACATAAGACTCCTAGGGAAGAAAAGAATCCTTCGTCAAACTTTCAGGATTGACTCCATACTTTGGTGATTTTGTTGTTGTTATCCAACTGGCATCGTCTGTTGGTTGTCCCCTCCATTTGACTAAATATTGAAAATAATTTGTCCCCTGGTTCTTTTGGATAGTCATTTCTCCAAAATAGCTTCCACCTCTTTCTTGACTGTCTTTGGCATTTGTTCTTCCCAATTTAAAGTTTGAACTTCATCTCCTGTAGGTTCCTTCTGTAGCTCTGACTCTGTCTCCTTGTATGGATACAAATCTATAACATTGAAGATAGGTGATATTCCAATCCCTTCTGGAAATTCAATTTCATAAGCATTAGTTGAAAACTTCCTCACAATTTTTCATGGCACTATCTTTTTCATCTTTAGGTTATTGTAAGTCCCAATAGGAAATCTTTCTTTTCTCAAGTATACCATCACTAGATCTCCCACTTGGAATTATTTTTCTCTCCTCCTCGTATCAGCTCTCTATTTTTATTTTCCACTTCTTTCCTGCAATCTGTCTTTGACATGTTCTTGTAATCTCTACATTTGCTCTGCAAACTCTTCATATTTTTCACTTCTTGTCTCTTGTTTGCTCAAATTTCTAAGCTCATACACACCTCTTGGATTCATTGCAAAAAAAAATTGAAATGGACTCATCCCAGTACTTCAGTTTAGAGTGTCATTATAAGGAAACTCGGCTTGAGCAAGTGCTAAATCATCCAACAATAATATCAACAAAATCATTCAACAGAGTTTTGATTTCTTTAGATAAATCATCTAAGTTGTTGAAGATAAAATTACCTTAGGACTCCTTATCACAACAAAATGCATCTATTCATCCTTCATGACTTCTTGCAACAATTCTTTCCCACTCATCAGCATAACACTGTTTCCAAACGCTTTTTTGCCTGCTTCATCCTCTAATGGCAAAAATGTGTGTTTATTTCCATCCTTCTCCAGAGTGTATGTATTTAGTCTCCC
This sequence comes from Pinus tabuliformis, assembly GCA_031772625.1. NCBI lineage: Eukaryota > Viridiplantae > Streptophyta > Pinopsida > Pinales > Pinaceae > Pinus > Pinus tabuliformis. Next base: position 1,008,170,841 of record CM062819.1, read on the forward strand.
ATCATGAATAGCTTTCTGATCAAACTGCCAAGGTATTCCCAGCAACACATGGCATACATCCATTGGCATTACATCACACATTATCATGTCCTTATAAGTACCAATCTATATCTCTACTTTGCATTGTTCTCTCACAATAAGTTGGTGTCCTTTTTTCAGCCATGATACTTTGTAAGGAGTAGGGTGTATTGTTTTCACTAGTCCTAACTTGTCCACCATTTCTGTAGAAACAAGGTTATCAGTGCTTCTACTATCAATTATCACTTTAAAACATTTTCCTTTGGACTTGCATGTAGTTCTAAATAAACTCTTTCTCTGAGTTGGTTCTTCGCTCTCTTTCTCTGCCTTAAGCAATACCCTTTTCAATAAAAAGGATTCTCCTACTTCAAGTGATTCTTCGTTGTTTTCAATTTGAGTTTTTTATTCCCTTGCCTCACCGACATTCACATTCCTCTAATTTGTTACTTTATTATGAGGACAGTCCCATGATCCATGTCCCAATTATCCACATGTGTAACACTGAATTTCTCTTCATCAACCTCTTCCTCTAGGTGCAAATCTTCCTCTACTAAATTCTCCTCTCTGTGATGCTCTACTACTTGAACCTCCTGCTTCACCTTGAGGGTGTTGAAATCTTGATCTGGTTGTTCTTTTTCCTCTATTCCTCTAATTTTGCTTCCTCAACATCTTCTCTTCTGCTTTCAAAGCTGCTTGATAGGCATCTTCAATTGTCTTCAGACTCAGCAAGCTGATTTCATCCTGTATGTCATATCTCAACACATTTATGTATTTGGCTACCTTTTTTACATCATCCTCTACATTTCCTACTCTAATACTCAGCTTGTAAAACTCTTCTGCGTATTCTATGATAATCATTCTTTTTTTCCTCAAATTTTATAACTCTCTGAAAAGATTTAACTGATAATATTCTGAAATAAATTTGGCTTTCAATCTACCTACCATTTTATCCCATTGTTTGATCTTGGGCTTTCCCTTTCTTCCTTTGGATGTTTGTAATTCATCCCACCAGATAGTTTCATGACCCTTCAATCTGGTAACTCCAGATTTCACCTTATTTTTATCATCAAAATACTCATAGTCAAAATACTTGTCTAATGAACTAATCTAGTCCATCAATTATTCTACATTGAGATTCCTGTCATACAAAGGTATTTCCACCTTGGGTCTTCCACTTGCTTTGGCCAATATCTTGAGAACTTTGGCAACTTCACTTTCATCCTCTTCTTCTTCCTCAGAAGATTCTTCTGCAACATTGACATCTCCTTCATCAGGTGCTCTCCTCTTAGAAGTCTCCATTGTCTCCATCCTTGTACATATATTTCGGACCTCATCAAGTAGAACTACATTCGCTACAAGTCTCCCCTAACCTATGCCAGCTCCTCCCTTGGGTGGCATGTTTACTGTAGCAGACTTAATCCTTGCTATGATACCAAAATGATGTAGGAGGTTCATGGAAATGGGGTGGTAGTCTACAATTAGACTACTGGTCAACTTTAGAACCACTCAGCTACGCGTTACTCATATTTTGTACGTGTATTTCCTCTTAAGGATCCCACCTTCCTGACCAATCACCATCGATCCTTCTTTGACTTTTCATTTTTTCAGGTCCTCCAATCCATACCATCAATTTCAATCCTTTAGATCCAATGGATACCATGTCATTCGCTCACCAACTAGCCTTGACAATCTTCACCGTCGATGTGACCCATCCAATCAAATGGTTATCACATAATCTCTCGCAGATTCTTGCACAACCAATATCAGGTCGAGAGTGTGTGAGAAAATTAGTTTTCTCGTGCTACATATCACCCGCTAAGGTTAATCACATGAAATTTAGAAATACCATTTACAGCTTTTATGGCATGCGAGATACAGCTTACCACTTTCCAAATACTACCCACGCGTTTAATTCATATTTTAAGAAAGGCGCTTAAGGAAAGGTTTAGCACTTAAGTACAATATTAACCCTTAACATTGATCGACTATGACTTATAAATAAAGTGTTTAAACAAAGAAAAATACCCAATTAAGGTCCATAATGTTGATACGCAGCTACAAATGAATTTCTGCACCAGAACAGTGTGTCCACACCACACTTCAATCAATTATTCAATAAAATGGAAATTACAGTCTTGGCCCTCTTGGCTCGATTACAACGGTTTGTCTAACCCCTATCTCTCACTCAAACTCTTGCTTACTCACTTTGTTCTCGATCATCTAATCTCCTATCATTACATTCTTTCCTCTTTTATGAGTCAAATCCTATCCTAACTGCATTGACAACTCAATCTCTATTTTTATCAATTCAACCATTAAATCCCCATTCTCAAGCTCTAATACACACCTATACTAACAATTTATCTCCTATTCTAAAAATAATACAATATTCTAATTATTATAATATTTGGAGTAAAGATAATTTTCGAGAGATCCAACCCTCTCTACTAAGAATTTATTTTGACCACTCAGGTCAATGAAATTCATCTCTTGTTAGCCACAACATGTGAACATACAATCACATTTTTGGCTGAGTCTAGATGCTCCTACATCAATTATAGAAATTAATATATAATTTTATGTTTGTATTATATTTATATAATATAATAAATATGTAATTATAATTTATTAGCACAACGAACAAATTATTTTCATATTGAGATCACAATTTCCAGTTGGTGGCTTAGATAATGACTTCAAATATTAAAGATGATTAGCAACTACTGGCTTACCTAACCATGAATCCATGCCATCCATATTCATATACATCAAAAGAATCACAAATGGCATATTTGACGTATGTATGGTGGTCGAGGGGCACATTTCATAGAATTTCATTTGACTGCCATCTGAAAACGGGTTAAAAATTATTTATAAAAGAGAACGAGGCTGGACCAAATAAATGAAAGAAAACCCGAATCAAACCTTAGAAAAAATTTAGCTTTGTTTTGAGGTTCATCTATCTTCAAACTTCAAGGATCAAGTTCCAAGAGGTGTCAAGAGGCTTAGCTCCAACCTTGAATGAATCAACATCCATTCCAAAAGCCTACTTTGGTCATATTATATGATAATATCCACTAACTTGACTTCAAAAGTTGGTACTAAATTCATCTTAAAGGAGTCTTAATTAAATATGTCATGCAATTCAACTTTGGGAATGATTAAGTTTTATTCAAATTCAAAATTTCCATTGTGTTAAGATATATATGTGTGTTGAAAATTATTTATTAAAAGACAATGAGGTTGGACCAAAGAGAGGAAAGAAAACTTCAATTGAACCTTAGCCAAATATGAATTTTGTTTTGAGGTTCATCTATTTTCAGACCTTGAGGATCTATGTTCAAGGAACCCTGTAACATTGATAAGGTTGCTTTGAATCTACCTTTCAATAAGAATACATGGCATATAAAGACAAATAGTACTCCAAATTCACTTCCAAAGAATCATATTATGCAATTGTCCCTAGGAATTCTTCCTTTCGACAAGTGGGCCCATAATTGGTATTACATATCCTATTATATCCCATTCCCAAAAATAACAATCTACCTTACAGTCTTTTGCTTCAAACATACATCTCCCATCGAAATATACAAGGATTGAATATTCCATGAAACATTTCCATTACATAGTCCCTTCCGAATTTTCTTAAAAGGTTTGGATGAGGTTTTCCATTAAGTTTGGATATATATATATATATATATATATATATATATATATATATATATATATATGTAGAAATTAATATATAATTTTATGCTCTTATTATATTTATATAATATAATATAATATATATTATATTATAGTTTATTAGCACAACCAACAACTTATTTAACTCTCTTATTAAAATCACAAGTGGCAATTGGTGGCTTAGTTAATGAATTCAAATATTAACGATGATTGAAAATTGGTGTCTTACATAACTTCGCATCCACACCAAACATAGTCATATACATTGAAAGAATCACAAATGGAACATTTGACGTATGTATAGAGGTCTAGGAGTACAAAACATAGCATTTCATTCATCTACCATCTAAAAACATTTTCAAAAATATTTACTAAAAGAGAACGGGGTTGAACCAAATAGAGGAAAACAAACCTGAATCGAACCTTAGCCATATTTTAACTTTTCTTTAAGGTCCATTGATTTCAATCCTCAAGGATCAAGTTTAGAGAACCCTTTGACATTGATTGGGTCACTTTGAATCTACCTTTCAGTGAGAATAAGTGCCATATAAAGACAAATAGTATTCCAAATTTGACTCAAAAGAATCCTATTATGCAATTGTACCTAGGAGTTGTTTCTTTCCACAAGTGGGCCCATAATTGTTATTAAATATCCTATCACAACTCATTCCAAAAAAGACCATGCTACCTTATACAGTCTTCTTTGAAACATACATCTTGCATTAAAATATATAAAAGATTGCATATTCCATGAAACATTCCATTACATGTTCTCTTCTTTAAAAGATATGAAATAGGATTGTGAATTCTCTGAAACATACAATTCCAAAAGGTATGTTTGATTGTCTCTTCTTTAAGGCAAATGATAGAGTCCATCTAGACATTTAGTGATAAAATTGACTTTAACATCCAAACTATAAATAATCATCATCCGTCCTAGCACACAATGTTTGAAAGAAACTCCATCCTAAAAAATGCATTGTCATATTTTAACCCACATATTCTTTCCACCCTATAGAGCCCTTCTTCTTTTAAGTATTTCTGAAATATTGGGGCACGCTTAATATTCTCATAGGATTTGAAAGAAACTCTATCTATTGAAATGGTCAATAATCTCTTCACCCGCCTATCCCCATGTTGATTTTATCATATTTGAAAGATTCAAACACCATCTTAACAAATTTCGAGTTCAATTCTCAAAATTATTTTGGATGAATAGGAAAACTTGATAATATCATTATGGTATAGAAGAACTATTTTCCATAATTTTTTTATTTAACTTTGACATCGCTACATTGAATGGTGGACGATGATATTGAAGTTTATGCAAAGGAACTTTCTACATTTCAAATTCAATTGTATTTTAATTGCTTATAATGATATTCAAGCAAAAGAAGGTAGTTATTTCTAAGGCAATTATTTCCTTTTTATTTAATTATAACCTCACAACTCTCAATATAGTCTACAAGGATGTTTTTTTAATTCCTTTACTAGAATATTTTCCTAAAGGAAATAAATCTATATGTTTGTTCAGTAGATGTAATTTTCATATAATGTTAATAAAATGTTCATTGAATAAACATTTTAATTGATCTATTTTTCTTATTTCCAACATTCTCATTATGTTGGTTCATTCATGTACAAATTATCCTCCTCTTCTTCAAATTCAAAAATTTGAGAACTAATCCAGATGTAAATCAATGGTTGTTCTATAAACCATGATCATGTAAGACCATGCACAAAAATGGTTTTCCTAAGATTAATCCTCCATTGATACCTATATCTCCTTTCTTAAATAGAACCGATCTCAACCCATATAAAACCTACAAACCATAGAGGCCTCACTGAGCTACCTAGAGTTTCCTCTTCACCACTCATCTTTGAAGGAATTTCAACAAAGAAAAATGATATTACCAATAACAAAAACTCCCAATTTAAAGTACTAGAAAGGTATGTTGGAAAAATAGATTACCAATGGCATAATGATTAAATCCAATGCTTTGCACACCAAGCATACTATAGAGATGATGAGATACGTATAAATTTTAGTTGTGATCTTATCTGTATCCATGTTAACAAATGCCTTACAATGATCTGAATGACATGGAAACACATGTTATGAAACCAGCTCACAAAAAGATAGAAAAGATAGATCAACGCCTTAGAATTTAGCCTCTTCGAGGGGGAAACCTACTTTACATTACACAAATGAACGATTCTTGGATGATACAAATGACAAAAACTCCTTTCTATATATAGGAGTCTAAGTGGTCACAATATAACCAAGCTGACCTAACAATAATAATATAAAGGCACAAAAATAACAATAGAGGGATTCTATGGGGCATAGTAATAACAATATGGGGACAATAGGGGCACGAAAATATTAATAAGGGATACAACTACAATAGTAATGGGGTAATCACTAGTATTGTAGGGACCTAACATACCCCTCTCGTTCAAAAAAAGTATTTTCCTCAATGCTTGAGTAGTTTTGGATGATTCTGTATAAAATTCTCATCCTCCCATGTGGAATCTTTAGCAGATAAGTTCTTCCACTTGATGAGATACTCCGAAATTGATCAATTTCATAGCTGTCGAGTTCTTGTTTCTATGGCTGCTTCCGTCTCCAATATAATTTTTCCTTCCTCGTCAAGTTCTAGCAATATTATTTAAACTAGGAGCTTGTCGCCTATAACCTTCTTTAAACATGAAACATTTAAAACTGTGTGCGCTCGAGAAGCTGCAGGAAGCTCCAATTTGTATGCCATAGTACCAATCTTTTGCAACACCTTGTACAAACCATAATACTTTGGTGATAATTTATTATCCTTCTTAGCTTGCTTGAGGGACATTTACTCATATGGTTGTAGTCGTAGGAATACCCAGTCACCTACATCAAAACTTCTTTCACTACTATGTTGATCCGTTTGTTGTTTCATTCTATTCTGCACCAAGATGAGGTTATCCTTTAAGAGTTGGAGGACTTGTTGTTGATGCTCGATGTGATGTTCCACTACTTGAACCTTAGAATTTTCTCTTAAAGATGATGTGATGGATGGTGGCTAATATCCATAAAGTGCCATAAATGGGGTCATTTTTGTTGTTGTATGGAAGGAAGTGTTATACCACCATTCAGCTAGAGGCAACCATTTGACCCATTTTGTCTGTTTATCAGATACAAAGCAAAAAAGATATCCTTCCAAACATTTGTTTACTATCTCAGTTTGCCCATCAGATTGAGGATGATAAGATGAGCTATGAGATAACTGAGTACCAAGACAAGAAAATAATTCTATCCAAAAATTTCTAGTGAAAATGGGACCTCTGTCACTTATAATAATCTTTGGGTTTCCATGTAGCTTTTGAATTGTTTCCATAAATGCAGTAGAAACTATACTGGATTTAAATGGATGTGATAATGCACAAAAGTGTGCATACTTGGTAAGTCTATCAACTACCACCATGATGACACTCTTTCCCTTGGACTTGGGTAAACCTGTGATATAATCCATTGAAACCTCCCCCCAACGTTCGCTTGGAATGCATAAATATTTTAATAGACCCGAGGTCTCAATTGTTTCAACTTATTTGTTTGCAAACCAAACATTCCGCCACAAACTTTTGAATATCCGATTGAAGGCCATCCCCAAAAAATTCCTTCTTAACCCTGTGGTAAGTTTTTAAAAATCCTGAGTGCCCTCCTAAGGGAGAAGTGTGCAATTCCATAAGAATCTTTTGTTTGAGTTGGGAATTCTTACAGAGGTATAAGCGATCTTTGTACCATAACGAATCATTTTTCCAGCTAAATGTATCAGATATACTGAATCTTGTTGTAACTTTTGAATAAGTGCCCACACTTCTTTGTCATTCTTCGATTCCTCCCTTGCTTCGTTTATCCAATCTGGTTGGATAATAGAAATGGCTCACAACAATGCTTCCACATCCTCATCCTTTATTGAGAGTGCATCTGCCACCACATTTTGCTTCCTTTTTTTGTAGATGATTTCAAAGTCATAACCCAACATCTTTGTGACCCACTTTTGTTTCTCTTCAGAGGATAATCTTTGTTATAAAAATTATTTAAGGCTATCATGATCCATTTTTACCTTGAAGTGTCTTCCCATTAGGTAGGGTCGCCATTTCTTAAGTGCATGTAGTATTTCCAACATTTCCTTCTCATAAATAGCTTTGTGTAAAAACTTTCCCTTGATTGGAAAACTTTCAAAGCACTGGGTCTTTCATCTTGCATTAAAACAACACCAATTCCATTTCCTGGAGCACCACATTTCACAATAAAGGTTTTTGTGAAGTCTAGTGTAGCTAAGACTGGTGCTTGGCACATTGCCTCTTTAAGATGTTCGAAGGCCTTTGTTACTTCTGGAGTCCATGAAAATTCATCTTTCTTCAATAATGTTGTTAGAGGTGCTGCTATTCTCCCATAATTCTTAACAAACTTGCGATAATACCCTCTAAACTCAAGAAATCCTCGTATATGCTTTATGGATATGGGTATTTTCCATTCCTTAATGGCTTTAATTTTGCTAGGGTCTACCTTAAATCCTTCATGAGATACAACATGACCTAGATATTCCACCTCTTGTACTCCAAAGAAACATTTGGATCTTTTTGCATATAATTGTTTCTCCTCGAATAGTTGTAGCACCCTGTCAACATGTTCAACATGATCCTTCCAAGACTTGTTGTAGATTAGTATATCATCAAAAAATACTAACACAAATTTTCTAAGGAAGGGTTTGAAAATGGAATTCATCAAACCTTGAAATGTAGAAGGTGCACTGGTAAGGCCAAAAGGCATGACCAAAAATTCATAATGACCCTCATAAGTTCCAAATGTTGTTTTTGGAATGTCTTTAGTCTTCATTCTGATTTGATGATATCCTGAACGAAGAACCAACTTGGTGAAGTAAATTGGTCCATGCAATTGATTTAGTAATTCTTCAATGACAGGAATAGGAAACTTATCTTTAATAGTGAGCTTATTGAGCTCCCTATAATCCAAACACATGCGCCATGATCCATCCTTATTGTGCACCAATAATACTATAGCAGAGAAAGAACTTTGACAAGGTTGAATTATACCAGCCTCTAGCATTTCTGCAACCATATGTTCAATTTCACTCTTTTGGGCATAGGGATATCTATACGACCTGATGTTTGGAGGAACACTTCCTGGAATCAAATTAATAGCATGATCATTATCAAGAATAGGTGGGAGACCTTTGGGAGTCTCAAGTACCTTGGAATGATTGTCCAAGACCTTTTGGAGATCTGGAGAAATAGATGATTTTGATGTGGAAACATCTAGCGGACATAATTGTGAAATTACACCTCGTTGTTCCTTTTTTAGAAGCTTTGTCATACCATTGGAGCTGATTATCTTTCCTGGTTTCCCTATAATACCCCTTAATTCAACTTCCTTTCCTTCCACAGAGAATTTCATGAAAAGTTCTTGAAAATTAAAATCTATTGTACTCAAGGATTGTAGCCATTGGACTCCTAGTACAACATCAACACCTCCCATTGGAATGGAAAGTATTGGGATATTCAATACATACTCTCCCATAGATAGCTTGATATTATGGCACTTTCCAAAGCAATTTAGCATTCCTCCACTTGAAACCATCACTTGACACTCTGGTGCTAGATATAGGAAGCAATTCAATTCTTTTGCTATCTTACAATGAATAAAATTGTGGGTACTTCCTGAATCAATCAACATTATTACCTTTTTCTTCTTGATATGTCATTCTATCTTGATAGTTTGAGGAGTGGTAATTCCAACCAATGCATTACAAGATATGGTTGGATTCATTACTTCTTTATCTAGGGTTTGTTCGGAGTATATCCTCTTCTTTTGACATTTCTTGTTCCTTTTCTTCCTCCTCTTCACAATCTATGTACAATAATTTCTTCTCAGCACACTTATGACCTTTAGTGTATTTGCTATCACAACTGTAACAAAGCCCTTTTTCTCTTTTTTCTTCCAATTGTTTTGGTGTCAACCTTATAGGTTGTGGAAGGCTAGGGACAACAACACTTCCATCTTTATAGTTGTGAGTGGTAGGCTTCTGGGTTGCCATAATTTTGCATTCCATTTTTCTTGCTAACCTAAATGCCTTCTCCAATGAATCAGGTTCCCAAAGGCGAACCTCATGTTGGATAGTATCCTTTAAAGTGCCTATGAACACATCAATCCTATGCTCATCTAGAATATCTTATACCCTTATGTTCAATTTTTGGAAGTCCTCAATGTGATCCATCATTGAACCCTTTTGTCTGAGACTTATCAATTGGCTAAAAAAAGTGTTGCTTTTTGTATCCTCATAATGTGTTGTCATTTCTTCTGTAAAAATTTCCCAAGTGACAATTTGTTTACGAGAGAAAATCCATTGATACAATACAAACTGATTTGGTTCCAAATATAAAGTTTCAATACGTACCTTTTGTGTGTTTTGCACATTATGGAGATCGAAAAATTGCTCCATCTGTAGTATCCATGTTGCGGGATCCTTGCCATCAAACTTCCTCATATCGATTTTTGGAATATGGTGGTTCTTCGATCTAATGTTAGAGTCTATGAAATCATGATCAAACATTTATTTTTTTCTCATCACGAGTTTCCTTTACTAGCCTTTCGCCATTAGTAAGTATTTCTTGTAGAAACTTTATCAAATATATCTTCAAATCTTCCATGCCTGTCTTCAAATTTGTCTTCAAATCTATCTTCAAATCGTCCATCTCAGCTTCCACGTCATTCATCTTAGCTTCCATGCCATATATCTTAGCTTCTGCATCTTTCTTTAAACCATCCATCTTAGATTCTATTACTTTTTGTGCGAGTGATATTTGTTGCACTTGGTCTCGTAATTTTGATATATCATGTTGCATTTCTTCCTCTTCTTCATGAGTCATGCTAGATCTTTTAGGTTGCTTACTAGATGTTTGAATTTTCTTTCCTCAGGGCATTAGTTACTGATAATAATGCTTTACTATTCCCTTTGAATTCCTTCAAAATATTTTTTCAAACCAAGCTTGTGCAAAAATTAAAAAAAATCTACACACCTTTCTTCACTTTGTAGGAGCTCGATATTGCATCTGATGTATCTCTGTAATTTCAGATCTTCCAGTTCTGAAATTGTGACCTGTGGTAGCCCTCTGTTTTCTCTTTCCAATGCCACCGATCTGATCGAATTTAGATTCTCCAAGAAAGAGTTATGCACAATATCCCAAGATAACTTGATTATATACCTTTTCAGAAGAGTGAACTTGTATGAAGTGCCATGTGTCACTGTTTTGACCTTAGGATATAAAAAATATATACAGGAAACTACAGTCCATCCTCTTTCTGTAACTTCCTATGAACTTTCAATCTGATGCTCAAAACAAAAGTTATAACTATTTTCCCCAGGTCAACTGTTTGGAATATAATTCAGGAGTCTGCAAAAAGGCCAACTTCCTCAGATCATATCTCCACAAATATAGCACAAAAAGCTCTGAAATTTGGACCTGCGATTTAGAACAATTTCGACCCAAATGGGTTTTTTGTTTAGCATCTGAAATGTCACAGAAAAAATTTTGTAGTACACATTCCACGATGACATGTTTGGAGCAGCGAAACCCTAGAATTCAAACCTCTGATACCAAATGTTATGAAACCAGCTCACAAAAAGATAGAAAATATAGATCAACGCCTTAGAATTCAGCCTCTTCGAGGGGGAAACCTCCTTTACATTACACAAATGAAATATTCTTGGATGATACAAATGACAAAACCTCCTTTCTATATATAGGAGTCTAAGGGGTCACAATATAACCAAGTCGACCTAACAATAATAATATAAAGGCACAAAAATAACAATAGAGGGATTCTATGGGACACAGTAATAACAATATGGGGACAATAGGGGCACAAAAATATTAACAAGGGATACAACTACAATAGTAATGGGGTAATCACTAGTATTATAGGTACCTAACAACACACCAAAATATAATTGGAAATTTCTAATAATCCTACATGCAAGGAATGGGAAAATACCTTCCAACATGCAAAAAAACATATGGAGCTTTAACAATATAATATTTCTTTTTCTTCTGTGGATAATTAAGATCATCAACGATAGATATTATAGTCAATATCTGCAACCGCCTAGTTGCAAGTCACATGATCAACCAATATCAAGTTGACTAAAAAATCCATATCTAAACATATTAAAATCATCTCAAATCGTGTAATTCACAAGAAGATGAGCATCAATAGAACATTTTTTCAGAGTGACATATGAGGAAAATAAGCACAATATTTTGGGGCAGAAGACACCACTTTCGATCGAGCAACCTTAGCTTATATAATTGTATTTAGGATTATGTTATCTATACGTGGTGTGTGATTTGTAAACTTTTCTTCGTAATATAACCCAATTAGATTAAGTATGTGGTTTAGCTTTCATTTCATATCAGTGTAAAGTTGATATTATATGATGTGACAATTACTCATAGGACCATTCTTGTATGAATGTATATTTTGAATATTGTAATATTGGCTATCGTATTTTGAAAAAAAGGCATAAATGTTTGGTAAAAAGGTATCTCTGATTATCCAAATATCTTTCTCTTGTTTTCTCTTGGATATTTATAGTTATATTGAGATATTAAATTATCTTCATGGTAGTAAAAAGAAAGGGTAACTATAAGTTATACCAGCAGTAGCCATTGCAGCTCAACAAGGAAATCAGAAATTTTTATTTTCTAACCAGAGGTAGCGGAATCAACATCAACAAGTAGATCAAATCAAGGTACTGGAAATCAGTAATATATGATACACCTCTCATGCAAATACAAATTGAAAGCACCATAATTTCAAGCACAAACAAATTTCTATATTTATAAATTAGAGAATAGTGAGCAAAGCTTTGTAGGGAGGAATGAATGTACAACATGCATATATTTGACTTCAATTACCAAAAAATATAAGACAATGAATTATAAGATAAATAAAACACATGTACCTCTTCAAATGTGGGGAACCTCGAACCAAATTTGTTATGCCATTAAATGATTTCAAGTTCACACTTACAACTGGTGATGAGAATGGTTTTTTAAATGCACAAATTTAGAATATTTTTCCTTTATATTAAATCACTTTATAAACACATTCTATTATGAAACCAGAAAAGAAGAAAAAGCAATATTTGCATTTTCCAAGAAATAAATAATATAAAGCCTTCTCTAAGCAGGGAAACACAAGGACCTACTCTTGAAATAGGAATTAAGGAGAAAATGCATATTTAGAAAACTTTAAACTTTAAAGTGCATTATATTTTTGTGGAGATTTCCACTCAATCTAAGTAAGTTGTTTTAGCTGGAACAAGTATATTAAGTCTCAGATTTCCAGTAGTGATTATGAAGGAATTTTTACTGTTTGGGATGTAAGTACTTGTCAAAGTGTCATGATGTATGAAGAACATGAAAAAAATAACACGGAGTGTGTTTTTTTCATGCACAAAGCCAAATAGACTCATCGCAGGGTGTGATGATGAAAAGGTCACAGTGTGGTGTACAAGGCAAGAAACAAGTGTTCTCAATATTTACATGAAATCAAACATTTGTTTTGTAATCCTGGATCAATCTATTATTTTGTTGTTGTTTCAGTAGATAATCACATTCATTATTATGAATTTATGAATCCTATTATTTTAGTATACAAATTTAGTGGTCATAGGAAAATAGTTTCCTATGTTAAATTCATTTCAACAAATGAACTAGTTTTTGCATCTACATATAGTACACTATGCTTGTGGGATGTGATGGGCCTCTAAATTATACATAGATTAAGGCCCATGCATATGAATTGAACATAAATTAAGGACCATCTAACCATCCTTCAGCACATTAAACCTCTCTTTTTTTATTACATAATTTATTTTTAAATTTAATATGTTCATTAGGAAGGTTTATGTATAATTGCATATTTCTGCTTAATATTATTTATTTTTGTGGAATATTGTGAGAATATTCGGCAGATTATGAAGATTGGAGGAGGAGATAATTTAGGGACTTGCTCCCTACTATAGGAGGATCAATATTAAATAATAAATAAACATGATATTATGGAATTATGGCATAGACTGTGCAGCTCCAATGATTGAGAAAATCTAGGAATGTGTTCCCTCCCATTTAATGCAGATTCCTAGTATTGGGAATCAGATCTACTAATCAAGGGATTTTGGTGGTGAAATATTCCTCCTTTCATGGGGAATGATTCCTAATCATTTTTATAATTACGAAGTCAAATTTTCCTCTAGGAGGATATTTTGATTAGTCTTCTTGTGGAGAGAACTCGTAATTTTTGCAGCTCCATTGTCATTTCTTACAGGGATGCAATTGTATTGATGAAAATAATGAAGATCGGTGTCATGTTTAGCTTCTAAATCTTGTTCTCCTCCATAAGAATCTGATTTTCCTTGGTCTTGGTCATCCCAGGAGCCTCAGATCCCTTTTGTATCATTTTCGTTTCTTCTTGTCACTTCTTATTCACATGCATCTCTTGTTCTTGCTTCTTTCTATTTCTGCATTTAGTATTGATGATTTCTTGTTGGAGGATTCTGTTAAATGGTTGATGTAAGATATTTTGAAGGATAAAAAGCATCATTTCATCCTTGGAAAATATTTTTAAGGTCATAGTAATAATTGAGCTACTTGGGTTAGTTTTCTTATTCCCAAATCTAGATTTTTGGAACTCCTTTGTGGCAAAGGACAATAAAATTATGCTATTTTTATAGCATGCTAATGAGCTTCAATAAAGTTGGTTGCAATTGAATTAGGTCACAAAAACATTATAGTTCATAACAAAATATACCCCATTACATTTTCACTTGATTAGGTTAGGCATTTTATAGATTTACTAGCTCACTACTTCTCGAATTTCTAGATTTTAGACTAGTAATTTTCTGTTATTTTTAAGCATGGGTTAACAAAGGTATTTTGAGTGATTCCACTTGGAATGGAGACCTAAGACATCCTACTCAATAAAAAAAAAAAAAATTCCCATCCAATTTTTATTTGATCTTCTTGGTCATTCAATGAATTATAACTTCATGTAGTAAATTTGTAACGTCTTGTAGTTTTCCTGTAGGAAATTCTGTAGTAGCTTGTTTTGAGCCTGAATTTAAAAAAATCAATGCTAAAGTTGGGATTAGGCCTCTACTTAACATCCATACCATTAAGACCATTCTAAACCTCTTCCTCTGTACCTATCTCCCCTACCAAAGAACAAGTGAATAATAGCATTTACATTCATAAAATGAAAAGATAAAGAAGAAGAGTTCTTTTTATTTCTTAAATAGCACATGCATGTAGTAGTTAATGCTCCCTAGATAAGATTCCATGCTTAGTTATTTTAAATCATAACATGTGGTAAATAAGGTTAAGCTAGGTTTCTCTTACATTTAGTTGATAATCTTTATGCAATTAGAATAGGTTTCTTTCCTTGTACTTTATTACTTGCAATAGGTTAAGGTTTCCATTTTGAGCATTTCATTTTCTGTAATTAGTTTAGGATTTGACTTCAGTACATGCACTCCATTACATCATGACATCAAGGTAAGGACACATCGTATGTTTCACATATAGTGTTGATACCTCTTAAGTTTGTACAAACCTCAGGTTGATAATTAAAGTTGGTAGCCTTGGGAGTTGCAACATTCTTGTTGCAATACTGAGGCTCATAACTTTTAGGTGCCGTTTGCAGGGAGGTGTCAATGGATGCATTGTTGTCTTCCCTATTTGATTCATTTCCTTTTACTTTATGCAAAAAAAAAATATTTTCATTAGGCATATTTAATTTCAAAAGTAGAAAACTACATTGCATTATAGTTTTCATTCAATCATAAAAACAAAAACAAAATCTCTCCAACACTAACCCACCCCCGCATTTAATCATGTGGTGCAGTAAGAGCCACACCACCATTCACTTTTGCTGGTAGAAGAAGAAGAGATGGAAAAGAATGTAGAAGAAATGTATGGAGATGATGACAATGAGAAATATCCTCTTGGATTTCCCATTCAATGTACTAATATTAATGTGCACATGAATAACATCCCTCCATCTTTTATTCCAAAATTTCATGGTCTAAGGTCAGAGGATCCAGAAAACTTTCTCTTTGAATTTGATATTATTCATAGACATTATGGTTACTTATTGAAAACTCGAAAATTGAAATTGTTTCCAGCAACATTGAAGGATAGAGCTCTTAAATGGTTCATGAGTTTAGGGACTAATTCAATAAGATCATGGAATGATATGCAAAAGATATTTCTAGAAAAATATAAAGATCATGATATTAATGAAGAAATCTTTAGAATGAGTCAAAAATAAGATGAGAGCCTTGTGGATCTAATAGAGAGGTTCATGTATAATGTTGAGAGGGGAAAAATACATCATTTAGGATCTGTCACACTAAAAACCCTCTTACTTAAACAATTAGGGATGAGTGGATTGATCTCCTTGATCTCATGAGTAGAGGTGATGTATACCAATTATAATTTGAAGAACTTTGTGAAACATGCAAACAAATATCAAGAGGAAGGGAAAGAGTAATTAAATAAGCATCAAGATATGTAAGTCAAGCTAAGCTTGGAAATTTGTTTGATTATTTTAAAACATAAATTCTTAGCAATCTAACCAAACAAATAGAAATGTTAAGAATGCAAGATGAAAAAAAAAAGATGTTGATATTCGCGTTTTCCATGCAGAATCACATGATGTTAAATATTGTCCATCATTACCAAGGTTTAAGGAAGTTTTGAAAGAGGATAATGGATCAAGTCAATCACCAAAGAAACTATGTTATGTAGCTCCAAGAGGATACATGGCAGCCTAGTCAACCTTGTATAATGCAAGAGCATAATTCACAATTTCATAATTATGCATATCCACCTCAAAGTAATTGGGACACACTCTTCCTCTACATCATTGGCCATCTCAACACCAAAACCAATATTGGCAACAAGGTTGGTAAGGAAATTATGGGAGCCATCCACAAGATCCTCAATATTTTCCTCAATATCCTCGATACCCAACTCCATGTTATCCCTACCATTCACCTCCACTAAAACCATAACCCCAATCATATCCATCTCAAATATCCACTCCCACTCAACTACATGTACCACCATTCCCAAACCCACACAATGAAGTAGCTCAACCCACTTACAATGTTGAGGTAAAACACTTCCAAATATCTCCTTTGGATCTAAATTGTATTCATCTCAGCTCCATACGAGTATTGAAAAAAAGATATTCTCTTGATATCATTGAAGGACCACATCCATAAGAATAAGTTTCAAACATGAATACCAAAGGATCATGGGTTGCATTTGATGAAGAGCAAACATCAAAATCAGAGATCGAGAATGTTCCCTCATGGTTATCATGAAATCCTCCATGTGTTCAAGAGAATAATCAACAAAAGGAGGAATATTTGAAGGTCATAGAAGAATAATACATCCAATATGATCCAATTGAGCAAGTGGACAAGGGGCATGATAACTATATTTAAATATGGTTCATGACAATCACTAAGTTGCAGTAATACTCTCTTCTTCAATTATGTTTGATATCATCAAATTCAAAGCATTTGATCACTCAAATTTAGGTACATATCAAAGCATATATTTCAAGCCTACACATGAGTTTGGCTATCATGTTGATGTGCACATGGCTCCATCAGAAGTATTCTTATACTTTAAAGTTCTTTTGTTTTTCAAGTATAGTAGGGTAGAACAAAAATTAGAAAATAAGAGAAAAAAATAAAAATCTCAGGTGAAAACATCCTTTGAGGTATCTGAGATTAGATCACTGATTGAAAACATCCATGAGGTGGTCAATGGGTTGGAAAAAAAGAGAAAAAATAAAATAAAACTTTTCTCCATGTATCTCTCTAATGAATGCAGGTGCTCTCCAACATCTGCAAGCAACAAAAACAAGTTGGTACCAAAAGAAACATATTGGACAAGCCTAGTCAAAAGAAGTCAAATTTCTACTTTCTCCTCCTTTGCTCAAATGCTCCAACAAGGCCAATGCCATGCCAATCCATCACCCTCATCTATTTCCACCACCCGTCCATCATTCTCAAGCTTTTCCCATTCAGTTTCCTTGTTGTCCTAAAAAACTACAGGATTTCTCTATTTTACTACAAAAAACACAAATACATAGAGCAAAAAACTATTTTTTCCATATCTTGAAAACCATGAATCCATTTTCCAATTTGTTTCAGGGGGAGATGCATATGGATGATGGTAACATGCTCAAGTGATTTCAACAAATTACAGTGCACTGTTTTCGAGAAATAGGCCTCCATCACTTACGACCATTTTTTAATTCTCTCAATATTCGTGCATACATTTAAAAATTTGTTTCATGGGGAGATGAATATGGATGATCTGGTTACATGCCCAAGAAAATTTAGAAAATTCCAATGCATGTTTTCTAAGAAATCGGCCTCCATCAATTTCAACAATTTTTAATTTTTCTTGAGATTGATGCATTCACTTGCCAAGATTTGCTTATGGGGAGGTGCATAAGGATGATGGAAACATGCTCAAAAATTTTTAGGTCAATCCATTCTATCATTTGGGAGATATGGACAAAACAAGTCAGCTACAAGAGGTTGTCCTGTCTTACTACAGGAATATCCTGTAGTACAACAGGACGGTAGAGAAGAATCTACAAGAGGCAATATGATTGAACAAATGGGTCAAAAGGTCATGTATTCTTTAGGGAATGTTGATATATGTCCCCCAACACCAATTTCATCACTCATCCACTCCATCTAACCAAAATCCATCTTCAAATTCCACTTTTCCTTAAATGAAAAGAAAAAGAAAAAAAAATACCTCTAGGTGAAAACCTCTTTTGAGGCGCCTAGGGCAGGAAACTAGGATGAAAACGTCCTTTGAGGTAACTGGTTGTCTTTCAAAAAAAAATGATGAAAAAAGAGAGGAGAAAAGAGCATCAAAGGGGCATACTAGCTTCCTACCTCACCCGCCACTCCATGACCACACCTTCCACTCATTCCAGTACATGTTCACCCTCAGAGAATAGGAAGGATGAAAAAATTCAAGAAAAGGTAGCTACAAGACATCCTATAATTTTCCTATAGGAAATCCTACATCAACCTATTCTGAAAAAACAACAACTCCAGACCTAACCTTCAGCACAATGATTGAGAGAGAAGAAGCATGACTACAGGTAAAAGGAAACTCCTCCAGAGCTTGGAAACAACAGAGGAAGTCAACACCTTCACATCAATAAGAAGACAACCCATCAACAAAATAATATCAACAAAAAAATAAAAAGGCAAACAAGAATATGTACATGAGTCATGAGAAGCACAACAACATCAAATCAACAACCATCAAGTAGGTACAAGTATGCAATATTCTTGACCTCTTCTCTTGAGCATATTATAGTTAGAAATTTGTTGTCAATGCATGAGAGATGAAGTTTTATAAGCTAAGGATGGTTCAGCAGTCTTGGCCACCTTCAACTAGTTAATTTCATCTCACTCATTCACTCATGCAATGTGGAAAAGTCAAATTAGGAAGGGTGATGATTTCGAGGAAAGGCGACAATAGTTAAAAGAAGAAATTTTTGCAATGGCCAAGACACCATAGCACACCAAGCTCTCCATCCACTTCATATTCACTATCTATCCATCATTCATCCAACCCATTTCATAATTTCAAGAACAAACCCTACACTTTGTCTCACACTGAAAATTTCTTGAAGAATCAAATAGAGCATCCTCTCCATTATCAAAAACCTACACTACTCCCTTTGAGCCCTAGGATCATCCTCCAAGCCCTCTACATCATTTTTCATCACTCCCATATACTTAGAAGACCCTGAAGGAGGAGGAATGACTGCTACATGAAGGTATAATTCTACTACAGGAAGGAAGAAATGAAGAAATTGTTCTAAAACCCAAAATGGAAGTGCCTAAGAGAGACCTAATCAAAATAGAGAACTCCAAGTCCATTAGGCAATCATCTAGGCCACAAAAGAGAAGAAGAAGGAAACAAAAGGAAATAAGTCATTCACCATCAAAACTAAACTCAAACTGTAGTGATGAAAAGAGGCTTTCCAAGAGGTCTCCAACCTCTTTCTAGCTTTTGTCCAAGGCCTAAAAATGGGAGAAATGCATGGAAGTCGAGTTGGGGGCCTACCCTAGGCTCAGACTATCCTTTATGCTCAAAACATGTTTCATGTAGTTTTAACAATGTTTCATGTAGTTTTTACAAGAATTACTACAGGATGTCCTAGTTCTCATCTAAAGGAATTTTCAAGGTTTTAGAGGTGTCCAAAGGGTGGAACAAGGTAGAATAAGGTTGGGAAAGGATGTGGAAGACCTTGCCAAACTGAAATATATTCAAGAGCCCATCTTGAATAAGGGGAAGAAGGAAGGCTGATGGTCTCAAGAAACACTGTGATTTTTTTCTATGCACAAATAGTTTTGGAAAAATGAGTGAAAATGGAATGAAGCTTTCAAGGGAGAGGATATGAATGAAATGGATCTACAAGCAAACAAAGTTCACTTTCAAAGAGGAAAGTTATGTTTTTTGCTTGAAAGACTGTTGAACAATCATGATAAGAACATCTACATCGTTAAGCTTGTCCTTGGAGAACTTACAACCAAGCTTCTTAAGAGAAAGGACTGAAGAATGCACAAGAGAGAGGTCATGAGGGCCATCAATGAGGCACAATGAGGTCACTAAGTTTCTCAGAGGATGAGCAACACCTTTAGTAGGGGGGTATGATGGGCCTCTAAATTAGACATAACTTAAGTCCCATGCATCTGAATTAAACATAAATTAAGGCCCATCTGACCATCCTTCAGCACATTAAACCTCTCTTTTTGCATTAGATAATGTATTTTTAACTTTAATATGTTCATTAGGAAGGTTTATGTATAAATTCAAATTTGTGCCTAATATTATTTATTTTTATGGAATATTGTGAGAATATTGGGTAGATCATAAGGATTTGGAGGTGGAGATAATTTAGGGACTTTCTCCCTACTATAGGAGGATCAATATTAAATAATAAATAAACAAGATATTATGGAAATTATGGCACAAATTGTGAAGCTCCAATGATTAAGAAAATCTAGGAATGTGTTCCCTGCCATTTAATGCAGATTCCTAGTATTGGGAACCAGATCCACTAATCAAGGGATTTTGGTGGGCAAAGCTTCCTCCTTCAATGGGGAGTGATTCCTAATCATTTTTTATAAGTACCAAGTCGAATTTTCCACTAGGGGTGGATTTTTATTAGTCTTCTTGTGGAGAGAACTCGTATTTTTGCAACTCCATTGTCATTTCTTGCAAGAATGTAATTTTATTGATGAAAATAATGAAGATTGATTTCATGTTCAACTTCAAATATTAGTCTCCTCCATAGGACTCTTATTTTCCTTGGGCTTGGCCATCCTAGGAGCCTCGAAGCCCTTTTGTATGATTTTATTTTCTTGTTGTCACCTCTTATTAACATGCATCTCTTGTTCATGTTTCTTTCTATTTCTGCATTTATTATTAATGATTTCTTGTTGTAGGATTGGGTTAAAGGGTTGATGTAAGTTATTTTGTAAGATCACAAACATCATTTCATCCTTGGAAAAGATTTGGAAGGTCATAGTAATCATTGAGCTACTTGGAACTCCTTTGTGGCAAAGAACAATAATTTTTTTTCTATTTTTTAGAGCATGCTAACGACCTTCAATCGAGTTGGTTACAATTGAATTAGATCAAAAAAAGAATCAATATCATAAAAAAAATAACCCCATTTCATTTTCACTTGATTAGGTTTGGCATTTTATAGATTTACTAGCTCACTAGTTCTTGAATTTATAGATTTTAGACTAGTAATTTTATGCTATTTTTTAGCATAGATTAACGGAGGTCTTTTTGAGTGATTCCACTTGGAATGAAGACCTAAGCCATCCTAGTAAATAAAAAAAAATTTCCCATCAAATTTGGATTTGGTTTGATTGTTCATTCGATGAATTATAACTTCATGTAGTAAATCTGTAACATCGTGTAGTTTTCCTGTACGAAATCCTGCAGCAGCCTATTTTGAGCCTGAATTTAACAAACTCATCACTAAAGCTGAGATTGGGCCTCTTCTTGACCTCCATGCCATTAATACCATTCTAACCCCATTCCTCTATACCTATCTCCCCTTCCAAATAACAAGTGAATATTAGCGTTTACATTCATAAAATGAAAAGATGAAAAAGAGTTATTTTTATTTCTTAATTAGCACATGCATGCAACAGTTAATACTCCCTAGATCAAATTCCATGCTCAGTTAGTTTAAATCATAAAATGTGATAAATAGGGTTAATCTAGGTTTCTTTTACATTAGTTCATGATCTTTATGCAATTAGAATAGGTTTCTTTCCTTGTACTTTCTTTCTTGCAATAGGTTAAGGTTTCCATTTTGAGAATTTCATTTTATGCAATTAGTTTAGGATTTGACTTTAGTACATCCACTCCATTACATCATGACATCAAAGGAACGACACATCGTATGCTACACATATAGTGCCGATACCTATTAAGTTTGTATGAACCTCGGGTTGATAATTAAAGTTGGTAGCCTTGGGAGTTACGACATTCTTGTTGCAATACCGAGGCTCATCAGGATGTGAGGGATAATTTCCTTGAACAGATATTTAAGGGGCACACTAATGAGAAAAAATTTGTGGAGTTTATAGTCAACTATGAATACATATGTTGTGATATTGAAACAAATGGGGTGTTTGTGTATCACAAGGCTATTTCAAAGCCTGTTTCTTAGCATCAATTCAACAGTCAAAACTTGGATGACAATGACGAGGACACATCACATTTCATAAGAATTGTTTATTGGAAGAGTGAGAGCCCTACAATGTTAGCTTCTAATAGCCAAGGAATAGTTAAAGTTCTTGTACTTTCACTGTGAATTTCAAGTTTGTCATGTAATTCTTGATGGCCTTTCCTAAATAATAGAGTTGGAGAGAAATGAGGTTGAAGTGGATTATATGGATCAATTTTTAGTTTACCCATATTTCTATAGTGTCATATGCTTCTGCAAATTTATAGGTTTTCATTAACCTCTAATAGAATAACCATAGTATCTTCCAGTAATGTAGTATGTTATTACATGTTCTATATGCCCCTCTTAACACTAATTTGAAGGAATATCAACCTCACTTTTGGCAATTCTCTAGTCTGGTGTGATCCCAATTATGAAGTCTCAAGCTATGAAGGCTAAATTTTTTTATAGGTGTTATAACTCAAGGAAATGTTCTAGGTAGATAAGTGTGTTAATATCTTCAGACACTTGAAGTGAATTACTCTACAGTATTCTTGGATAAACTTGAACGGTGTCTATCTCTATTTCAACAGATCAACTTCTTCACTTCTAGCATCTTTGGTGTTTGTTGCATTTCTATAACAATCACCTCTCTAATTTCTACCAAAGGATAAGTTCAAACATTGTCAACAAACTCAATATTTCATTGAAGCGAGTCTTAATGATATTCATGGAAATAGTTTTCTCATTCCATGTGACAAATGCCTTAAGTAGTGCAAATATTGTTTGGCCTCAAACCCTTAAACTTGTTTAAGAGATTAGAATATCACATAAATCCAAAATAACATCATGTTCATTAATGTCCATTATTAATATCAATTACAACAATCTAATTTAATGTCATAACATAGCCACATGACAAATTATGGTTGTTATTGGATTGCATTAATGTGTTAAATGAATGTATATGGAATGTTACTTGAAATCACTACATCACAACATTATAAATTTACTATGTAGAGCTCACCACCTATCCAATGGCTTGGTAACAGTCCTCAAGTGAGACCTTCCTTTATTCAAGAATCGATAATGCCAATGCTAGACTAGTACAATGTTTGTTGGACACTTAAGTGGGCCCTAGTTTACCAATTAAAGCCAAGAAATTTATATGTTGACGGGACCACAAGATGATTCTAAGGCATTATTAAAATGAAGAAACAATTGGATAAACCAAGTTGTTTTGATGATTGTTGGGCCTAAGAATTATTTGTAAAATAAATCCACTTTCACTCCATTCACACATTTTCTCACCTCTATTTCACCACCATGTCATCACATCAAGCTTCACTTTCATCATTATATGCGTTACCCTTGTGTTTTCCAAAACATTATTAATTTTTAGTATTTTTAAGTGAATTTGTGGTTAAAATTTAGAAAATAATATCCTTATACTTATACCTAACAATTGGAATGAGAAATTTGACATGTATAGGTACAAAGGAAGCTTCCAAAGCATGTTTATGTGGCACTCTATATTCAAATTTGAATTTGAGGAGATTATGGACATCATGGAGAAGATCATGGACCTCATGGAGGAGATCATGGAGGATAGGGTTATGTGTCACCATTGGTTGAGAAATATGTGGATCAAAGGAGGGAATAGTGGATCTACATTTATGAGTTTGTTATCATAGCTTTTGTATAAATAGGACCGTTATCTCCTTCATTTGTAATATTAATTTTTAGAATCTTAAAACCTAGTCCTTCATTGTAACCTAGTAATGTTAATCTAGATAGAATTTAGAATAGTTTTGGTTTGGATCATATGAGCTTATAGCCATTGTACTTTGAAAATTATGATGAATAAAATGGAGCTTCTTTGATCGTCTACATTTGACTTCTCTTTTGGTGTGCTTGTGAACCCTTGGAAGGATCCCCATTTCCTGGCAAGTACACTTTTGTTTTGGTAGGCTTTTATTTTATGTTTGTTTGTGAATTTCATTAGATTAAATTATTAGGTTCATATGTTTGAAATATTAATGAATGATATTTCTTAAGAAAGTATTAATGTTTCCTTCAATGAATCTGATTTGTTATTTAATGTTTGGTTTCATTAGTTTAAGTTTCTGATTTATATGCTTGAGATATAAATGAATTGTCTCTTGTAAGAGAGCTTTAATATTTCATGCAATCAATCAGAATTATGTTTAATAACTTCAATTTCATTAGTTTAAATAGTTGAATAGAAATATTACTGAACAATCTCCTATAAGGGAGATTTAATATTTCTTACACCTGTCACAATGTCTTTTAATTTTTAGATTTCATTTTGTTAAATGACTAAATAGATGATGGAGATCCCAATGAAAAAAAGCCTCATGTAAGGGAGCTTTGGCATTTATTCACCTAGCATAGTTTATTTTGTCTTTGAGTCCATATATTGGATGATCCTCGAAGTTTTACTTACCCGGGTTGATAGTAAATGAAACTCTAATTTTCATCCACATTTTAAACCCAACATATTTCCGCCATTGCTAGGGAGGATGATTTGGAGATAGACTTAGGAAGTTATTTTTATTGCAATTTCTTTTTATGGACTAACCTGTGAAACCTGGTGACAACAGGATCTTCATAAAGGAGTTCAAGTTTGAGCTTTTTGATTCTTTCGTACTTAGTTTCAAATTTAGTTTTTAAACCCCCCATTTCTTACTAATCCATCTATGGATGAGAAAATTGAAAATGTTGAATAGGTACTTCTTGGAGAGCAAGAACAATATTGAAGATTGGTTTCAAAATAACCTTGCGACAAATCCAAGAATAAGACAGGTTACTCACTTGCTTGCAAATAATCATGTAAAAACTTTAAATCTAGATGTGAGCATTTTTTAATTTTTAGCCTGTAGATGGCTTCACTTGAAGCATTCTTTTACCTAGGAAATAAAAAAAAATCCTTCAAGTTAAAGGTAGAATAGATTTTAAAAAATAAAATGAGATCTCATAGAGCTTTCCTTTAGTCTCGTTTTCAAAAAATAAAAATAATAAAAAAATCATCCACATTTCTCATGAATAAATTTAGTTAAGAGCCACTTCATCCACGTAAACTTGCACAAAAAAAATAAAATCAATAGGCTACTATGCTCTTTTCCTGCACTTCGAGCGATCACGAAGATCAGAAAATCTCTTGATTTATTTTCAAAATTAAATAAAAATTTCTTGCTAGGAATTTTTATAAATCGTTAAACCTACAAGCATTATAAGAAATTGAAATCATTTTTTAAGAAATCATTTATTTTCGATTTCAAATTTAAAAATTAAATATGTAGTTTCGTGATTTGATAATTGTGTTAAAAATTCTCTGCATATATGCAGGGACCATTTCTTCAAACAAGCCAAATCTACATATAAACAATTCAATACCTAAATACAGTTGGCCCCGTCAATATTGAAATCAGTCTTGTTAAAACTCTCTCGAAAGGATTCTGGTGTAGGAAAAACCTGTCATCGTTTAACCTGGTTGTTTACATAGATAGCACGCCCTTCTAGCACTCTAGTCCACCATTATTGGATGCAATTCAACAAAAGCAGCAATATGATTGCCTCGTAGATTGCCATTACGATCTATGGCTAAAGGATCTCACACCATGAATTCCTTGTTTCAATTACTTTCTTTCAACTCGAGAGGCAATGCACAATAACCTCACAGGGAGAACTAATAAACACAAACACTTTCCTTTGACAAAAGTGTCGAGACAAAAGGAGCTCTTCCACTAAAATCATGCACTTGCTCCAGCCCTAATGATTTAATCTTGTCTGTGGAAGATTGAACCTTCATTGGTGACTGGACATGGAACCATCTTCACATCTCCAACCATGTTGAGCACAACAAATGAAGATCATCCAAATCGTAACTAAAGGCAGGGAAACTTTAAAACAGGAAATGGGGACTCGATAAAAGTGTTTTAAAATCAAAAGCAACTTAAAATCAAGGGTTCTTGCTGATATTATTCATGCTTATAAGTAAGAAAAAGTGATCAGGGTTTCGAATCCCCTTGAGATTAGTGCATTATCGGCTGAAGCTGACCTAAGCAAATAGCACTGAAAGAGCACTGCGAGAGCCAGGGAGATACAGTTTGTGATTCGTAGATCCAAGCTTTGATTTTGATGTAGAAAACAAAGAGTTTGTATTTCTTTTCAAGAATTGTTCAAGTTCTATATATTAATATTGCTCCCTTATAGGAGCAAGACAGAGGACGAACTATGCATGTTGGAACCAGATCGATTCAAAATGAGCTAATAGGAGGACTCAATCCTTCGTGAGGCTGTATTTTGGCAAACCATTCACTCCATTCGATGAACTCAACACCTTTGAGCTTGTAACCGTCCCAACATATTCCAACTCGACTCTTTCACATTGTTCTTTCCTCAATAATTGACTACTATCTCTTCGCTAGCATATACCATAATATTGTGCAATCACTCTTACCATTATAATGTATAAAATAGTGGCATGAATCCATCTAACCTATAGCCAAAATTTGGACGATTTGAGCGATTTGATGATTGCATGTAGATTTTTTGAAGCTATTAATTAGAGAAGATATCGATAGCTATTAGCCTTAATGGCAACCTGGCTAACTCATCTTGAACGTATTTCACTTTCTCATTTCGGTAACTAGGGTAAGCCAAGGATATAAGTAAGTGAGAGAGCCAAGGTTTAAGGGGTTGTGTTCTCTCCTGATTTCGTCTCTAATTACCAATATGAGTCACTGCGAGCTGAATTAGCAATCAAAGAAAAAGCGAGAGAACTTCTTTCTTAAATGCTCAATGCTGAGCTTAAGTATTACCTACCCAAATACCTAATTATTAAAGTCCACATTCGAATCCAGTTGCCTTCTCAAAATCCAAAACTTAATCCACAATCTACATAAATGAAATTTTTATTACGAAAAACGAATCGGTGGTGATTTAAATCAAAACTTGTCGAAAGACATCAGTTTGCTTGAAATGTAAAAGATATTTCGAGGCAATAACATAGTGAAGACTAGAAATTCAATTAATTGAATACAAAACCTCACCTCGCATTTTTACAGACACGCCAACATAATCAAATACTCGAGTCTGATCGAATACACTTTAGTGTTCCTTTCCACCTAATTTCCCCAACTCTCTTGCTTGTTAATGAGTTGATTTGCCAAGCCCATATTTTAGATCCCTAATCGTATGTAAACAAGCAAAGGCCCAAAAGTATTATCATATTTATATTGTCGAATTAGTTTCGAATAGTTTTGAATGGAATTGAACATTTTCTCAGCACACTTCGAAATCGTAAAAAATGCACAGTGGGTCAAACATGCCACTCGACGACATGGCACAGCACATGCATAAGAAAGCTTGATCACAGGAGAGTCATTAGGCACCGGATGTGCAGCAAGGAAGTCTGAAAATGCCTGTCTTTTGACAGCTATTGGATGTATTCAAAATCTAGCAATCGTGCCATATTTTGCAAAATAGTTTTGTAATCTGCTACCCAAAAGACTGTTCCGGAAACTTTCTACTGAGGTAAGGGATCTGCGTTTTTAATATTTTTCCCAAAATAACAAAGGATCTCAACCTAAGCTTTTTTCCATAACGTTTTGTAGGACAGTCACCATTTGAGGAGCTCAGTCAGCATTTCAATTCGACTGTGCTCAACAGATATTGTTATTATCATGTTTCTTCGGCGCTATTATTTTTGTCCACCTATTTCGATGGCTATCCCCCATGTGCATAGAAATATAGTATTTTTGCAATCTGACACTAATAATAATCAAATCCAATCAGCCAAAAGTAAATTTACTGAGGATTGACAATGGCACCAATCAACTCAACGTTTGGTAGCATACGAACCTACCCTTCATAGGAAAATTGACGATTATGGGTTGTATTCTTCAGGCCTCCATATTTCTTATGTTTCTTGTTGGTTCCTAGTCAAGCGCAGTTCCGTCAGCTGGAGTAGATCCTGAGGTCATATTTCTGGTTTGGGTTTCATTGATGTTGCAGCATAGGGCAGTATTCTGGCAGCAAAGTGGGTAGTTATATGTCTTGAGGGATCTGTGCCTTAGCAGGTCTTGTTTTGACATCAAGAGCTCTCGACATAGCACATTGGCAAAATTTGGAAGCGAATTTGGAAGAATGATTTATCGAACATTTGGAGGATTATCTTCTTTTGGAAATAAAATTATAACTTCTTCATTTTGTATTCTTTTATGTATCGTAGTAATGTGCAAGACACAACAAATATATAATGCCAAGCTTTTACATGCACATTCCATGAGTTATCTAACACAAATAGGGAGTTGATTTATTTTTCATGGTTATTTTTACTAAAAATAGATTGTTATTAGCATCATGAACTGGACTAAAATTATGCTTTTTATATTCCTTAATCTGTTTCATTTTGGCATACAATTTTTGCGTAAGAATCAGGAAGGGAATGCCCATCTCTTCTTGAACAAACTTATGTTCTTTATGCCAAGTATTCTTTTAGCAGGTTTCGGATGATCAACTAATAATTAAGGAGATTAAATTGTGATGACAATTGGTCTTCACAAGACTAATTTCATGAGAAATTCTAAAGAACAAGACAATGATCATAAGAATGAAATTTCCATAAAATTACAAGTTCTTGTAACTTCCTATAAGGGTTTAATGGTTTGATATGTTGCATGGCAAATTAGCAAATTCAAAGACTTGGGGGTTGTTCCTAAATGTACAAGGATGATGAAATACCTATCCACACTTGAATTACACATCTTCAGGTGGCTGGTCAACGCTGGTCAACCTCAGCTATTTCAGTACAAATCCTAGAAATATTATTTGTTATTCTTGAGTTTTTTCGACCTCTTTTGAAAAATTGTAAATCCCACCACTTGTCAAAGCATGCCATAATTCACTTTTTCCCAACAAGAGTCATTATCCACTTTTTTTTCACATACACATCATTATACATTCCTAAACCACAAATAAAACCCAGTATCTCACTTACAAGCTTTTTGCACCACTTTCCATTACCGGTGTCAGTTTCCTTTTCCATTTACAAGTTTGCAAATCAAATCCTGCTTCTATGTAATCACTGAGTCCATAGTCCTTGAGTCTAAATATATTTCTAAAAAAACCTTGAATCTTGCATGCCTTAAGGGAAATATATCATCCCGATTAACAATGGGAATATATCAATGTCCCTCGTTCGTTGGATCTCCTAAGTATTCGACAACAACAAATTCATTCATGCTTAGAAAGATGTCTTAGGGGCACCTTGACTCTCATCCAAATCAAATATGGGAGCTCTCACATTGACTAGTGGCATCCATTAATGGCCCACTAAGTTAACAATTTCTTGTTATGTTCGACACCGAAACATTTATTCACATGACAAGAATTGTGCCAACAAGTGTGGAAGACTTGAAGACATTTACTTTCATTTTGTAGCAGAGGAAGCAGATTTACTTTCATTACTTTTCAGATTTTCATGTAAATGACTTGAGGACAAGTCAATTAATAAGGTTGGGGGAAAAGTGTAAATTCTGAATTTTGTATACCTTCCAAGCCTTATACATTTTCAGCCGCATTCAGTAGCAGATTTTGAACATTCAACAAAAGATCCAGCTGCAGATTTAGCAGCAAATGCAGCAACAATAAAAGATTCACTTTTTCAACTTCATCCAGCGTTTTCATAGCCAAGAGAAGACACCTATGATCAAAATTTTGCAGCCACAAATGGACAACCCTCATTCATTTTTGAAAGGGTAAGTCGAGGTATGATATTTTCTAACTTTTAACCATTTAATTCCTTGAAAAAAAACTAGAATGATATTTTTTGGAAAAAAAGCACTTCCATTTCTCATTTCACACAACCACCAAAACCATCAGTTTGGGGGGAGGATATATTTACATTCATACTTTGTCACATTCACATTTTTCCATATTCATATATCACATTCTAAAACCCACATATTTTCCAAATATATTTACTATTACATCATCATGAACATATAAATGGCTTTGTAAAAAGTACATAAAAGTTAATTGGATTCCAACACAATCATTGTTGTCACACAAGAACCAACCATGATGCATTCCAACAAAAATACTCTGCAATAGAAATCACATTATCATTATGAAAATATCATACATTGAATGCAACAACAAAATATGGTTGAAACACAAGAACCAACCAAGTTGCAATTCAAAAAACACACTTTACAAATATTAGTAAATGATATCATGCAAAGTTTAAGCCAAAAATATCAAGTATCAAAAGTAATGTAATAGATTACATGAGGTCATGCAATACCTTCAGTTTGGCGGTATGTTGGGCCTAAGAATTATCCTTAAAATACATCCACTTTCACCTAAAAATGCGTCCACTTTCACTCCATTCACACATTTTCTCACCTCTATTTCACCACCTTGTCATCACATCAAGCTTCACTTTCATCATTATATGGGTTACCATTGTGTTTTCCAAAACATTATTAATTCTTAGTATTTTTAAGTGAATTTGTGGTTAAACTTTAGAAAATAATATCCTTATACTTATACCTAACAATTGGAATGAGAAATTTGACATGTGTAGGTACAAAGGAATATTCCAAGGCATCTTTATGTGGCACTCTATGTTAAAATTCGAATTTGGGGAGATCATGGACCTCATGGAGAAGATCATGGACCTCATGGAGGAGATCATGGAGGATAGGGTTATGTGTCACCATTGGTTGAGAAATATGTGGATCAAAAGAGGGAATAGTGGATCTACATTTATGAGTTTGTTATCATAGCTTTTGTATAAATAGGAGTGTTATCTCCTTCATTTGTAATCTTAATTTTTAGAATCTTAGAACCTAGTCCTTCATTGTAACCTAGTAATGTTAATCTAGATATAATTTAGAATAGTTTTGGTTTGGATCATATGAGATTATATCCATTCTACTTTGAAAATTATGATGAGTAAAATGGAGCTTCTTTGACCCTCTACATTTGACTTCTCTTTTGGTGTGCTTGTGAATCCTTGGAGGGATCCCCATTGCCTAGCAAGTACATTTTGTTTTGGTAAAGCTTTTATTTTATGTTTGTTTGTGAATTTCATTAAATTAAATTATTAGGTTCATATGTTTGAAATATTAATGAATGACCTTTCGTAAGAAAGTATTAATGTTTCCTTCAATGAATCTGATTTGTTATTTAATGTTTGATTTCATTAGTTTAAGTTTCTGATTTATATGCTTGAGATATAAATGAATTGTCTCTTGTAAGACAGCTTTAATATATCATGCAATCAATCAGAATTATGTTTAAGAGCTTCAATTTCATTAGTTTAAATAGTTTATTAGAAATATTAATGAATAGTCTCATGTAAGGGAGCTTTAATATTTCTTACACTTGTTACAATCTATTTTAATTTTTAGATTTCATTTTGTTAAATGACTAAATAGATGATGGAGATCCCAATGAAAAAAAACCTCTTGTAAGGGATCTTTGGCATTTCTTCACCTAGCTGAGTTTAGTTTGTCTCTGAGTCCATATATTGGATGATCCTTGAAGTTTTACTTACCTAGGTTGACAATAAATGAAACTGTAATTTGCATCCGCATTTTAGACCCAACAATGATATAATGAAATATTTGCTAGCAAGGAAGCCCCACTGCTTTATTGGAGAATGGAAAAATTCAACGATATATTCATGTAAGAAGACATCTTTGAAATTTTATGGATATAATATTCTAGTGAGTTTGTGTGAATGGTTGAATATGCTTGATGAAGCCCCACATAAACATTGAGGAAATAGGAAGACAAGTAAGTCGAACCTTAAATCCAATAAATTTGGAGCATTGCGATCACTTGGCTAATAAAGCAATAGAATTTTGGGGGGAGAAAACAATGGAAGGATACATTATATCTAGTTTGTAGTATAATTGTAATAGTTGTACTCAAAAGTAAAGGACTAATTTCAGAAGGGGTTCTGAGATAGATTGGTGAATCCAAATCCAACAAAGATAAAAATGTTGTTTGTGAAGGAAAAGTTATTTCCTACTAACCCATTGAGCATGGTGGTGTGAAACCTTGCATCAAGGAATGGGTTAAAGTGTGCTTGGCAGAGATGAGAGCTAAAAGGACCAAATGATAATTGAGAACAAAAAAGATAAAAAGAAAATTGAACAAGCTTTAAGGAAGTAGGTATAACTAAAAAATTGTGGTTGAACTAGATATGTGAAAATGAAGAAGTCAATGAAGGGTTGCAAAAGGAGATTAGTGAGGAAGGGAGTAGTGAAGTGAGGGTGAGAGAGTTGGATAATTTGAATGGGAAAGGTGAGTTGGAAAGTGAATGCTTGCGAAAAAAGTGTTCGTGATAAAATATAGCTCAATAATGAGTTGTTGGTCTGAACTTAAAGAGGAACGCAACACATTACAGATATAATCATAAACATAGATATGCAACAGAAAAACACTTCATTTCATTAATGGAAAAAATATTGAACTATTCTTACAAACATAATGGAAATAAGATAGATTGGGCGATATTATCTTATCTCTGAGGAGAGATGCAGTGGATACATGCCTCTGAACTGTGTTACAATGAGGCTCAAAGGCCTATTTATTAAGAAAAAATGGAAAACCCTAAACATCCAAAAACCTAACCCTAGGAGATGAAGCGCCAAAATTGTGGGCCCCATTTGGGTAAATTGGTACATCAACTTCCCAGGGTCGTAACTTTGGAATATGATCTCTATTTGGCTATCATAATACCTCATTTCAAAGATCTCGAAGAGAAGGCTGAAGGAAAACTTGCAAACTAGTTTGGGATGTTTTTGGTCTCTTTTTTTTTTCCTAAAAACACCATTTAGTGCCTCAAAACGGCTCCGGAAGTTTAGGACCTGAAAAACTACCAAAAATAGTAAATTGTACTACAATTAAGGAAACTGAAAAATTGAAAGAGACAATGTTGGGGGTCTTAGTGGAATAGGCAGGTGGCCACCAATATCCACCCTGATCAGTTGTAGTCAAGGAACCTCAATGAGGTCTGATGAACACACAGGAGTGGGGTTATGAGAGATATGTGATTACAAAGTTACAAGTTGGATTCAAGTAGAATGAGACTATGTATGAGAAAGAATCAAATGAACGAATGGGAAACCATACCCTAAGGCCAAAAAATGTTTCCCAACTATTTATGGAGGTTGAGAACCTAGTAATGGGAATGGCACTAAAAAATAACAAAGTTGGCATCATACTAATCCCACTCCTTGTGCTTCTTAAATACAATTAGGTAACACTCCACTAGCTTGTTAATAATGGTCCAAGTCCACCTAGTAGTTAGCTTACTTATGGAGGAACAATAAGAGTTAGAGGAAGCAGTCTCAACAATAGTGCATGTTTTAATATTAGGAGTAGTGCAATTCAGAGTTTTAGTTATTTAGAGAAAAAGACAAGAGTTTCATGAGCTTTAGTACCTATGATGCTTTTAATTATGACCTAGGAGCATATAGGATAAATAATATTAGAGTGATGTACTATTTAAAAATATTAGTCACATGTAAATGGTTTGGAAAAAAAACATAATTACCAAGTACCTTAATATAAAACAAACCCTAGAAGTGTCATTCTTAAAATCTTGTGTGCAGTTACCTAATGTCATTCAAGTAGAATATCACAATTACTTATGTTAGTAATGGTGTGATCATATTTTTC
Organism: Pinus tabuliformis; assembly: GCA_031772625.1. Taxonomy (NCBI): domain Eukaryota; kingdom Viridiplantae; phylum Streptophyta; class Pinopsida; order Pinales; family Pinaceae; genus Pinus; species Pinus tabuliformis. Next base: position 1,008,205,150 of record CM062819.1, read on the forward strand.
ATTCTCTTAAAGGAACATTTTCTAGACATGTACCCCATCAAGCATAAATCATCCTAACATATACCTTTGAAGTAATATAAATCATCCTATGACTATCCTCAAAAGAATTCTCACCCATAGCCTTGGTGATGGTGTAAGGCTTGTATCAAAGTTGTGTGAGATTCTTATGGGAGTGTGTAAATAAGAATGTATTATTATCAAATTCAATCTAAGCATCCATTTTTTATTGATTTGTGGCAGAAGGAAAAAAGTAAATAAGGAAAATAGGGCATTAAAACAAGAGACCAACACTTTATGCTATAGAGGTTACTTTAGGGTTGAACATGACCTTGTAAGTTGTAACCAAATCTATTTTTTGTTCACAATTACCAACTTAAAATATACTTATATTTTTTGTGACTAGAATCAAACTTGAAATCAAAATGGTATGCATGTAGCTAAGGTTGGTGTGTGGATGAAATTCCATACAAAGAAGGATGGCACTATAACATCATCATTTATTGAAATTCTGAAGGGCTCCACCCATCCTGCCACATTTTGGGAGCTCCATACTCTAAATCTGGCCTATAAGCAACTCCATGGAACTATGCATGGACTTCCAGGGCCTAAGCAACAATGTTATGAACCTTTTCAAAGATCTCCACGCTACTAAGAATTTAAGGTTGGCTAAGCCTTCATGCAATTATTGCAGGCCTTCCTTACCTTTAAAAGAGGGAATGGTTCCTTCAATGCTAACACAACACCACCTTAAAGGATTTACATGCTTATAAATAAATGAAAAATTATTTATAGGTATAGGTAGACCCTACTAAGTAGGAAATATCTTATATAATCACTTCATATTAATAGAAAGGGTTTGCATGTGCAATGTTTCCAGGTTTTAATCCAGATCCTTCCATGACCTTTAACATTTCATAATGTCTTTGTGTAATTTACATATGTGTTGTTAACAAAATAGATAACAATTTCATACATATTATTGTTTTAGTTCAGGGTTATAGCATAATCCTTACTATCATGTAAAACATTAACAATTATGTTTCTTATTATCTATTAGGAACAACATCAACAAGCACTTCACATAGTACGTCATTCCCTATCCAAAAGCACGCACTTGCTTGACTTATTTAGCATGCATCATTTATTTTTAGAGATGTGACATATGATCAATATCCCCCCTTTTTCCATAGCATCCATCCCCTTTTCCTTTTCTCTAGAGGGATTTTCCATTCCCATCCTTGATGCCTTGCCTAGTCTCATCCTCCACAAATTTTCCTATCCTCTTTCCTTATTAAGTTTCTCAAGCACATGGGTCTATGTACTATGTTTTTCAACCCATATAATTCTAATCAAACTAATTCATTAAATGCACCAACCAAACTTTAATTTTTTCCAAACCATTTAGATTTTTCTTCACAATCAAACTTCAACATCCCAAGCAAGCAATCCTCCTCCTCAGCTCTAGAATATGTCCTCCTTTGATTTAGTCCCCTTTTTAAAATTTGTATTTCTGTAAAAATGTTTACAATGCATTTCTATGAGAGAAACATGGGTGGGGTTGTCACAACCATGCTTGGACCTTCCCTTACCCCATTAAATACATAACAAGATACCCCTCCTACCTTTTTTGTCATACCATTCAACTTCTCCTAATGTTAAGCACCTCCTAATTTCGTCTCAGTGCCCCTACAAGTACATCCTCAGCCCCCCTTAGCTAAGGGCTTAAATGTATTACGAATTATGGCTTGTCATAAGGGAGCCCCTAATCCCCTTATCACAACTATCAAGGGCTCCTCAATCAACTTCAATTGCATGATTAAAAAGAGAAATTGAGATAAAAATATAAGGAACTTGGAAAATTGAATGTAGATGTTAAGGAATTAATGGAATGAAAAACTACCATGGAGGCACACAAATAAAATGGTGGAGTTAATCCAAGACCATCAACTAATGTAAGAATTACATGTGTAGTCTATTTATTTTTTATATATGTTTGATTTATGTTTGACAATAAGGTTGAGTTTGACCTATGTTTTCTCCTCTAAATGTATCTTCTAGCCCTACATATGTTGCGAGTATTAGTGTAATTTTGTTGAGAAGCAAGCCATTCCTAAAGAATGAGGTGACATTATCACAAGAGGAAAAAGGGAGATCCAATTGTTAGATGATTTTGGTTAGCTTTGTATTAAAGGCACAAAAAGGGGGTCAAAAGGGGATGAACCTAGATATGGATAGCTTGAAGATTGCACCCTTCGTGTAGTTCAGGACTGTTTGTGTCAGTTTCTAATAGACTTGGACCAAACCAAGGGAATTTGAATGTTGTGGAAAAAACATTTGAGAAATATTGTAGACTTGTATGGGACTGTTGCCCATAAATTTGGTAAGAGAATGGACCAATGTTAAAAGATTATGGTAGCTGAAGGGGCATACTTATATCCTATTTTTTCTTTCATTGGACATGAATTAAATTTGGTCCATGCATGGAGATGAACATTACTTTATTCCTATGAACTTAGATGCATTTGTGGACATTAGAAGACCATATTGTTTCCATTTGAAATAAATTACGTGGAGGATATTTGGGTGAAATGTGACTGTCCATAAAATGTATATCAGATTTTTTTCCTTGTACCCTAGTAGTACATAGAAGTTGTATTTAGAGAGGTTAGGAAATAAAAACCTAATGTGACCAAGAAGATTAGTTTTGGGCACCTATATTTTGGGAGAAAGGGTTTAGATCTCTAGGAATTAAGGGGTTTAGGAGTTTATGAGTCATGGGTTAAGGGTAAAGGGTAAAGGGTTAGTGATTAGGGGGTTAAGGGTAAAGGGTAAAGGGTTATGGATTACGAGGTTAAGGGCCAGGGGGTTAAGGTATAGGGGATTTAGGGGTTAGAGTTTAATGGGTTAGTAGTTAAGGGATTCAGAGGTTAAGCATTAAGCAAAGAGGTCTTAGTGGTCAATGGATTTAAGGGTTAAGTGATTAAGGGTTATGGGATATAGGTGTTAGCGGGCTAAGGGCTAGGGATTAGGGGTTTAAGGGATTATGGGTTAGAGGTTAAGGGTTAAGCATCAACATTCAAGAGGATAAGGGGTTAGGGCTTAGGGGTTTTAGGGATTCTAAGTTAACGGTTAGCATTAAGATGTTAGGGTCTTAGATTTTAGGGAGTCAAGGGGTTAATGGGTTATGAGTTATGAGTGTTTGGGTTAAGGGATTATGGTTTTGGGGTTAAGGGGATAAGGAATTTAGTGTTTATCAGTTGAGGGCTTATGTATTGTAATAATAGGGCCCCTAGTCCCCTTATCATAACAAATGAGGGTTTCCCTATCAATTGCTCATGTTTCCTTCCCTCTAAGCCCCTGAGACCCTATTCCATGAAGGATTAAGGTCTTTTCTCATTCTATAATGCTAGGATTATAGATTTTAGTAAAAAATGCTCAAAACTCTCACTTTTACCCATCCATGTTACCCTCGTGCCCCCTTTCCCCACTCAATACACCAAAAGATACCCCTTACCCAAAATTCATGAGAATTGAACATTTGGTGGCAATCATTTAACAACCACCTCTAAAAGTTTATTTCTAATTACTTTTTAATGGGAGCTGTCGAAAACTACCTCCAAAAGTTACATTGCCATGACTTTTAAGGGTGGTTAATAGATTCTAAGCTAGGGGCTAATAGTTAAGGGGTTAGTGGCTTAGGGCTTAAGGGATAATGGGGTTAATGGGTTATGAGTTATGAGTGTAGGGGTTAAGGGATTATTGACTCAAGATTAAGGGGATAGGGAATTTAATGGTTATGAGTTAAGGTCTTATGGGTTTCGATAATGGGGCCCCTAATCCCATTATCACAACTACTGGGGGTTCCCCTATCACTCTCTATCATTTCCTTCCCTCTAGGAACCCTAGCCCCTATGCTAGGAAGCCCTAAGGCCCCTTCTCATTCTCCAATGTTAGGATTATAAATATTAGTAAACCATGCTTGAACCTATCACTTCTACACATCCATGCTACCCTTATGTTCCCTTGCCCCATTCAATACACCAAAAGATCCCCTTCCCCCAAAATTAATGATAAATAAACATTTGTAGGTGGTCATTTAACAACGACCTCCAAAAGTTTAATTCTAATGACTTTTTTTTCCAGGGGGGTGTCCAAAAGTTACATTATTGTGATTTTTAAGGCTGTTGTTCTCTTCAAAGTCACAAGAATTGAACTTTTGGAGGTGGTTTTGGAAACCCCCTCGAAGAGTCACGAGAATTGAAATTTTAGAGGCGGTTGTTGAATGAATTCCTCCAAATGTTCAATTCTCATGACCCTCTTTTTTGTGGTGGGGAGGGGGAGGGGGAGTTAAAAACTGCCTCCAAAACATAAATTCTAATGAATTTTAGGGAGGTTGTAAAAAAATTCCAATGGAAAATGTATTTTGGGGTAGTGATTTAAACCCCTGTCCCTTCCCCCAGAAAAATTTGTCATGAGAAAACACTTTTATAGACGATTGTTAGAAACCCCCCGCCACAAAATAAAAGTCCAATTTTCATGACTTTCAAGGGATGGGGGTTAAAAAACCACCATGAATAATATATTCAAGGGAAGTCATCTAAACCTAACCCACCCCACCCCGCCCCCACACCCCCCCCCCCCCCCCCCCCCCCTCGCCCCCCCAAAGTTCAATTTTCATGACTCTTTGTGGGGGTTTTCAAAAACATGGCATGAAAAATATATTTAGGGGAAAAAATTTAAAAACCCCCTCCAAAAATCATGAAAAATACTTTTAGAGGCGGTTGCTAGAAAAGCATTCGAAAAAGTTCACATTTTCATGACTTTCAGGGACTTAGGATGGTTTTCAAAAAACACCACTAAATCCCTAAAAATACTTTTAGAGACAGTTTTGGCAAGACTTTCATAAGCCAAATTGACCCTAAAGGCCTTTCTCTAATAGAGTGGGTGTCAATACATGCCAAGCGCCAAGTATTAGTGCATTCTAACTATCAAATATTCCTCTATTACTTCTCTCCTAATTTTTAATAATGGATCTCAAAGAACTTTAATCTTAAACCATGCTAAAGCATTCCAACACATGCCAAAGCATACCAAGGCATCTCAACGCATGTTAGGTATGCTGAGACTTGCCAAGTGCCAACATGTGCCAAGTGCGAATGTGTCTTAGGGAGTGTTACACATGTTATGGAGTGACATTGCATGTTGACGAGTGTTAAGGTTTTCCACAGAGTGCCAATGCATACCAATGAGTGTTATGGAGAACTATGGAAATAAAATGGAGCACTAGGTCAAAATGCATGGAAATGAATGAATATGAGGGTGTGCCAAGGAGTGTCAACTTGTTCTAGGCATGCAAAGGAGGGAGTGAAAACGTATGTTAGGTAGTGGTAAGGAATGCTAGGGGATACCAGGGCATTTCAAGAAGTACCAGAATGTGTTGGGAGTTCCAGGGTGTGCTAACTTGTTGCAAATAGTTTTAAGGCATGCTAAGACATGTCAGCTACTAAGACATGCCAGGATGTACAAGGTGTCAGTGTGTTCCAACATGTGTCAAGGAAACACAAGGGAGAAACAAGTTAAAATGCAAGGAAATGGACACATAAGAGGGTTAATAAGTCAAGAATTTACTTTTTTCAAAAGGGCAAGCTAGGAACACTACCAATAGATTCCCATAGATGCCAAGTGTTAATGTGTGTCAAGTGTTAATGTATGTCAACGCAGGCCAAGATGTTCCAGGGCATGTTAGGGACTACATGGTATACCAACACATGCTACGGGAGTGCTATGTTGTTCTAGGGCATGCCAACATGTGCTTGGGTATACTAGCCATGGAAATATATTCTAGGTACAAATATGTTCTAAGAAATGTGACATTCCAAGGAATCTTAGTGTGTGCCAAGGCATGCCAAGGTGTGACAAGAGTGTTAAGGAGTGCTAGGTCAATCTCATTAATAGAATTGGCCAAGATTAACTATGTATTAAATAATATGGTTCCCGCACACACTATTAGAACTTCATCTAAAGGGAATTTACTAGATAATAAAGCTAACAAAGATGAATCGTGTGTTGACTCATAGGAAAACTATATTCCCAATACTTGAGGGAAATGATATACACTAATTACTTCTTAACAAATTGATTGACTCTAACCACTATGGCCTTGGACACATAATGAAAAAGACTCCATAACGATGGTCTTAAATCATTGTCTTTTGAAAAAAAATATAACAACAGTCACATAGCGTCATCAAAAACTCATTCGAATGTCAATGATGACGAACATTTTTATACTGTCATCAAAATTAACCAAAAGGAGCATTGGTGAGGGTTAATAAAATATCATCACTGGAAATGTCACTGAAGAGAGAATGAGTGATGGGACATTAACAACCCTCACCAAAAGTGTCATTTAAAATGGCGTTGGTGAGAAACCTTAAAGAATCATCACTATATGCACTTACAATGATGTTTCTTTAAGGACCATCACCATATGCCACATTGGTGATGAACGTTAAAGGTTCGTCACACACATGATCCTCACCAATTACCTTTTTTATTTTACTGATATAAAGATAACTTGAGTTTACTTAAAACTATTGAACCATAATACAACCTTTTCTTAAACATATATATTTCACAAATGTATTTTTTTATTTTAATGACTTTTCAACCAATTTCCATCTTGTAACTTGATTTAACTACATAAGAGTAAATTCAAACAAATAGGTTATAAATTATAAATTAGTACAAATTCAAATGCATATAAATATTTCATATAAAAATATTCTAAATTTTTCCTATAAAAGTCATATTGACATTAATGATTTCTTCTTAATCCACTTAAGCACTTCATTTGAAACTAATCATATGCACTAATTAATTGTTTCTCGTAACTTTTAGTAAATTATAACAATACACCATATCTGGTAGTAAATGAACATTCAGTCTAACAAGGCTTCAAATTTGCTCAGAAAACATTGGAAACTTTGGAACAATTTTAATAAAATATTACATAAATTTTGAGGTCTAAAATTGGACTCCTAACGATATTATAAAATAATATTGGAAATAATAAAATAAGATTAGATTACATCATCAAATTTTTGAGTGAAAAAGGAAAAACTACTTTTGTAACTCGTATTTTCAACTTCTATCCCTATGATTTTACTCAAATTTTGAGTGGGATAAATTATTGGATGTAGAATTTAATTCCTCATCCAAGGATTACCCATATTGCATACTCTTGATGTACCTTTCTACATGAAAAATGAGAAATACATGAAAAAATGTGATTCCATGTATTTCTCATTTTTGTGTAGTGGGATCTATGAAAAGTATGTAGTATGGGTATTCCTTGGATGAGGAATTAAATTATGCATCCAATGAGTGCTCTTGCTCAAAATTTGAGTAAAATCCTAGGGAAATAAGTTAAAAATACGAGTTCAAAAGGTAGTTTTTCTATTTTTTTATTTTTTAATATTTTAACATTTTTACTCCAAAAATGGTGAATCATAACCAATGGTTGAAATCATCATATTGAATCCTATTTATTCTTATAAAGTTGAGTTGGTTGTACATTTTTGTTTTGATGCCCATTTTAGAGTGATTTTAGACCTCAAAATTTCTCTAATGTCTCGCAGAAATTTTTGGAAATCTATGTCACAACTGTCAAACTTCAAGATTTTGGGTGCTACAGGGGCTTTTGATGGTGGTGAATCCATTCCCACCATCAAAATCATGATTCAAGCACTCCTACTATCATATTTTTTGGAGAAAAAAAAAGGTAAAATTCCAGCGATTTTTTGTCGTCTTAAAAAATTTGACACCTCAGTAGACAATGACATAAATTGAAATCCTTATCAAGTAGTGGATATAATGGGAAAGGAGTGGTACACATTGTAGGTAATATAAATAGAGGATATTCCTATTGTGTTGTTTTTATTCATCACAATTGGAATATCAACATGCAAAGAGAAAAAAATTTAGTATGGATTTAAAAACAAGAAGGGTTACAACAGCAAAATGAATTGAAATTGTGTGCACCAAATGATTTACACCAAATCTCCTTCGCATTCCTATAGAAACACATGAGTTTACCCTAGCGCCCACCCATGTCATACTCCATCCATCACCATGTAGATCCACATAATTCTCTTCACACCGTGCATGAGATGTGACAATGATAAGGAAATATGATTTGATCTTAGATATTTTGGATGATTTTGGTGAGGAAGAATAATTCTTTACTATGACGCAAAACCACATACCACCATTGGGACATGCGTTGTCTTATCAGGAGTTGGAATGTTGGCCAATACCACTTGCGTAAGGCCTAAAAACCACCTACAACACCTAATGCAATAAATCCACCATGATTTTTTCATCTTTTATATTTATTCCAGGCAATATAATTCTTCATCTTTTTCCCATGACTAGTGCCTTTATACATTCCTAGGAACTCTATTAGAGGGTTACTAAACCTATCCTTGTCCAATCCAAGGTTCATCATAGGGTTACATTTGGTAGGATAATGGATATAGTTTTTTCATTTTTGCTACACTTTTGTATCAATGTCTCACTACCATATACATAACCATTGGTGCGTTAAGGCCCAAAACATAGGTGATTCCTGGTCTCTACCCCACATAATTTATGTCTGAATTGACCTATCGAAACGTTCCTTATATTTCATAACCCCTAAATAGGACAACACACACATTGTTGGGCATAAACAATATTAAAAACACTATAGTTGTCCATATCATAATTATCAAGTTTGAATTCAAGTTCGAGTTCAAATTTGATTTAGAACAGGAAAAATAAGAGTATCTAATATTCAATACTGAAATAAATTGGAATATACAACTTACAACTATTCAACCATATTATATTTGTATTAATTTAAAAAGTTGAAGTGAACAAATTATAATATTTTCAATCTCAAAACATCCTTAAAAATTGCTTTCAATAAAAAAAAAACCATTAAAAATCACATTATATACACATGAACAAAGCTTATAGTTTTATATTTATAATAACATGTTTTGAAGATTTTTATATTCATTCATATAACCAACTATGTCATATATCATATGATGTTTAATATAAACTAAACTTCTATACATATTCCATATTATAATGCACCATATAGATTCCACATTATATGCCCTTTATGTTTGGAATGGAGTCATATATAATTAATGTGCAAACATTGGCTAGGAATATAAATTTCTAATTTCTAATTAACCAAACCCAAACAAATTTTATTTTATAACAATTCTTAACCTATTTTATTTTTCATAATACAAAAAAAAGTTTTATAATTTTACATTTACTCAAAAATCCCAAAAAATGGTCTAACGTCATAATTTTTATTATTTTTCTTTAAATTTGATATATATATCTGACACATATTAACAAACTATTAATTTATAAATTAAAAATAACACAAATATGAATCCTCTTCTTTACACAATGGTTCTCTGGTTAACCTATTCTATAGTGTTCGGTATATATCAAAAGCCATAATGAATTGCATGGCAAATTATATAACTCTTGGTATATATATATATATATATATATATATCGATTTTCATTAAAAGATTGATTCATAATTTACGCTCCAAGATTTCATTGAAATTTACCCGGTTATCCCTGTATTATCGTCTACTAAAATTTGAATCAATATACTAAAATTTGAATCAATATATTATTTGACGAACTGAATTGAACAAACAATTTTTTGAATTTTTCCCACTAGTACGATGAAATTAGGCAGTTATGGTTCATATACAAGAAGCTATTTAGATAGATTGTCCAAAATGGCCAAACATATCACTACAAAATACAAATTCAAAAGAGGAAATGACTAGAGAATGACCACATATCTTTAAATCTGATGGGTTTTCTGAGTTTTTCTGCTTGGGCAAGATTTATGTCCAAACCCAAGCCTGGTCACATGGCTCCATTAACTTTCTTTTTCATTTATTACTACATCCACCTTATACGATAATCAGATACCAGGAAATTACATAACTAAGCACCATGTTTTAATTTTATTAATCTTTTTGGCATAGTTTCCATGACTCCAAGTGAACTCGTGTTAATACATTAAAAACATGTTTATATCAACTCTAGAGTTTTCTCAAAATAGAGATTATTTTACTTTCAACTTTTTTGTTTTTAATAATAAGCATCCACATAGTTATGTTAGTATCAATATAAACTTTCAAACACTCAAGAAATGCATAGTTGCTCCTGCAAACTTTCTTACTATTTGCTCTGGGAGAAAAGTTGTTCATATGTCGTTATAATCTTCTATCTCCTTTTTACTTATTCAAAAAACATAAAATGTTTGAATGGGATAATATTTTCAGATTTTAGAATATATGTAATACACAATCCCATTAGATGGTATAGTGTTAATCAATTACTTAGGCGGATTCAATGTAACATACCCGGTTTCCCATTCACTTTTTTTTTTTTTTTTCTTTCTTTCTGCATGGATATCTATATATCTATAAACATTTAGAAACTTTCCATCCTACGAGGACACTTGGCACAAAAGGTTGTATGTTGTTTTATTATAATTCACGTTGTCGGCTAATTAGCATTACATTTCCCACTCCAACATGAGGAGGGCATATGATATAACTACTTGTGGTATAACCATTCCAAATTTCTCTAGCACTCCTTTTAAATAGTCAAGTATAGATCATTTGACCGATAAGATTGCCTTCATAATCATCCTTTACTTGTAAAGTAGCAACACATTAGTAGAAGCCTTTTAATTCAACTTCCCTTGTAATAGGAACATATTATAAAGGTGTTATTTTATGGTACAATAATCATGTACAATATCCTTGATCTTCGGGAAACGATTATCTCTTTTGTACATTATAGGTCAGGTTCTTAGCTTGCATAACTTCGGCTAATGGTGAACTTTCATTTCCACACCTTGTCCTAATGTTACTTACATAGCGTTACTTTTGAAGGGGTCTAATAATTTGGGTTATTTACATTATAATTCCCCATTCACTAGGTAATGTGATGTTTATGTGGTATTAGATTTTTTTTTTTTGGTTTGTGTGATAATGTGCTCCGAATTTTAATATGTGGAATCGTGTAAATGGATGGGTTTATGGTATTTTCATGTCTTAAGTACCCTTGGTATGGTGGCTACCCATGTACGCTGCATCTTGGGTTTAATTAATGTCTAACTATTGCGACGGTTATGAATCTTAGGAAAAATTCAATAAATCAATTTCCAAAGTGAATTGGGTATAAGTGTAGGAGTTACAAGAAAATGTGTATCAAATTGGTGATTTTCACGCAACCCTTGAAAAATGTGAGGTCCATGTGACTACCATGTGCTATCGAGATGGATATGTTCCTAAAACCTAATTGCTGAAATTTAATTTACAATCCCTAAACTTGGATTTGGTAGGGATCTTGTTCACTGTCTTGGTTTCATTATATTACTTTGCGTCTTACGCTCAAAGCACTGCATCGAGGAAGGTAAAGGTGCCTAGGACCTGGGACTATTACCGAACCCCAATGGTGTATTCATTTATTCTTTGTCAGAATTTAGCACATCAGAAAACTTAAATAAACACACACAGCATAAAACATGAGACATCAAATTTAACGTGGTTCACCCTCACACCTCCTCATCTCTCATTAATTTTGCCTCTACAGACATAAAATTTATAGATGTAGAAGAAACTAAATAATAAATGCTATCACAACAAAATACGATAGAAAATCTCCACTTGCTGATTTGATGCCATCAGTTATGTAACAAACCACTATTGTTGGCATTATCCAAAAGATTTTTGCCAAAAACAATATGCAAAATCTCAACAATCTCCACCTTGACAACAATTAACCTGATACCCTGTTCATTTATTATATTTTTATTTTCTTTGCAAGCCAAGAGAAGCCAGACACCATTGTAGCTTCTCTAATAAAACTGGTTTCGTGAACATGTTTGCACAGTTTTCCTTTGTATGCACTTTTTCAAGAGAGACTGCCCCTTCAATGATAACTAGTCTTACAAAATGGTACTTTATAGGTATATGCTTTGATTTAATATGATAGGCAGGATTTTTAGCCAAGTGAATTGCACTTTGACTATCACAAAATAACTTAATGTTGTCTTGTAACCTACCAAACTCACCAAACAAACCTTTCAACCAAACCACTTCTTTGCAAGCATGTAAAGTAGCTATGTGTTATGCTTGAGTAGTGGAAAAAGCAACAATATTTTGTAGTTTTAACATCCAGCTAATAGCTCCACCTGCAAGAGTAAAGACATATCCTGACGTTGACCTTCTCTTATCCAAATCACCTCCAAAATTGGAATCAACATATCCGTAAACAAATTCACTACTTCTATTATAAGTGATATAATAATCACTTGTGCCTCTCAGATACCAAAGCACCCATTTCACTGCTGACCAGTGTTCCTTCCTTGGATTTTCCATATACCCACTGACAACCCCAACTGCATGTGAAATATCTGGTCGTGTACAAACCATCGCATACATCAAATAGCCTACTATATTGGCATATGGACTTTGAGACATATATTCCTTTTCTTTATTTGTGTTAGGACATAAACTTGAAGAAAGCTTAAAATGGGAAGCTAAGGGGACTGAAACTGGCTTCACATTGTTCATACCAAACCTTACAAGTATTTTCTCAATATACTTCTTTTGTGATAACCACAGCTTACCATTGCTCCTGTCTCTGAAAATCTCCATGCCCAAAATCAGTCTTGCTGCTCCTAGATCTTTCATATCAAACGTCATAGCCATCTAAGCCTTTAACCTGTTGATATCACTTATGCTTTTTCTTGCTAAAAGCATATCATCAACAAATAATACTAAGATAATGAACATGTAATTACTTAATTTCTTAAAGTAAACACAATGATCATATTCACTTATATAATTTTGGCTCATAATGAAAGAATCAAATTTCTTGTACCTTTGTCTCAGCGACTGCTTCAGACCATACAATGATTTCTTGAGCCTGCAGACAAATTTCTTGTTGCGATTTTGAACAAACCCTTCAGGTTGTTCCATATAAATCTCTTCATCTAAATCTCCATGTAAGAATGAAGTCTTAACATCTAGTTGTAATTCTAAATCAAGTAAAGCAACTAATGCTAAGACAATCCGAATTGAAACAATTTTGACAACTGGTGAAAATATCTCATGAAAGTCAATTCCTACTTTTTGAGAAAAACCTTTCGCAACCAGCCTCCCTTTATACCTATCTTCTTTATCATCAACACCCCTTTTCAATTTGTAAACCCATTTGCATCCTACAATTTTTCTGTCATTGGGAAGTTCTACGAGGTCCCATGTGGCATTCTTGTCTAATGCCTTCATTTCTTCCTTCATAGCTTCTTTCTTTTCACTATTAGAATCTTCTACAACTTCCTAATAGCATAAAGGTTCATCATCATTAGTAGTTAAAGAAAATGAAGTAAAATAATCATCATACTTTTTAGGACGATGTCTGATTCTCGTGGACCTTCTTAAGGATGTTTCTGGTTCTTCCACAATTTGCTGATTAATATCTATAGGAACTTCTTCATGAACTTCATCTGAAACTTATTCAACTTTACTATCATGAGTTTTTGAATTGGTTTCAAACTGAATATGTTGAGACTTAGGTACATTTTCTTGTTTCAATTTAATATCTACATCTGATTATCGAGTGAAGATTCATTGAATTTAACATCTCTATTAATGATGATCTTGTGAGTAGTAGGATCCCACAACCTGTATCCCTCAATCCCAACACCATATCCAACAAAGATATATCTTTTTGATTTAGGATCTAATTTAGAACGCTGATGTTTTACAATTAGAGCATATGCATCACAACCAAAAACTTTCAGTTTATAATAATCACAAGGGTGACCTTTCCATACCTCTTGAGGAATTTTGCATCCTATTTCAGTTGATGGTGATCGATTTATCAAATAGCAAGTTGTAGATACTGCTTCTGTCCATAGTTCCTTCTGCAAATTTGTGTTACTAAGCATACTTCTTGCTCTCTCTAAGAGAGTCCTGTTCATGCGTTTAACAACTCCATTTTGCTAAGGAGTATAAGAAGTAGTTCTATGTCTTTTGATCCCAGCTTCCTTGCAACAATTATCAAATTCCTTTGAAGTAAACTCACGACCATTACCAGTTCTTAAACATTTAATGGTTCTTCCAGTGATGTTTTCTACTAAAGCTCTAAACTTCTTGAAGACTATGAGTACATCAGACTTTCTTTTCAACATGTAGACCCATACTTTCCTAGAGAAATCATCTATAAAAGATACAAAATATGATGATCCTCCATATGAGGTTGTAGGAGATGGACCCCAAACATCAGAATGGATATAATCAAGGATTCCCTTACTAGTATGTTTTCCAGTTTTAAATTTCTTCTTGCTCTATTTCCCATATATACAATGTTTACAGAAATCTAACCTAAAAGACTTTAAAAAGGAAGTAACATATGATCAGATAAAAAATTTAATCCTCCTTCGCTCATATGGCCCAACCGTTGATGCCATATTCGAATAGAATCACTGTAGTTTTTAGATACAATTGTAGCATGATCTGACTCTATTCTTCCTTCTCACTGAAAAAAAAATTTCCAACCTTATTTGCTTTCATTACTAGTAGGATTCCTTTATAAATTTTCATTACTCCACCTTGAATAAAATTTTTATATCCATTTGTGTCTAGCACTCCTAGAGAAATAAGATTTTTTAAGAGTTCAGGCACATGGCTTATATCAGTTAAGATTTTAATTGTCCCATCAAACATTTTAATCTGGATGCTTCCAATTCCCACAAAATTACATGAGACATCATTTCCCATGTAAAATACTCCATCATTGATTGATTTATAAGTTTTGAACCACTCTTTATGAGTGCACATGTGATTGCATGCACGAGAATCTAACAACCAATGTTGATCATGATTTAACAAATTAACTGATAAAACTTCATCACTAATACCTGAACCAGATGTCGTACCTATATCCGTCGTGTTTGCTTCTTTATTTCCTGTTGAAGAGTCTCCTTTGGATGTTTGCCGTCTCATCCAACGGTCCTTCTTCAAATGTCTCAATTTGCTACAAAACCAACATTTTAGCTTACTCTTCTTCCCTTTAGATTTGGATCGAGAGTTGTTCTTCTTACTAAACCGTCTTTCTTTAAATCGACCTCTAACCATAATTTCTTATGATGTAGAGGTTTCTTGATTTGACCTTTTTCTGGTTTCTTCAGACAACATAGCTCCAACAACATCATCAAATTCAAGGGTTTCTGATGAACTAAGACTTATAGAAGTAACAAAATGATCCCATGACTCAGGCAACGAGCATAGTAAAGTTACGGCTTTATCTTCTGAATCAAATTTTACTTCTATGTTATTTAACTGCACCAAGAGAGTATTAAAGGTATTCCAATGATCAGTTATTGTCGTACCTTCCTTCATGCGCAAGTTGTACAACTGTCTCTTCAGAAGAATCCTATTTGTTAAGGATTTAGTCATGTACAGCTTTTCTAGCTTTGTCCATAGACCAGTGGTAGTTGTCTCTCACACGATGTTAAATAAAACATCATCCACCAAACACAATCGTATGCCACTTAGTGCTCTGTCATTGATGTCACTCCATTCGTCATCTGTCATGGTGTAAGGTTGTTTGGATTTTCTCAAAAGTGCCTTACTGAGCGCTTTGATTTTTTTACATAGTTTGATTTAACTTCTTATCTATGGATCCTTAATTGCTTTCTACTAACCAAATTAACAATTTGATAAAATCCCATAAACTGTAAATTGCAAAAAAAAAAAAAAACCAGCAACTAGCAACGAATTGAACGACATTTCAATGAAGCTAGCAACGAATTGAAAACACTACCTTGCATCCATTCGAGCTTTGCAGATGATATGACGGAACAACACTTTAATATTGAATCCACGCCGGTTAATACAACCATAAAAATCCAATAGACCACGCTGCCTTCAAGAACATAGCTCCCTTCTTTGCACAGATCTGCGTGGGCAATCAACAGCCATGCAGTTCAATGACCATGTAGTTCAATCCTATATGGATCCACGCACAGCTTTCCACGCCACTCAATCCTGGTTACCAATCTATGACCCCGCTCAATTTCACGCAGTTCTTCAATTTCACGCGTTCCCTTATAGGTGTTGTGGTAAAACACTCTGTCTGCGGACAGTTGATCTACAAAAACTATATAGTCACATGCTTTGCACTCCTGCTGCATTTCGCTAAATTTCAAAGCCACGATCCGAGAAATTTTATTCAGACAGACTCTCTAAAACTCCATTCCAACATGCTCTCAGAATTTAGCACAACAAAAAGCTTAAATAAACGCACACAGCATAAAACATGAGACAAAAAATTTAACGTGGTTCACCCAACCAATCTAGGCTACATCCACCAAACAGAGGTATGGGTAATCTTATTGCTCAACAAAAGATTACAATAGTAGTTTTGCACATCTCGAATTCCTCTTCCTCACACCTCCTCATCTCTCATTAATTTTGCCTCTACATGCATACAATTTATAGATGTAGAAGAAATTAAATAATAAATGCTATCACAACAAAATAGGATAGAAAATCTCCACTTGTTGATTTGATGCCATCAGTTATGTAACAAACCACTATTGTTGCCATTATCCAAAAGATTTTTGCCAAAAACAATATGCAAAATCTCAACATTCTTGTCGTTGCACCTTGATAACATTTGACGTAAATGGAAATACTATTAGTATTTAGTGAACAATTTCTAGAAGTTTTTCAGGCATCTGATCAAGTTAGGGTTAATATATATTTATTTTTTCTCTTTGGCTCCATGAACGAGCTTTCTTAATTATGATGAAATACTCATGCTTTATATGGAATTGTTACTTTCTAGGTCTACTCCACAGCGAACTCCCTTCAAGTAAATATTGGGTTCTTAACTATGGTTAAACTTAATCACGCTGAGCTAACTATTGCCATCTCTCGACTAAAAAATAATTTACTCCAAAGACCTCTTGCAGGCAAGGTTCATATCTCTAAACTGTAGCCTATGAGGTATTGGCTGAGGATTCCTCTTCGTTGGCCAGTGTGGAATTGTAATCATTTCTTTTCATTTAGATCTGTTTCTTTGATTACTTTTTGCAAATTTCATGTTCCAATTTGTGAGTATGGATTTGAGGAACTTGGACTACCCGATCACATTAATATTTTTCTAGCTTTCCCATTCCCTCTTGGTACATGCGTAGTTATTTGTATCGTGTTTTGATTTTGTCGCTAATAAGGATTTATATGCTTATATTGTGTAGTGGATGACTCTCGTCCTTACTGACATTAGGTAATTTTTCCCATCCTGGTAAAATATCATAAGTCTTTTCTTTAATGATTGAAATAACATACCAACCCCTAATTTTACCTTCTACTTCCACATGATAGGTATGAATCCCTTCTTTGTCTGGGTTCCTAGTTACGAGCTTGGAGACAACAATTGGTTTATGACCCTGACACCCAATCGTTGTGAACATGTCGGTGGTCATAGTGTTCCTTTGGCTGCTTGTTGCTAGTGTTGCAGAAGGTTATGGAAACTTTATCTTCTTCTAGCCATGGAATGTATTATGGAAATTTTATTACACTACTGTCATGAATTTTCTTTTCCTAGTGGATGGACTATCTAAACCTATGTATTTAATTTGGGACTAAAAACCATGTAGCCTATATTATTGTTAATTTGGTCCATGCTACACTCAAGGTTATAAATCTCTATATTCTAAAGTGCTCTAGAATTAAAATGTTATCGTTTTTAATTACCAGAGTGGTTTTTCTTTTCTAATTCCTTCCTTCTCTTATATTGTGCCCTTTGTACTACATATTTATACAATATGTGATATCTTTGTCTTGTAATATCAATAACAGAGTTTGGACTATTACTAGTGAGAACAAGGAAGGCTGCGAAGCAGCTAGTCCCTGCACACAGCACACAGTTATGAACACAGTTATGAATTGAAATCTCAGGTTCGGATTAGAATTAGAAAGCTGTGCAAACCATTGGAGGAGGATGATAGTCCAAAGTCTGAAATCTCAGGTTCGGATTAGAATTAGAAAGCTGTGCAAACCATTGGAGGAGGATGATAGTCCAAAGTTCTGGTTACATGTTTCTATCCCAGTGGTAAAATGATTAGTATTCAAGTAACCTGTAGCCGATGAATAACTTTTTGATTAATTTTTTTCATGTTATAATCATATGTTGCATTTGAATGAACATGTGATTTTCAAATTTTTATTGACGTTACTGTTTGCACATTCATCTTGGATTGTTGTCTTGATGGACTTATGCACGTAAAACATGTGAAAGACAGAGGCTCGGACAAGATTAGATTGCAAATAGATGTAACTTAATGTTTGTATTGAATAAAATGTACGGTAGTTGTTCTGTCTGACTTGAGACAAATTAAGGTTGTAATATTCCTTTAGCGGAAGGTCAAAATCTTCCCTGAATGAAGCGAATGCGCCCTTCAGGATTTGGATTGTCAAGCATGGTTTAACCATTATGATTAACCCAGCCCATACAATAGTCCGTATTAGCCAGTATAACCCAGAGATTCAGCGACATTTTTGTAGATTAAGCGCATATCCCAATTTCAGCCAATAAAAATATACCGTAGTGAATACCGTAGTTCCCGTAGTCCAACCTTTCACCCCCAAGAAAGACACTATAGTCCAATGTACCTGGCTAAACACAGATCACGGGTTTCCTTGCATCTAGGAGTCGAGCTTTTTCCAAACACCTCCGCTCTGGAACAATGCTTGATCGCCTTGAAACAAGCAGACAAGGACCATCATGCTACCCTCTATCACATTGAAGCTACCAAACAACATTTGAAAGCTAGCCATCGTAAACTCAGTAAAGTATTTAATTTAAAAATAAAAATAAAAAATTGTTATTAATAAATATAAATCAAAGTGGCACATTTAACACAATGATATTAGATATTTTCGACAGATGGTATCCATGCCTGCATACTTTCACAAGTATGCCACATGGATTTATGCTCGGACCACTTGTCCATAACGAATCGAGATGTATGTCTGTTGTTATTTTTCCTGTTAAAGCTCGTAGACGATAACCTGCCATTTTTCCTCCTGTTAAAGCTAATCGAAGGTGGAGGTCACCACTGGTTAGCTTTCCTGAGAACGTGGCGGTCATCACTGGCTAGCTTTCCTGAGAACCTCAATTGACCAAAACTCAAGCGGTATGAATTCTTTCTGTGCGGTATGAGCGATATGAATTGGTCTAAGCGGTATGAATTCTTTCTGTGCCTTGTTTTCTGTCCATTATCTATTAGCTAGTCCTCATCTGTACAATTGTCCGCTTTCGTGTGTTGTTTCCACGAGAAAAATTTGATGGCTGTTTGGTTACCTGAAAAATGTGAATCAAGAGCTGATGTGAGATTGCCTTGTAAATTTCATGGAAGGTATGAATGCCGCAATGCTAAAAAGAGATAAGGTGTCATAATCATTCCATAATTTTCCTAAATGTGAAAGTGAAATCTGCTACCGGTAATGGTTTTGATGAAAATAATGTAATGAGAAATATAATAAAGAGGAAGAAAAAATAGCCATACAACCCACAAATATCTAGCTTGAACCATGGCATCCACAAATATCTAGCTTGAACCATGGCATTTGACGGAAGGCCAATGTCTCCCCAACTGGCAGTTATAGCTGCTTGTGAACCGCCTCTATTCCACAGGATTAGAACAACTCTGTTATTGCACATTGCCCCAGCCCAGACCTGCAGTTATTTATATGTTCAAAAAGACATTAAGAGAAAATATGTCAAAATTACAGTATATATTTTAACATTAAAGGCCAAAAAGAGAAAATGCATAAAAAGGATAAGAGAGAAACCCACTGCTTATTTAAATAAATAGATAATTGCCTAATATGAAATAGAAATCTCATTTCCTCTGACATTGAATTTGTTCGCTAATATTATGCAAATGTGTGTTTCACAGTTCTAGAAACTGATAAGGAGACAGGAAATTGGCGTATGGTTCTGGCAAATGGGCATCGTTTTCATACGTGTGGAAAACCGCTGTTGCAAGATACTGAGTATTTCAATAAAGCAATCCAAAGTATTCTTTTTATTAAAAAACCGCTGTGGCCGGCACTGAAATTGAATTTAGCCGAGCCGCACTCAGCCCTGTCGCTGCAATTTACAAACAAAACCGACATTAATCTCGACTGCTACGAACAATTGCAGAACTACGGAAAATAAAAATAACTGTCATCAAGAAAAAGGTTGGCAAAAAATGAAATGAAAATGGCAGAAGAGCTTGCGAAACAGCTGCCATTGTTAAGATGATCCAAGAAGAGGAAAACTGATTAATTTCAGAGCAAAACCAGCCAGAAATGAAGTTGCGCGTAGCGAATACAAGCTACTAGTTCGATGCTGTGTGAAGGCAAGCTACTAGTTCGATGCTGTGTGAAGGCATGGGTGTGGTGATATAAGAAGGAATGGAGGTGCATGCCAAGTGGTCAACATGCAGATATGAGCCGGTAGGCGGACACCTCCCGCCATGCAACCCTTTAGCATACGGCGGACACCTGCACAACAGCAACCAAACCTTAGCATATGTATGCCTGTTCAGATATAATACGAAGTAACATTAAACATTAACCAATTAATGTTAGCATTAAGAGGAAACCGCTCACGGTCAGGCCCAGTTCAGTGTGCCTAAATAGCAATTTAGGCTATGGTCGGGCCTCTTCCGCCTCGGGAAGAGGCCAAATAAGATGGCGAACGCAAGGTCAACTCCGAACTTTACAATATAACTGCAAATAACACACGAAAACCTTGCAAATTAATGCTAACTGGCCTCCGAACGGTTACTATAGTCCCTGCCGGATGCCAGATGGCAGGGACTAATAAGGAAATTCCTTTCTAAATAATATTTTTCCTTTTGTTAGTATCTATAGGTTTCGATGAGGCTGTATTCTAAATTGTGGAATCTCTCTTCGCAACAAGAATTTAATAATAATGAAATGAATTTATTTATATTTCTCATTAAGTTATGGCTCTTGAGTAAAGTTTCTTATACGGATATAAAACAACGATGAATTTTAACTGAACGTTCTCAATTATACTATAGGTTAATTTAATTTTTTCCATTGATTCTTTGTTTTCATTTTTTCCTTGCTTTAGACCTTGTAGAAAAATTAGTTACACGACACAGCACCCGATTGTAGGATATGCACATTTTACTACTAGTTTATTTGATTCTGGCTATCACAGTGGGCATGAAAACTCACCCTGTATAATCTACACAGATCCTAGGGTCGTGCCGGTGCCACACGACATCCATCCCGCCTATTTATTCCTTGGTCATACCTTTCGTGACTTTAAATTTAAGGCTACTTGCTTGTCGATTCTTTCATAAGAATATTTGTGTGGTAAATTACATATTATTCCCATACAAACCAGAAAAAGTGGTGCTTGTTCCACCATAAAACTTTTTCTTTATCCTCATTTAGGTTTATACTCTCGATATTTTGTAGTTCATTTCCAAATGGTACTTAGTTCATAGCATACCTATTTTTTTTTATGGCTCGTGTTGATAATAGTTTGGGTTCTCCTTTGGAGATTCATTCTCTTTGCCACAACCTCTTGCCCGACGCGCAGGTTATACCCACCCCAAGTTATATTTATTTACCTATAATGAATTCTCTTGGGTATAGGATAGACGAATGCTCAGGATTATTATTCTCAACAAAAGCAAAACTGTGTGCATGTATATATGCCTCTATTAATATTTCTCCATATATATTACGTTGGATTTTGTTTATACTCGAGGTTACTTAATGTCGAGGTTGCATAATCTCAATTAAATGATTTAGGCTATAATTCACTTTTCATAAGATAATGATAATGTTATTTCCCTAGTTTACTAAGGTAAAGGGGGTTATGCCTCTACCTATTTTATCTTTTTACAACATGAGGTACCTTTAGCTTCTTTTATTTTAGTCCTAAATTAGAAGTACACTCAACTATGTAATAAATTTTACAAATTATATATATATATATATATATATATATATATATATGTGGATATATACATTTATATGTAGGTACTAATAGAATGCATATACCAAAGTATTTTATCATGACAATCCACATGTTTCATTTGTTACAAGATCTTTCTTCCTCCAATATATCCCCTACAATTTTGTCACTGTAATCTAATACAATTTCCTTAACTTGTAATAATATAATATTATTTTGAACTATACTAAAATACAATTCTTCTAGGCCATGATATACATCAAGGAAATATCCACATGATTCCAAAATCTATCAACTCATAAACCTATTCCATTCTATATCTATGTATGCAACTTTTCCTTCTTGTAGCGGATTACAATTTTTACATTTCCATCTCAACATCAGTAAGTAAACCAAAAAACAAATTCAATAGAAAGAAGTACAACATAACAACATTCCATATCACCATAACAATATTCTTGGGGAATACTTAGGAACCTATCACATTCCACCCAACCGCGAACTTCCACTAGTAGCTCCCCTCAAGCCAAACCCTTCTTGCTATCCAAAAATAATTTCCCCTCTTTGCTTCCTAGGTGGTTCTTTTATAACTTTCTTATCATCATATTTTTATCAGTTTCCTATTTTAAGGCCTTCCAACCTTTTGCTTAGGCCATTTTGTTTTAGTTCTTTCGAAAAATATTATTTTCTTTTTATTTAAAACACACTTTTCTCTCCTACAATTATTTACTCCACCCCACTTACTATTTATCTCTAACTAAGTAATTAAGACAATTTTTCTCTCCCATTATATTTAATTTCTTTTTAATTATTTTCTCTGAGGGATTTTTAGGAGACTTTGAGGGAAGGTGGGCATCATGTAGACATGACCACCAACGTCATTTTCTAAGTGGGAAAGAAGTCTTCTAAACACTAGTGCTCCTTCCTGAATATTTCCAAGCAAATCATTGACTAACTCAAATAAAATTAATTAATTACATCATCGCATAAATATCATCATGGCTTCCATCGTCATTAACTCCGATTATAGTTAATTGTCTAAAAATAGTAAATGTTTTCAAAATCAAAGCAATAGGGGTGTTACATCTTTACCCCCTTTTTATAAACACTTTCCTCGGTCTTTCCTTAGTTCCATGTTTTCCTATGATGGGAAGAAAATGTCTCGCGCATCTCTTCTTTCATTTCTACCATAGTATCCTCACTACTATGGTGCTACCACTTCAATTTATTTTTCCTGATGGCTAAATTATGGAGAAAAAGATACTCTTATCTTCAGTTCATGATCAATCCCTAGTTGTTTTCTTACATGTTGAACATGTGCTTCCTATTTCTTTCACCCAACCAAAGTTATTCACATGCACCAAACAAGGTTAGCAACATCAATATAACATTACATAAAATAATAGGTCGTTTAGTACCTTTATTTATGGTTACACCCATGACATGGTTGCCGTTTAATGTGAAATTAAAACAGGGAATTTCCAATTTCCTTTCATATCACTTACATAGAGGAGACAATAATCAAAGGACTACTTGTAGCATTCTCTCTTATGTTGTTGTTTTGATAGCGTCATATCAAATATGCATCTGTCATGCATACTTAGGTGTAGAAAAACCTATTATCTTCAACACTTCCATGGATTTTATATTATTATCAATTTCGTGCCAGAGTGGACTTAGTCGACTTCATCCTAATTCTCTACCACTTGATTTCCAACCTTTCCATAATCCCACAAAAGTATGAGGAAACAGGAATAAGGAATTCACAATATTAACATAGGTAATTAAAGGAATATTTTGACATACTTGAGTTTCATGGTCGAAACAAAAGAGTGTACTTCATAGATGTACACAAATTCTTTTCCTTTAACTCAATATTTTGAGCTTTGATTTTTTTTTATTTTTTTATTTTTATATTATTTCCTCACAGTTTGGCCGACATTGCACGCTATTTATGAAGATTATGAACATCGTACCTCTATATATATAACCATGGAGTATTTTTTATTTGTATTTTTATATGCATGGTTGTATAACACTCCTTAGATTTGCATAATCATTTAAGGACATTTTCTCACACGATGTTAAAATAATACATTAATTAGCATAAGTTAAGTGTAATTATTTTCTTACATAGAAATTTATGAAAATATCCCTCTTATTATGTTAGGCCACTCCAAGAACAACAATCCCAGTTTATTCGATGAAATCATTGTAACTAACTAATTTTATGCTCATTCTTGGTTCACTAAAAATCTAATTCGTGAAGTTTCTCACGAAACAACAATTATTGATCTCTAGTCCCATAAACTTTTGACACCATTTCATTCCTAATATTGGTGCCAATTCAAGATTTCCTGACCCTTTTTATGGTCTATTTCAATTATTCTTAAGGAATTCCATGTTTTCACACTTAACTTTTTCTTTCATCCATTTTTCTCTTATATGTTTCTATATATAGCTGACACGTTCTACATCTGTTTTGCACTATCTTTGAGTACCTTCATGTCCTTCTCCTTTCTTCGGCAATTAAAATGCCACTATTACTCTTATTTTCATCTTCATAGTCTCCAATTATTCTATCTTCTTTGTTATTTTCATGACTGTTTTTTCTTCTAATCATAATGTATATTCATATTCTATTATATCTCGTGCTTTTATCACCTACTTAGCAAGTCCTTCCCATATGTGACTCCCTTTTTTTTCCTAAATTATCCTTTTGTCACCCAATCTCTTAGTTTCTATTTATTTACCCATATATGTTTTAGGACCATTTCATCCTTCCAATTTACCATTGGAGAATTTATTTCCCTTTTTGAGGCCATTGTAATTGCCTCTTCGTATATATAGCATTTTCAGAGTTTTTCTTTTTCATTCGTCACCCTATGTACTCCCATTGTTGAGGGTGGTCATACGTCTATTCTTAAAATTTCTAGTCCGCAAGGGAATTAATTCTTAAAAGTTATGTTGTTATCCTCTATTTCCTTGGTAGAAATGTTTCAATTTTGACAATATTAATATTAATTATGATTAAAAAGACTCATTTTTGGGTATATGTTGCACGGTGCTACACCTTATTTTCATTTTATCTATATTTATATACCTTATAGTGTCTTGTGTTTTATGTATGCACTCCTTGCTCCTAGGGTAAAACCTTTCTTATTAGCTTGCATATATATATATATATATATATATATATCTGTGTGTGTGTGTGTGTGTGTGTGTGTTTCTTGCCGTTTGAACCTCACACGTATATGTCCATAACTCATTTTGACAATAATTTTTCCATAAAAACAGTTTGTATTCTTGATTCATAACTTAAATTCTTGCATTATTAATGTATTCTTCATTCATAATGTAAATTATTGTACCACTTTACATCGACTTACTAGCATATAAGGCTTATGCAAGCCTTTTGTATTGAGATGGTTTCTTAAGTTTCCCTTTCACTGTATCTCTTTCTCGAATAAAAATGTAGTACATGTCATGATTCTATGTAATCATACATCTTACTTTTCATATGATTATAATGTGTACTTTTTTATTTGGATTATTTTTGACATTCTTTTGTCATTATGTGTTTAACTCTATCCTTAGGCAATTAAACACATTTTTGAAATTATTGATTTTATTATCAGAGTACTACATTCCTTCCTAGATATGTAAAATTTTGATTACTTCTTATTTCTTGTAACAACTTTGTCTTCAATATATATTCTATTCTTGTGATACTACATTTTCCCTTATATAATCCATATTTTAAGATTCACTGCCAAGTGAGAAATGAAAAAAAAAAAAAGTGTATGCTCTTTGCATTGTATTTAATACCTATTCTATGCTTGTTCTACATCTCTTACAATAGTATTGATTGCCAGACTTATGCAACCAGTTGATTCACTTCCCATCATTATGCATGACTTACTATTGTAATATTCTTATTTGATTTTTTATTTTTTTTATTTTTTTTTATGATTACTCTTGTGGTTTTTCCCCCTTTCTCTCTACCCCAACCAATTTGTTGTTAACATATTTCCTTTGTATAGTTCTTGTATTTGACATACAAGGCATAATTTTTCTCCATGAGTTCCTTATATAAGGTAGTAACTCATCAAATCCCATAGTTATTTTGTATATAATCATTGGCCTTAAAACTTTTCCAACTATATTCTAATAGATACTTCAGCTTGTACTAATGGATTTTATGCATTTCTAATATTTTCTTAATAATAGTTACCTCCACCCCATAGTATCACTTCTTTGGAGTTCAAGTGTTATTCATTGAGTAGTTTGTTATCAATAATTTATATTTCCTTCCTTGAACTTCTTACACAACCTTTATTTATTATTATGTGTACCATAATTACATCTAGAACCAAACTCTTTGGTTATTATAATACTGGGTAGGTTCCAGTTTTCAATTCCTTTACTCCTTCCTACATTTATATTGTAGGAGGTGATACTTTGTGTTCTATTTGCACCTAGGTTTAATCTAATAGTTCTAATTTCTATCTTGCAATTGTGGATTAGCCCATAGGCCCTAATATTTAATCTACAACTCTAATACCATATGTAACATATACAATTTCCCACTCATTTTTTTTCTTTCGGTGGATATATATATATAAACATTTAGAAATTTTTCATCTTAATATGACACTTGGCACAATATCTATATGTTGTTGTATTGTAATTCATGTTGTTTACTAATTAGCGTTATAATTAGCGTTATATTTCACCCGTCCATAATTAGCGTTATATTTCACCAGTCCAACATGAAGGTATATGATATAACTACTTGTGGTATAACCATTCCAAATTTCTCTAGCACCCATTTTAAATAGTCAATTGCATATCATATAAGTGATGATATTTTGTCCCCATAATTATCTTTTACTTCTCAAGTAGGAGCGTATTATTAGTATCCTTTAATTCAACTACTTTATGGTACAGTAATCATGTACAATATCCTTGTTCGTGAAACAAATATCCTTGTTCGTGAAACAAACAATTATATCTTTTGTACATTACACGTTAGGTTCTTAGCTTGCAGAAATTTGGCTAATGGTGAAATTTCATTTCAACACATTATCCTAATGTTACTTACATAGCATTACTTTCAAAGGATTCTAATAATTTAGGGTACTTACATTATAATTCCCCATTCACTAGGTAATGTAATGTTTATGTGGTATTAAATTCATTTTCTTTCATTTGCATGATGGTATGCCGAAAAGTTTAATATGTGGAATGGTGTAAATGGATGTGGTTACGGTAATTTGATGTCCACCAGACCTTTGGTATGGTGGCAACCCATGCACGCTCCATCCTAGCTAACTATTGTGAGGGCTATGGCCGTTTAGAAAAATTAAATAATTCGATTTCCAAAGTGACTTGGGTATAAGTGTAGGAGTTAAGGGAAAATGTGTATCGGAATGGTTATTGCCACGTGGCCTTGAACCATGCGAGGTCCATGTGACTACCATGTACTATCAAAATAGACGATATGGATCAGTTGTAAGATCTAATGGCTAGAATTTCATTTACAAACCCTAATCGTGGATTTGGTAGGGATCATGTTCAATGTCATGGTTTCACTCTGCTACTTTGTGTCTTACACTCAGAGCGCTACATCGAGGAATGTAAAGGTGCCTAGCACCTAAGACTATTACCAAACCCCAATGGCATGTTCATGTGTTCTTATTATTGCCCCGTAATGAAATTTTAGGTAAAGGGAAACAATATTAGTATTTGGTGAACAATATCAAGAATTTTTTTAGGTATCTGATCAAGCTATTGTTAATAGGTATATTTTTTTCTCTTTGACTCCATGAGTAGGTTTTCTTACTTCTGATGAAATACTCATTTTGCATATGGCATCATTATTTTGCAGTTCCACTCCACAATGAACTCTCTTTAAGTAAATATTGGGTTCTTAACTATGGTTAAACTTACTGACCGTGTGCTAATTATTGTCGTCTTTGGACTAAATACTCATTTTCTCCAATGACCCCTTTCAAGAAAGGTTCATATCTCTGAATCACAACCCAAGAGATATTGGTTTAGGGTTCCTCTTCCTCGATCCACGTGGAATGGTAATCATTTATTTTACTTTGGGCTTATTTCCTTTGATTTTTTTTCTACATATTCCATGGTCCAATTTGCTATAATTGATTTGAGGAATTTAGACTACCCAGTTGCATTAATATTTTTCTGTTTCCCATTCCCTCGTAATATATGCATAATTATTTGCAGCTCGTTTTTTCTTTTATCACTAATAAGGAGTTATATGATTAAATTGTTTTATCAGTAATAAGGAGTTGTATGATTAAATTGTTGAGAGGATGACTCTCGTCCTTACTGACATCAGGTAATTAATCTCTTTCAAGTAAAATGTCGTAATTCTTTTCTTTAATGATTGAAATAACATATTAACCCCTAATTTCTCATTTTGCATTCCCCATGATAGGTACGACTCTCTTCTCTGTCTTAGGTTCCCAGTTGCGCGCTTGGAAACATAATTTGGTTTATTGCCCTAACATCCAGTCGTAACGCACAGGTAGTCGGTCACAATGTTCCTTTGGCTCCTTGCTTCTAGTGTTGTAGAAGGTGCTCCTTGCTTCTAGTGTTGTAGAAGGTTATGGTAACTTTGTCTTCCTCTAGCCTAGGGATGGATTATGAAAATTTAGCACGTTGTTGTTGTGCTTTTTTATTCCTGGTGGATATTTTGGACTATAGTGCATCTTTTACATACACACATTGGTTGGACTATCTAAACCTATGTAATTAATTTCGGGTTGGAAACCCTCTAATCAATGTTATTGTTAATTTGGCCCATGCCAGCCACTGAACCCTCACGGTTGACAATCTTTGTATTCGTTTTTATTTTCTAATTCTCGCCATCTCTTATATTATGTGCTATCTATTAGATAATTACACAATCCACGATATGTTTCTCTTGTAATATAAATAACAATGTTTGGACTATTACTAGTGGGAATAAGGAAATTCCTTTCTGAATTGTGGAATAGCCCTTCGCAACAGGGGTTTACTTGTAATGAAATGAATTTATTTACGTTTCTCATTAAGTTATGGTTTTTATGTATATTTTTGTACATATATCAAACAAAATAGTAATGAAATTTACTCTATTATGCTACAGGTTAATTTCATTTTTTCCATTGCTTCTTTGTTTTTGTTTTTATTTTCTTTCTTCAGAACCATGTAGAAAAACTAGTTGCATGACACAAAATCATACCATAGGATATGTTCTTTTGACTAGTAGTTTATTTCATTTTGGCTATCGCAGTGGGCATGCACACTCACCCTGTATCATCTACCTAGATCCTAGCACTAGTGCCACACAACATCCATCTTCTTGGTTTCTTCCTCGGCCCTACCTTTCATGACTTTAAATCTAAGGCTAGAAACTTGTGTGCAGTAAATTATATATTATTCCCAAATTTGGTTGAATCCCATATAAATGAGAAAAAATCGTGCCTACGCCACTATAATTTGTTTCTTTATCCTCATTCAAGTTTAGACTCTCAATATTGTTGGAATTATGGCTAATGTGTTGCCCTTGATGGAAACCAAATTGGTAAAGATGTACTTAATGTAAACATTAATGATTGTGGTATTAATGCAGATTGTTTCAAATGCTATAGTTTCTATGAAAAAGAATTGATAATTCAAAGATAGATGGATGTTAAAGGTGAAGTATTAGAAAGTATATGCGGATCCTATGAAGAAGGTTCATGTACATATGGAGTTCTTGTGAAGAAAAGTCATGTACATAATCCGAACCATGGTAATCTCGATGTCCACGATTATTTAATCATGTCAAAGAATACTAACAACATTACCAAGGTATTTACCTAAAGTATTGGCTAAGGCTAAAACTATATAAGGAGATGAAGATCAAGGTGTTAGATGTGCGCGTTATGGGATATTCATGTGTAATCTAATCTAAAACAGGGATGCACCAAAGAGAAAGGAGATGGCTCAGATATCATATATATGAAAGTGTAGTGATGACTAATGAATATAGTTGATTGATTTATTTATGACTGTAGCTAACAATTATATATTTTTGGTGATAATGATACTCTGATATGAATGTGTGACAATGAAGTTTGTACAATATGTGTTGTGGTTAAAGTGAAAGTATGTTTCTGAAATTTCATATATTTACACTAGTTTGTTGTTGTATAATTGTGCACATAAGTGAATCTGGTTTTGTATAGTCAAGTATAAATTTTGCATATTTAATTTGTATATTGAGATCTATATGTGGTGTTATGCATGGTAATCACATACATACACTGATATTTTTCATGAATGTCACATATATGTTCTAGGATTTTCAATGCTAATAAATGATGACATTTGATGAGATCTACTCTATTTGTTGTTGTCTATCAATTATTTCTCTATGCAGGCAATCTATGTCTCACAATGTTCATTGGGTTAAATGTGGAACGGAATATTGATTGGTAATGATGCTACAGTGTAGTGATCAATGATTAGATCAATGATGTGTGATTAGTTCAATAATATATGTATGGTTCAATGGTTGAATTAGTGTTACACTGATATAGTTATTTAATGTTCAGTATTCTAAGATTTGTAGTAGGTGTGATATAGAGGAAGCATGTATATATGAGGGTATGCTTCATAAAATTAGCATATACATTGTGATGGAAATATGATCAGGGTTTCCAGTGACAACACTTGGCTTATGTGATGACCAACAGTGTATGGTTATGCATTTGTATTATCTGGTAATGATGGTTTATATTTGTTATGGATTGGTTTGATCTAGTTTCAATAATTAGTTGAAGTTCATTTTAGTGATTGTTTTAGTTGATACTATAATTGTAGTTCAATTTCTTTATTTAGTTTGGTATTGAGCATAATGTTGGGTGTCGGTCTAGTATGAAAATATTATGAAAGGTGGCCCTCAGGTTTTTGTTAAAAAATAATATATTACAGAGCAATGGGACATAAAAAATATTGCAGAAATATAAACACATAAAATTCATAAAACAAGAGAGAGACATATACATGTGGTTCACCCAATTTGGGCTACGTCCACAGAGAAACAACCAGTCCTTTGTTTTATATTATCGACCAAAATGAAGAGATACAAATTGCAGCAAATCCATTGTAATTCCCTATTCACTCTCACACAATATCCTGTCTCATTCTAGCTCAGAATACGCATCTAATTAGCCACAATAAAATTCCCTCATATATAGCGATGGGTTTCCTTCTAGGTAAAAAACCCTAAATTAAGCATGACTTCTACCATTAGATTTCCGAAGCTACAGTCCAGATTGACAACTCAGATTGACTACGAAATTACAACATTTTACAAAGAAATTTTACATCTATTTTTAGCTTCGGGGCACTGCCCCCTATCCCCTACCGGGTGGGGGGGGGCTCTAAAGAATCATCGTCACCCCCCCTGGACCCCCATGGCAGTGTGAAAAAATGAGAAACATTGCTGCTAGAAAATGACTCCATTTTAGACCTGGTTGTTTCTCATCTTCATTGTTGTAGTGTTTTCTTCTCAAAGATGTACGAATAGAGCCCGCTTAAGATTGTGGATGACAAACAATCTCAACAATATAAATGGCTGCTAAACATTGTAGATCTGCAGAAACCTATAGAAACAAAACCATCCAAAATTCTGACCTATGCCACAATCATAGTTAAAGAGCAAAAAGAAAGAGTAATAAGTCCAATCATCCAATGAAACCAGATATACAAAGAATAGTTTTTATTATAATACCTGTGAAGGGAACAAATAGATGTTACCAGTCCCCCTCTATCGTATGGGTTCTTGGCTATCCTCAAATGTCTTCAGCTTGTGTAGAGTCTCTTTCCTCTATAATGTATAAACCCAGAAAAAATATGGTGTGCGACAATGAAAATGATCAGAGTTACAACAGTGAGTGCAACAATGAAAATAATCGAAAGTGAATAATGAATGGAAAACCCTTCTATTTATAACAAAATATTGAGTTATCCTCGAATAATGAGCAATAATAAAATATTATTGATCCCATTCTTGGAATAACCACCTGGAATATTTTATTATATTTGTTGAGGAGCAAAAAAGTATTTAAACTTTTATTTAGAAATGAGAAATAAATAAATGATTTAATTATCATCTCGAGGAATTAGTTAAGGAATAATAAGAAAATAATGATTTATTTAATTATTCCTAAGGGATTTAGTCAAATTTGACAAAGAATAATAATTAATTAATTATTCTTAGAGAAAAATAAAATAATTAATGATTTATTTGTTTATTTTTCATGATCGGTCAAATATGACAAGGAATAATAATTAAACAATGGTTTAATTAATTATTCTTAGAAGAAAATCGAATAAATAGTGATTTATTTAATTATTATTCATGGGTTTAACTATCAATTACTTAACAAAGGTGGTTTATTAAGTAATTTCTCATAGTGAAGGCAATTTTACTATGGTAAAATTGGCTTTACATGGTGTACTTCGATCCATCTAGTAAATTAGGCTAGATGATAATTTTTTTAGTGATAATAGATTGCCCCCCAATGTACGAGTGTTAGGAAAAAAATGTATGACCGAAGTACGTTGTAAAGACACAATCACTAGACAACATAGGGGAGTCGGAGAGAGAGGGAGACCAATAAAGTTGAAGTGAAAGAGGATAGGGACAGAGGGTGCGAGACTAATGCAAGTCTCCTTTTATATTGTGGCACCAGACCTCAATGAGGGGGGACAGGCATACCCATACACGCTGAGATAACTTAGTACAAAAATAATGGTTCTCTAAGAAATATAAAACTAAGCAATGAAGTACATGTTGAATGGTACATGACATGCTAGCATAACAGAGAAATAAAATAATACAATGTGTCCCATATACATAATGCACCTCGAAAAACATGAGCCAAGACTAAATACAATAATTTATGAGTACATGAGATACAGAGGCCCTTCCATCAAGAAATAGGTGGGACGGAGGGTAGAACAACCAGAGAATCCTTGCTAAATAGGGAAAGGCTCTGCAAAACTGAATGAATTGTCTGAAGGAGATGTGCATGCTATGAACACTGCGATCGACGGGAACAAAACCCATCAAATTTGCAGAACTGCATCTTAGGTTGTGACATAGTAGGTATGCATCTGGGCATGTGGGGAGCTACCTGAAGGGCCACCCCATCATGAGGCCTGAAACATCTCACACACACCCGGGAATCACTAGTACAATCTACAACATCACTGGACCATCAAGTGTATAAATCACGAACATGAAACAACCAAGTCAAAGGGAAATAATGAGTCCCTTGGCTCGATCTGAGGCACCAAACAAAAATGGAATCTCGAACAAAGATACACTGCCCTCTAGGCCATTCTTCTGGAATAAAGGAGTTGATGTCGACAGAATAGGGTCGGCGATAGATGAGGCAATGGGGATCCTCAACTAAAGTATGAGGGAAAATAGTACTGTAATTGATGGGCTGACACTAGGGATAATGGAAATGTGGTATTGAGGGAGAAACAACAAGTGTCCCTTGATAGAGCATAAAGTGCATGGTTGACCTGGAAGTGACTGACTCAACTCTGGGGTAGATGGGGGACAATATGATTGGAGGCCAATATGAGAAACATGGGATGAACAATAAGCAATGATGGATGGAATACTGTGACATGATAGAATGGGATGTGAAATAGACCCCATGGATGCAATGGGGACTCATCGTGGATGCTCTGAACAAGGGTGACTCGATGACGCTGCCACATAGATTAGGCCAGGTGCGGACCATCAAAACATGAGTAAATGATGGTTACTCATGATGGAAATTGACATATGGTATGACAAGTATTAAGGGGAGGTTGACCTCAAAGTAAAAGTGTCAGTTTATGAAGAAATTTGATTTTGAGAGTTGATGAAGTGACCCTTCTTGGAAAAATGGCTTCCTGGTGAAGTGTGAAATCATCCAAAATTGAGGAAGACCCATTATAGAGCTTGATGAGATATTTCCAATGGTGTTGATGGTTCATCAAATAGAACTATGGTCTGGTCACAATGTGCAATAGAAAAACTATCGGTTTTCCTATAAAAGGGTGTTTTCCCTCCAATTTGAGAGGAGGAAAAGGCCCTAAACCTTGTGGAGAACATAGCGGACAAACCAACCATCGAAATCGAGGTCTGCAACTTTTAGGAAATTTTCCTTACCTATATAAATATGGCCTTAGTTCTTCTTGGAACGATGGTTCCTGGTGAAGAATTAAGGAAAGAGGAAAATGAGAATTAACTATTAGAGGAGGTCTAGAATCATCCTCACCCACGAAGTCAAACATGGGGACTATGTCGAGATAGAGTAGAATGTTTGAAGACATGGTATAAACCTCTACAATATGCGATGTGTATATGGCTCGCCAGAGAGGTTGGTAGGAAAAATATCCAAGGAATGGGAGGATAGTCGACCATGCCTAGATCTAGTGGGATCTAGGGCAAGACTTGAGAAGGTAGCAAGGGGAAAGCCATCATGCCCCCAAACATGGGATACTAATCTGGTATGCAAAGGTGGGAATGATGTCCCCTAGCAGGAGGATTTTGTGGAGCGCCATAGTGTTTCGAGTGCTTGTCGTGGCGGAAAAAGTCGTTTGTGCGGACACAACTGACCTCCCTAGGAGTCTAAACTCTCTAGCGACAAACAAGACAAAATGGAGTGATCTTTCTCTAAATATACCTTTTAAAACATGAAAACTACAAGTGTTTAGGCTTACCTTATTCCAAAACGTTGTTGTTGTAGTCCGTCCTTGCCGATCCGGATGAGCTCCTCCTTCACATCAATTCCTGCAACCACAAACAATCAAACAATTACCAAGCACTTGCATTTCATATAATAAAACATATATTCAACATGCAGACCAAGGAACACATGAAATAACTCATTAACACAAGCTATTGAGAAAAATAAACCAGTTTGTATTAATAACGAAACAAAGAAACTCTTACAACCTGGCCTTGGTGTTGTGCAAGTTCCTCCCAGGGTCCATCAAGGGTTTTCCTCTACTTTGACAAAGCTCACCCACTTCCAAGTAGAATCAAGCAAAGACAATCTCTCCTCACAAGGTTCTAAATGGGAGTCCTAATTCCTGCAGCATTTACCCAAAGAAAATGTATAGCTTCAACCTCTCCTCCCTCTGGCTCAATGTCTTTATTTATAGTGCTGTAAAGAGGTTATTCAGGTCCACCATCAATGGGATAATCCCCCTCTTTGGGTGGGATAGCTCCCTTATTGATGGGATAAGTTCCTCCTTAATAGGGATACATGAACCAACTGGAGGCGCATCCATTTCATCAAACCGACCTCTAGAAAGTTCTAGAAGTAACCACAAGTAACTTTTTTAAGATGAAACTTGCGCATTTTGCCTTTTACAGAAGGACGCACCTGTCGCTTAACATACAGAGCGTCCAAGGACGCAGCTTTTGTGAACATTGTGAGCGTCCCCGCAGGTAAGGCTAGAGAGAACCTGCGACCCCAGAGATAAACACATTTTTTACAAGACTTTCTCTCTTCTTTGAGTTTGAGATGGATAGCAGAGGCATAAGACTTGCCTAAGAGGGTAGCATGACTGTTGATTTGAGCCATACTAACTGTAAGTAGTCATGGTGACATTTTCTAGTGTAACAGTGCTCAAAAAAGGAATTCAAGCATCTCAAACCAACTTGGCACAAGATCCTCCAAAGGAGATGTATGGGCCTATGTGGCCCCCCTAAGTACTTAGAGCTAAGGGCTCCAAACACTTATATGTTTTATGTGATACATAATATGATTATGCATTTTACATATGATGATGATGGCTCACCATGTGTTCGTTTATGGTTGTCTTCTATGGTATACATGTGATAAATGTCAATCTAGAATGTTATTTGCAATGGTATCTACAGAGTTATTTTGGGCTCTAGGAACATGATTGAAAGTAATGGTTTTAAATTCACGTACCAAAAACTTAACTCATAGATATTTTCTAAATAGGACTTATTTATGAACATTATACACACCTCAATTGCATGACAAGTAGTGAGAAATATAAGCAAACATGAAGATGAAGGATGTGATGAGCAAGGGCATCGACTAACAAAGCTATCACTGCATCATATTCGGCCTGATTATTTGTTGCAGATCCAATGCACACACTGTTCAAAAGGACTAATGTATGAAAGCAGGTAAAAATGGCCCAGGCTACTAAGGCTAGATTTCAGGAGAAGCGACTCGCACCATCGGCATGACTGATATAAGGTGTGGATGATGGATCCATTTGAAAGGTGAAAAATACAATGGATGAGATTATGCAATCTACCCAACTTCATGGCAGAAATAAAGACATGCAAATCAAATGGATGTGATATGAGTGAAATTTCTTGAGGTAGAGCGCATGGGGATAATTAAGAACGGAATGGCCTTGAAAATCCTCCACGGAGATGCCCCCTTGCCTATGTGCAAGGGTAATCATGGGTATACATAGCTTCCATGGTGTCCTCATCGGGGTGGGAGATGGGAAGATGAGAGGAAGACTGACTAGATGATGCGGTGGTGTTACGTGGTGCATCAACCGGAGAAAGAAGGTTCAAATACACATCATCTTGAATGGTAGACGATGAGCTACTAGATGGAGGATCTACATTGAAACCTACGATTCTATTGAAAGAGGTTCAATAGAAGCGTGCACAGCAACTTGAGAAAGGTTTGTCTGCGAGGAACTCAAGGATGATGACAGGTAAAGGATATGGCCTGTGGTGTTTGTCATCTTGAAATCGGGGGGAGGGATCACGATGGTGGGACCAAAGTCCCCCTGTTCTGGTTTACTAGGAATACCAAAAGCCATGGGTAAAGGAGTAGATGATCCGCTACGAGTGGCCTCGTATTTGCGAAGTGCCCCAAGGAAATCATGAAATCCATCGAGACGAGGGCAACGATGGGAATAGTGGCCATGATTATCACAGAGGGAACAAGCGTGATTTGTGCGCAACGTTTTGAGTTTCTTTGGTGGGCCCAACAAGTTAACATGGACTTTCAGGATATTTGACTCAGGGAATGCTTCATGAACCAAAAGTTTGAGTTGAGGAAGCTCGGGAAAAATATTGGTGGCGTGCCCAACAACTTTACACAAACTGCATGGAGGCGATGGATTTGGGACCTTAGGGGCTGGAGGAGCTTGGTGAGCATTTTCTTTCAATTCTTTCCTCTTAGCTTTTCCCCCCTGTCTAGATGCTTTCACAAGAGGAGCTCATGTTGAGGTTGTGATGGAACTGAAGTAGCGACAGGGGTTGTAGGGATCGGTTGAGCCAGGGTCAAAGCATGATAAGGTCTTAGCTGACCAGGCAGAATGCTTGCAGGGGGATCGATGTACCATACTAGGATTCCCAAAGTCATGTTAGGAAGGACCAGCGAAGCAATGACAGGGACAAAAAATACTCCTGGAGGGGGGAATAAGAAAGGTCATTAGCTTATAGGGTAATGCCCCTGCGGAATAGCTCCCAGATGTTTGAGACTTTGAGGAACAATCCTTGGTGGAAACATAGGACAGGCACCCACAAATGGAGGAAGTCCTAGGGGGTGGATCCATAGGGCTCATCTGGAAGGGCAACAGCAGGGTACTGAGGAGTTGGCTGTTGATCAGGGGTATTGACCTTATCAGAGTGCATCATGAGGATCTGGTAGTCACCAGGACCAAAAGGTTTGGGGGATGGGCTGCTTGACCTTGTTGAGGTTGAGCAACAACAAATCCTTACTGAGGGAAAGGATTTTTGAGCACTATCGTTGAGATGGTGCAGGATTTTGAGGTGATTTTTGACCTCTAGAAGCTACTTGAGCTTCCCACATTTGGTGCATCTGGGTTAAGAGATGACACTCATGTGTATAATTTCCATGTACACCACAACATACAAATAGCCTAGTTCTGCTTGGGCTCACTACCCTGTTGCTGGTTGTTTGTGTTAGGCTGGTTCTGCAAGGGTTCACTAGGTCGATTACCTTACTTACCCTGGTTACCCTTGTTACCTTTCCCCTTATTATTTTCTTTCAACTTTGGGGATTGGTCACACTCTGCTGTGTAAACACTTGACCTTGAGGGGGCAGTGGTTGTTG
This sequence comes from Pinus tabuliformis, assembly GCA_031772625.1. Lineage (NCBI taxonomy): Eukaryota > Viridiplantae > Streptophyta > Pinopsida > Pinales > Pinaceae > Pinus > Pinus tabuliformis. Next base: position 1,008,243,435 of record CM062819.1, read on the forward strand.
GGGCTGAGGATGCATGGGAGGCTGTGGCGATAATGCTTGAGGGCTAGAACACTAGGCTACGCATAAGGAGGAGAAACTATTTGGTAGACGGGTTGGGGCCCTAGAAGCATGTTGCTAGGAGGAGGGGCATAAGTGTCGGAGGAACTAGAGGCCCCCTACTGGTAGCCATAACTTTGTTGAGTATATGACAAAGAGTGTGAAATGGATCTAATGATACCGTTGGTAGCGTGAGATGCCCCTGGTGCATTAGCACTTCTAGAATGAGGGAGTTCACGAATGATGATATAGATATAACTAGATTGTGCATAAATCAGGTCGTATCACAGGGTGGATTGGAGAGCTTCTTCCTCAGTCAAAATAAAATGGGATGCAACATCTTTTCCAATGGGGGCTAAGAGGCTCCTAAGAAACAAATCTAGATAGACATGGTCTTTGAAGGGTAGGGCATGACATTTGATCCTCCTTCGATGCTACTCTTGAACACGGTTGGAAAGACAAGTGGTCAAGGACTGAAGAAATGAGGCCAATAACTTCGTACCAGTGTCATAATAGAGAGGTAATTGAAAGTATGATAGGAACGCTTCAGAAAGAATCGCGAAAATGGAATGAGATGTGGTGGGATGGTCTACATACCATTTTGTAGTGTCTCCAGTGAGTGTGCATTAGAATAGCCGAAGACGAATGGAGTCATTTGTAATGGATTTGGATGAAAACGACATGTGGAAGGATCAGACATGGTTGGTAGGATCCTCGCTAGCATTACCATCAAACATCAAGATGTCAGAGGGAAGCTTAGTTGGCATAGTAGGCCAACTAGCATTGTGGTGAATGGGGTTGTTTATTAACTGGTTAAAATAAAGTAGACTTAACCTAACCATAAATGGGAGCATGGGGGCTTCTAGAACGGTTCCTGAGACTGTTCCGCTTGATGTGACCACCAGGATAGAACTGGAGCCAACACTAGGATGGATTCTTGCACCAGCTGTGGGTCTAGACATGGTGACGATATGCGGTGAAGGAGGCTGAGACTTAGATAAGTAATTCAGTGAACTAGTAGAAGAGTCAGTTTAGGGACTTGGAGAGCTATTAATGCAAAGCCGATCGGGAGGGGTAAGATGCCCAAGTGGAAATGAGGGGTGAAGGCATAATAGTCTCCGCGGAAAATGCCTTGTTGGCACAATGGTGGTAGGACACACGTAACACAAAAATGGTGAAGGGAGATCAAGAATATGCCTTTGTCTCGATGAGGGGAGATAAATTTATTATGTTAAGTATTGTCTTGGGGGTGTAAAACAAGCACCCTTCACTTAAGGTATGCTTGTCTATGCAAGTGTTTTTATTGATTAAGCCCAGATCGTGTTTGTAAAAAAAGAAAAAATCTTGCTTAAAATAAACTAAAATTAACAATAGAAAATGAATAGCAAAATAATTAACTAAACCCCACCCACACTGGGTTTGAAAACACTGTGCTAGTTGGTGGCTAAATCAATGGAAAATACACTAAAATGATCAAGAGATATAAATGTCGGTGTGACTAGGATCAAGTGACACTAAGCTACTAGAAAGTGGTGCAGCAACAGGAAAATACCAGAGGGGAAGATCACTGCAAAAAGATAAGGAGATGGGTGGAACACCTAGGGCAACCAATGGGACCCTAAGGCAAATGACCAAACAAGTTTTAATATGAAACTATGGATGGTAACAAACTTTCTTTATAGATCTGAAACATAAGGGTATAGATCTGGAAAATATGGCTGAAAGAACTAAAGAATTTGTTCCATTCCAATCCAATACATTGCACAACAATTTATAACAATTGAAGAGTATTACGTCCAATAGGATTTGAACCTATACCAAAGGTTTAGAAGACCTTTGTCCTATCCATTAGACGATGGATGCTCTTTTTTTCTCTTCCCTTTTTTTTATTTGAATTCCCTTTGGCATACATTGTCCCGATCTACCTTTTTATTCACACTGAGGTTATAGGATAGGAAAAGAATGGAATCTATTTCACATTAATTGATTTCGAGTGAATCGTGAAATTATGTTATATACTTAATCACTTTATATCTACCTATTCTATATCTATCTAGATAGATATATAATAGGTAGATATCTGTTAGCGGGTAGCGGGAATCGAACCTGCATCGTTAGCTTGGAAGGCTAGGGGTTATAGTCGACATTGATTATTTGATGTCTCTAATTCAGAACCGAACATGAGAATTTCATGTCATTCGTCTCCTTCATGGGAGATAGAGAGCGGTATGAGGGAAGAAGCGGAGTATTTATATCAAATCTTAGAAACTCAGACTAAACTCCTCCTATAAAGGTGGAAGCGTACTATAATCCCTAGGGGGGATAAATTCAACTTCGATGAATAAATCAGAGTAGACCAAGCCCTAAGTGGGACTAGACAGAGGTCAGACGACCAAGCAGACAGCTCTCTACAAAACCCAGAAACAGAACTGAGAAAAACCCTTAAACACAGAAATAACAGGTACTGACCTATTTTCCTATAGGGATCACACTTTTTGGGCTAATAAGTGCACTCTAGCCTCCAGATCCCACTTTTTGGGCCAAAAAGTTTGATTTCTGTTCCATGGATCCAAGTCAACAAAACTTAGAAAAAGGTGTCATCTTTGTTGCGGCTACTTACTGTGACCTGCAGAAATGACCAGAAAGCTTGTGGAAGTTAGAAATTTAATAGATATAGAGTTTAAAAACTAGGAAACATTAAGAGAAATGAAAAAAATAAGAAACCCTAAGCTAAAAACTAAAGGTCACTCAGGTTTCTGGATCTGAAGTATAAACCCAGTGGACTCGCCAATTTTGTTGTAGTGTTTTCTTCTCAAAGAGATATGAAAAGAACCCACTTAACGTTGTGGATGACAAATAATATCAACAGTATAAATGGTTGCTAAACATTGTAGATCTGCAACAATTGATAGAAACAAAATCTGCCAAATTACTTATCTATGCCACAATCATAGTTAAACAACAAAAAGAAAGAGTAATAACTCCAATCATCTAACGGAAACCAGATATACAAAGAATATTTTTTATTATAACACCTGTGAAGGGAACAAATAGATGTCACCAGTCCCCCTCTATGGGATGGGTTCTTGGTTATCCTTAAACGTCTCCAGCTTGTGTAGAGTCTCTTTCCTCTATAATGTAGAAACCCAGAAAAAATATGGTGTGTGATAATGAAAATAATCATAGCTACAACAGTGAGTGCAATAATGAAAATAATAAAAAGTGAGTAATGAATGGAAAACATGTGGAAGGATAATGAATGTAGAAAGGTTGTATTTACATCTAACTGCTCAAGATTAAAATATTTAGCTGCTACTAGACTTAAAATAATTCTGATTGAGGTCATTTTAACAACAGGAGAAAATATCTCCTCAAAACCTATACCCTTTTTCTGTGCAAACCCCTTCACCACAGGTCTAGCTTTATACCTTTTTCTACCTCCATCTTCTTTCTTCAACCCGCAAACCTTTTTATTCTGCAATGTTGTTTTACATTCAGGAAACCTGACTAAGTCCCAAGTTTGGTTCTGTACTAAGGAGTCTATCTCTTCTTTCATGACCTGCTCCCACTTCTTCCTAGTTTCTACCTGCACTGCTTCTTCATAACATTCTGGTTCACCAGAATCAGTCAACAATACATAATATAATGAAGGGGAGTATCATTCAAGGGTTTAATGTATCCTGGTAGATCTTCTAATACCACTTTTAGGTGTTTGAGGCGCTTGTTGTTGTTGTTGTTGTTCTAGCTATTGATCTTTATGATTTTCAGGCACCTTCACTTTTTCTGTGATCTCATTAAGCACTGTGTATTCTCTATTTTCTTTTTCTTGTTTCTTTTCCTGCATCTGATCCTTATACAAAACCTTTTCATTGAATATGACATCTCTGCTCCTAATGATTTTGTGTTTTTCATAATCATAAAAGCGATAACCAAAATAATTAACACCATATCCAATAAAGGTACATTTCTATGATTTTGCCTCAAGATTTGTTCTATTTTCTTTATTAATGTGGACAAATGCTTCACAACCAAAAGTTTTTAAAAATGAGTATTTTACCTTGTTACATGTCCATGCCTCCTCTCGAATACCACCATCCAAGGAACTTGAAGTCCCTTTATTTATTAGATAAATAACAATATCTACACCATATTCCCAAAATTGTGAAGGCAATCATGCATGCAATCTCATGCAACTTGCACGCTCCAGATTGTCATGTTCATCATTTCTGACACATCATTTTCTTGTGGTGTTCTTGGAACTGTCTTGTCTCTTCGAATTCCATTCTCTGAACAATACCTATCAAACTCTTTGCTTCAATATTCACCTACATTGTCTCATCTAAGACACTTGAACCTTTTTTAGGTCTCATTTTCAACCAAAGCTTTCCATTTCTTGGAAGTATCAAATACATCAGATTTATTCAGAATACAATAAATCTAGGTTTTTCTGGTTGCATCATCAATAAAAGTAACATAATATAAAGAGTCACCGAAAGATGATACTTGAGCAGGTACCCATACATATGTATGCACAAGCTCTAATTTTTTGCTCTTCTTTTCTTTCCCAACTCTGAGGAATCTGACTCTCTTCTATTTTCCATAAACACAATTTTCTCTGAATTCCAAATCCACATGCTTCAAACCTGGCAACAAATTTCTTGACTTAAGAATATGAATTCCCTTCTCACTCATGTGCTCGAGCCTATGATGCCACAATGTTGTATCTACTCTTGTAGAGGTTAAAGAATTAACAGAATTAGAAATACCATTGCATAAATAGAATGTACCAACCTCTTCTCCTTTTGCTATTACCAGGGCTGCTTTAGTGACTTTCCAGGTTTTATTTGTAAAAGTAGTTACAGAGCCTTCACCTCCCCACTACCCTATTGAAATTAGATTTTTCTTCAGATCCGGAACATGCCAAGTACATCCTTCAACATCCATTGATTTCCATTCTGATGTTTTATGAAAACTATACCCATTCAAATGATTTTATCGGCTTTATCATCACCCAATCAAACCCGTCCAAAATCGCCTTGAACGTAATTATGAAAATTTTTCCTATCAAGTGTGGAATGGAATGAGGCCCATGAATCTACCACCTAGGCATCAATAGTATTTTCTAATGAAATAATCAAACCATCTTGCAACACATCACTTGTCACATTCGTTTCATGAATGTTTTCTTGTTGTGATTCTCCTTCTTTTCGCTTCCGAAATTGGTAGTCTTTCTTTAGGTGTCCTTTCTTCCCACATTTCCCATACACTATCCCCGATATGGACTTGGATCTTCCTTTCCTTGACATACTGTAATACCCCGGGCTCTTTCCTCTTTCCAATTTTCTTCCCCTAGTCTCTGTAGTCAAAGAATTACCTGATGTCTCACCAGAGCTTTTGCATCACATTTCCTCACTAAGGATTGCACCGACAACATCATTAAAATTTAAAGTACTAGATCTAGAGACAGAGTTACTAATGGCCATAAATAAACCATTCCAAATTTCTGGCAATGACCATAGAAATAACATAACCCTAACTTCTTCATCAAAAGTTACCCCTACAAAACTTAACTAACTGGTAATTGTATTAAATTCATTTAAATGATCAACAATAGATCCACCTTCTGACATTTTCATATTAAATAAATACTTCATAAGAAATACCTTACTTGAGGTTGAGGATTTTCATATATTTTTTCCAATTCCGACATTAAACCCTTTGTTGTCATTTCCTTTGAAATTTTAAAGGCTACCGATGCCACTAGGGACATCCGTATTGTTCCAAGTAAATTTATATCAAGAATATCCCATTTTGTGTCTATCATACTCATTAGCTTCTTTGTCTTTCTGCTCAATGGTAGGTATAGATCTTTCTAATACAAGTAATCTTCAATCTGCATCTTCCACAGATGATAGTTTTGACCATTAAATTTTTTTACCCTAAACCTACAATATTTCACCATTGCTCCCACTCGAACCAGGAACCCTTCTCTCCTGCGAGTTTATTAGCCAAATAAACCTTCAGCTCTAATACCAGTTGTTAGAAAATTATATATTACAAAGCAATGGAACACATAAATTATTGCAGAAATATAAACACAGAAAACACATAAAACAAAAGAGACATAGTTATACGTGGTTCACCAATTTTGCGCGTAAAAATGGGATGCGTTACCTCCACATTATGAAATGGTGTCCAATGCAGTGATACCTTTGAATAAAGAAGCTAATCACGCTCCACACCCAATAGTTTTTATGTTTTGATTAAGGTTGATCCGATATGAAATATTATGGAATGTTGTCCAAGAAGAGGTGATGACGGTTGGAGCCTTTAATAAGGGAGTTGAAGCTTCCTTCCAGTGCTAGATGGTAAATTTTTTACAAGGGTTGGTTATCGCTTATGGTAGAATCCAGTAAATGAGATCACATGGTTGGAGCTCCTTTCTAGTGGGTGGTAAAGAATGAGTGGGGGTTGTAGCCTCCAGCGGTTGGATTCTGGCGTGGTGGTAAGAGTCTATGCTAGTACAAGATTGTAAGATTAATTTCTTTATATAATAAGAAGGATGACAGAGATGATTGAAATGATGTTTTTCTCCCACATTGAGTTTCCATATAAGAATCTTAGTGTTCTCATGTGTTGTTGTGTTTCTTATATGTGATGGTTTATTCTACTCTTTACTACACACTATATGTCTGATGAAATTAATAATGCACTCATTAAAGATAAAGATCTGATGGAACTTATGAAGAATTTGTTAATTACATATACACTCTTTTCTTTCATTTATGTCACATACATACATTGGTTGCATAAAGAATAGTAGCGTACATAATTCAAAATATGAAAATGAAAATTTAAAGTGAGTTAAAAATATTGATTCACCCTCGCCTCTCAGTATTATTCCTAACAATTGGTATCAGAGCAGGTCACTCAAGCAAAAGCTTAACCTCTTAAGAGTGGATCTAGGACAATGGGAAAGAATAAAAAGAAGAAGATAGGTCAAAAGAAGGAGTCAGAAAATTGTGGTAGTGAAAGTGACATATTAGATAGAGTGAAAGTTATAGATGTCCACAAATATTCATCTTTGGGAGCACCCCACTTTCTATTGATCAAGAATGAAGAAGAAAGTAACAAATAATTATCAGGTACTAGTTTTTGTTCTAATTTTGGTCCATTTCCTTATTTGTGTAATTATGATGATAGTGACTCAACTGATATTTCCCTCTTGGGTAAAAGTGAAGATAACCATCATAAAGAAAAATTAGATTCAAAACTAATGGCCCTAGAAGTAGAAATTAAAATGCTCCTTCCTTGACCAATTGGTGAATTAGTGTTAGCGGTACTAGCATGGAAAGTTGTCCTTGTATAGATGACTTGTGGACCTTGTATTTTGATGGATCCGAAAAACAGGATGGCTCTAGAGCCAGATGTGTTTTGTTTGACGCAAGGAAAAGAAAACATTTAGGTTCAAGCCACTTGGAGTTTGAGTGCACAAACAACATTGTTGCATATGAAGCACGCATCTTGGGTTTGCACAATGCCCTCAACCTCAATGTTGCTATGCCGAAAGTGGTAGGTAATTTAGAGATTGTGGTATGGTAGGTATGTAACACCATACACTATGTCTCACCTCATCTTAAAGGTTACCAAAAAGAGGTATGGCGGCTTATTTCTAATTTCGAAGCTTTTAATATCATATATGTACCAAGAATGTGAAATTCACCTGTAGATGCTCTAGCAAATGTAACTGCAAGGATGACACCGCTTAGGTATAGATTTACTATTGAAATTTTGTATAGCCCATATATACCTGTAAACATAACTAATATTCGTTTTTTTAATGATGATGAATAGATACTGCATTTTATGGCCAACACTAATGTAATTAAATACACAGCCATAGATGAAGACATGCATGAGTAGTCTCTACAAGGCACACCTAATGACAACAAAGGAAACCCCATTCCTAAGGGTGTAGTTTCACTTGAGAAACTATATGACTTGTAGAAACACTTCAAAGGGCTTGGGAACACAAATATCCACAGTTCCACAGTGATGCACGAACAAGACAACATGGGAACATAAAGAGATTCCAAGTTTATAAATCTCGATACATGTTCGACATCAAGGGAGAGGAAAACCTTTGTCCGCCTGTTCAGATAGCATCATGTTGTATTCGCGTGGACATACGATGATTTGAAAACATATGACACGTGAATAATCCAACACATCATTCCAATCAAAGAATGGGTCAATCTATTTCAGCAGAAACTCAGAAAAGTCCATCTGTCACTTTAACCCCTCATATGAAAAGAATTGACTAAGTTTTTTGTCCTTATATCATATACAAGGTTCGTCATTCTACTTGGATTTTGAATTTAGTTCATGTAAGGAATAATTATCGGGATATCCATTTGTGCGTAGATTTCTAAAATATTAATAGGGTATCGGACAAAGACAAATACCCTGTGCCGTCTATTGAGCACATCTTATAGAAAGTATCTGGAGCTGAAATTTTCTCTCCTTCACGGATTTTCTGAATATAACCAGGATCTGGTAGAAGAACTTGATAGACTTAAGACTACATTTTGTACCATGTGCAGTACGTTCTCTTACAAAAGAATGCCATTTGAGCTTGTAAATGTATGTGCAACCTTTCAGCGAGCTATGTACAACACCTTTCATAGGCTCATCACACAAAGTGTGGTGGTCTACCTGGATGATGTGATAGTCTTTTGCAGAAAGCGGTTAGACCACCTATGCCATCTTAATAAGATGTTTGAGCAATGTTGAATGTACGGGATATACTTGAATCCCAAGAAGAGCGTATTTCTAGTGTCTGAGGGGAACCTCCTTGGGCATATAATCGCCAAGAGTGGGATCAAGGTTAATCCAGACCGAGTTCGAACTATCGTGTTGATTCTTGACCCAATCAATAAGAAATCTATGCAAGCCTTCTTTGGAAAGATCAACTTCCTCCAGAAGTTCATCTTAGATTATGCATAGATTGTCGAACCTATCCAACATATGATCAAGAAGGATGTAGTCTACAGTTGGGGAAAGAAGGAAAAGGATATGTTCACCCGTATCAACAGGCAATAGATAATGCACCTGCACTGTACAACCTAGATTTCAGCAAACATTTCTTTCTATATACATTTGCTTCTAACAACTCATTCGTTGCACTCCTCACACCGAAGGATGCGCTAAACAATGAACGTCCCATCTCCTTCATGAGCACGAGCATGCAGGGACCCGATCTCAACTATCCTGCCATGGATAAATAATCATATGATGTACGCAAGGTGGTGAAACATTTCAGACTCTACCTTCTGAAAAATCATTACATAGTCTTTACGCCACACCCAACAGTTAGAGTAATGCTTGTTCTACAAGAGTTGGGTGAAAGACATGTGAACTAGATGACATGACTACAAGAGTATGATATTGATATCAATCCAGTTCACACTTTGAACGGTCACGGTCTCTGGAGACTTGCAACATAAGCAGTACACGCGCATGAGGAAGAAGAAGAGCTCATCGGTTGGTAGCAAGAAATCGATATGTACAATATAGAGCAAGGCCCACCCACTTTGTACAAAAATTCCTGGTACAAAGAAGTGCATCAATACCTTGAGCATGAAACCATGCCCTCTCATGTTTCCATATGATAAAAGAGTGAACTTCACCTCAAGGCTTTATCTTACCAATTGGTGCATGGATTGCTTTAGAGAAAGCCCAACAATGAAATTTTTCTCAAGTGCCTGGAGGCACAAGATTCAGAGAGAGTATTAAATGACATGCATGACAGACTAGCTGGAGGTCACTTTGTGGGTAACACAACTGTGCATAAAGTCATGAGAGCCAGTTTCTACTAGCCCACATTGTTTAAGGATGCACATGCTTATGCCCGCAAGTGCCCAGTCTATCAGTGATGGGTCGACAGAACACGAAAGTAAACAACCCAACTGCAGCTTGTTGTAGTGCACGAACCATTCCAATAGTGGGGCTTAGACATCATTGGGGAAATCTTCCGGCAATCATTAAAAAATCACCGCTACATTCTAATTGCTACAAATTACTTCACGCAGTGTATAGAAGCCATTCTTCTCGAATAAGTGAATGACCATGAAGTCATCAGCTTCCTTTAGTAGAACATCATCTCTAGGTTTGGCATTCATGCATCACTTGTTTTTGACAATGCAACTTACTTCTCTTCGTTGAAACAGTATTATTTTTCATTGCACTATGGTATTGTGCTTAAACATTCAGCTAATTATTACTTGCAGGGAAATGGTCTTATTGAATCGACAATCAAAAGTCTCATTCGCATCATAAGAGATACCATTTACTATGAGCATCGAAACTAGCATTCGACCCTCGTGAATTCACTTTGGATTGACCGAGTTACACCCAAGCCCTCTCTGATCACATCTCTATACATCATCATATACAGAAAAGAAGCCATCCTGCAACCCACTATCTACTTTCCTTCTCTCTAGTTATCCCAAGAAACACGAGGCAAGTCATGTATATTGATTCAGTGGGACGGACACATTACACAAGCTACAGGATGAATGGATGAAAGAAAAAGAATAGTTTTCACTACTCCAAAACCATATCAAGAGATGGTTCAATTGTAAGTCTGCATGGAATGCTAGGTTCGATGTGGGTGACCTAGTCTTGAAGTGGGATAAACCCCATGAAGACAAAGGAAAATGTACAAAGTTCTAGTCTCTGTGGATTGATTCATACACAGTTCACGAAAAACTTGACCAACACACATAGCACTTGTAATCACTTGACGGGAGGATTGACAACCTTCCTGTCAATGGCCAAGATTTAAAATATTATTTTCAATAATTTCAGGTTGCACCCCACTTATGTACATAGCATGCTTATTGTCGTTGTGTTTCTTTGATGTTATACTCTGTTGTTTTTTCTATGTTCTCCTTTTCTTTGTTTTGGTTATCTTGTCATTTTTTTTTAAATAACTGTTTTCCTATACTGGTTTCTATCTTTTGAAAAATAATGTTGTTGACTTTAAAGAGCCTTGTGACACTTCAACACTTATCCAATCATGTGTCTATTTTTTATGTGCTTGGTTGTGACATTTGGTTGATGATGCTTGGATAGAAAATATGAACCATTTGTAAGGGAATCTCTGGTAAAACCATGAACCTATGTCCAAACTGGGAAACCCCAGGTTTGTACTCAGTGTTCTACTATTTTCTTTTCAAGATTAATCCAACTAGTAGAAATGGAGAAGGGGAAAAATCTAAATGAGCAAACCTAAATCAGAGGTCTTACATGCTTCTTTGAAGGAACAACCTCTTATGATCTCAATAAGTTGGGATCCCTCTTCTTCCCCAAAAATAAATAAGTTCCTACGCACATTCCTCTTTTACAAAAAGAATACGATGGTGGAAGAAGAGAAAGGCTTCCTGCGCAGAGAGGTGAAGTTGGCAACTCCATCGGGGTCCTAACTAGGCTCACTGGAAGTGAAGCAATACTTTTGTTCCTGCGTGACTCTGTCGAGGTATTGTCTAGGCCTACTGCCAATGGACCAACACTAGAAATGAAAACATATACTCTGCAAATCTTAAGTTCACAAAAAAATCTACCCTTCCTGATTTTGAAACACTCTGATCTAGCTGCAACTTTTGTTGTGTTGGACTGAGTTGGTACAAGGTGAACCATGTCTATCCATGGCATAAGTGGGGAAGCCAAAGTAACCTACACAATGAATCAATACTTTCTGAAAGGCCAAGTCCCTCTGCTACAAATGAACGAAAATAGAGAAGCGAGTATTCAACCAGTGTGTCGCGAAGTGTTGTAACGGCTACAACACCCTCCAAAATTTTGGCGTGCATCCAAATTTTAGAGCCATTTTCCCCCTTAATGGTTGCAAACACTCAGGCTCATCCCATGAACTCTTATTGAAGTTTTCACACCCTTTTTTCTTGATCGATCACTAGTCATATTTTTGCATGTTGATCTCTATGTCATGCATGTGAGTTTGTTCTAGAAATTTTGAAGGTTTGTCTTTGTGTGTATGAGTTGTTTTCATTCTGTCAACATCGTCTGCACTCACACACAAAGTTGTAAACATTGTTCCGAAAGTTTCTTCACTATTGTTTGAAGACATATTTCAATTGTCCCACTTGTCGCTCTTAACCTTTGAGCTGGTCTCATTGATCACATATTGTCTTGTTGTTTTGTGGTGTCTTATCGTCGAGTCACACTAAGTGTGTGATCACATTCTCTGTACAAGTACACTTGCTTTCACACATAGTCAATTTTCCTGAAAATTTGTTGACAAGACAACCCTCCGTCAACCGGACCCAATCTCAGTGACCTTTCATTGCTTCAAAAAACTAGGTAGAGCTTGAGGTTGTCCTCCAAGTAGCCTGCACATGAAATTCTAGAAACGAGCTAGTTGTATGACCCTTAGAAGTGCATAGAAGCTGTCCCAAAACCCAATCTAGTCTACACTTCTCGAAATATCTCCCATCAAGCCTCTCATTGGTCAATTGAAGAAATGAATTGAGATGTGAACCAGGGCTGCAATGATCTCCAAAATTGTGTAGAGTTGTCCTACACCTGTCCTTCTTCCCCACTCTGCAACCAACCTGGGAGTTACGCAGAGTTGTCCTACAGCAGCCCTTCTTCCCTTCTCTGCAAGTAGCCCATAAACTGCACATAACTATGAGGAAGGGTTCCCTGCTAACTTGCTTTTCTCACTTAGAAAACTATGTAGATCTGGCTACTACAACCCTTCTTCCCCACTCTGGTATCAGCCCAGAAATTGTGCATAACTATCCAGGCTTGGAATGTCTCCCGGGATTGTGAAATTTTGACCAACAGCTCCCATAGCCCGAACTTTTCCTCCTCTAGAAAACTAAGTAGATTTTTCTACCAGTGCCTCCTATTGCCCACACTTTCTTCCCTGAAGAAGTTGTGTAGATCCTATTTGGATGACCTGCCCAGTGTTCCCCTTGAAAATTGTGCAGATTGGCCCAGAAGATCCCTCACACCTCGCCTAGCCTTCCTCCCGGAAACTATGAAATTTTGCCTCCTACCTGGGCTTTTCCCTGCAGCTGTCATTGTTGTCCCATATTGCACAAATATACCTCCTGGTGACATCTATGCAGTTTTTCCTGATAGTTCTCAACAGCCTAACATCTGGGCCTGTGTTGTACTCTCCACAATTTCAGTGCCTTGTCTCTCTCCTGGTGACCTGCACCGAAACATAAAACAATGCATCATGTTAGACTATGATATTTTTGGATTTGATGTCATCTCTTCATGAGTGATTTCAGGAAGAGGTACATTGATGAAATATGGTATGAGGAAGAATGGGATGGAAAAGAGGCACATGCTAGAATACTTTCTCATAGTTGAACGAACACATGAAGAACATAGAGAAAGGGAGCGAAAGGGAAACATTCACATTCACCATCAAGCAAAGACAAAGACCAGTGAAGACCCCATACACTTTTTCATGTGAAGGTGAAGACATATTACACTGAAAGTATACCATCACTCAGCAACACAACAACTCGAGACAGACACCACAATCAACCAATACATGTCAGCAGTGTCAGGTCAAGTTAGGTCATGAGTTGGCTCGGCCACATCACTACTACAGGCCATAATTGTTGTAATAAATGTAATGTAAAGTGGAAGTCCAAGAGACACACATATGAAGTTAGAGAGTCATGTAAAGTTGAAAAGTCATAGGAAGTCAAACATTCATCAGGGAAGTCCAAGAGTCAGAAGGGTCAGTTGTACCCCCTTGGCTATATATACCCCCTCATTGTATGAGCAAAGGAATTTTCACCTTGGATCCTCTCGCATAGCCTTGAGAGTTTTTAGTTTATTCTTTGAGGAACAAGGAGTGGCTCCAATATCCCACTACTGAGATCAGTGATGTATGGTGTATAGACGTGTCTTGGATCTTTTTCTTAATTTAGAAGCCTGTCTCAGGCCACCATGTGTTTTCATGCATGTTTTGTATCCATTTGTTAAATTATTATTTAAACATTTTTAATTCATGTTTTTTTAACTTGTACTAAGATAGTTGAACTACTTCGGTAATTTTACTACTTATATTGTTGAAAATGTGTTGTATTGTTTATCACAGTTGTCCTGTCCGTGTGGACTACTCCACCGCACATTAGACAGACCATATTCTTTTTGCTTGGTTTTAACGACCGTCACCCAATTGTGGACTATTCCTATGGATGATGTACATTTTTTCCCTTGACCTTTGGTTTTCAAAACTACCACATCCACTGTGGACTATTCCTCTCGGTGCTAGACAAACCATTTTTGTTGTTTTCTTGTGTTTCTTCCTGGGTTGGGACTATTCCCTCTCATCAAGAGGCTCACTCTAATTACCCCCTTTAATAGTAAGAGAACTCACACATAAAGTTACATTATGCACTCACCAAGCACACTCACCTCACTTTCTTGAAGTTACAAGCATAACACTCTCATGTGTTGAACAACAAGAGCTAATGCAAATCTCTAAGATAATGGTAGCAGGCCATCATACAGGATGGGACTCCTACACCAAATGGTGTGAGGTTTAATTGGGACTTCATACCAGGGATATCCCCCTAATGTTGGTGGGTCCAACATTGTTAGTAGGTTCTTTGATGGATATGATCATATTTGATAGTGAATATTTGGCACAAGTTCAAGGGGAGCATCTTCCATGATTCTAATAATGAATTGTTGGCATTATGATAATTGGAGTACTTCTTTTTGTGTGATGGGTCTATGATGAGTACATATCATTGCTAATGTATGATTTTTGATGTTGTTACTACTAGAGATATATATACTACTATCATTATGAGTTATCAATGATGCATATATGGCATGAGGTAAAGTCTTGGATGATGCCTATATGTTGTGTGAGTTTCACTTAGTGAAGTGGTAAATAGTGTGATAATCCTACTTGATATACTTGATGAAAAGGACATGTATTCTATGGTCATTATGATGTTGATCAATTCTATGTCTTGTGATGATGAAGGTACTCTTGGTTATCACATATGTTATTGATGCATAGAAAGAATATGTATATGTTTCTTATGGTGTTGTGATACAAGAGATTGATATGTTTTTGGCACTTGAGCATTTTGGCTCTTCCTACAAATGGAAAAAGCATTTTGACCTTGATGATATGAGGTCAAGGGGATGAGTTGATGACTGATCTCTACTATACAATATTATGCTTCTCCTATAGTTGGTTAGTGATGCTTTGAAGCATTACATGATTGGAAACATGTTGATGATCAGGATGTTCATGTTGTTATCGATGTTGTTTCTATTAAATGTTTATGTTTCAGATTCCTATATGGTGAATGATGGCTGTTGATGACTATCATGGTCTTGCTACCTCATGGTTGAGGTCCTTATTTTTGGTTATAACTAGCATATATGTCTCTTAATATAAATGTCATGAAAAAACCCATATTGTAAACCATTGTAAAATTTAGTCATGTATGGTCTATTAGGTGATTGATGTAATCATGGGAACATAGAGTCGTTAGTGATAGGAACGGTAATATTTGTTTGAGTCTTAAATAATTGTACTTTTATTACATATCTTTAGATGGTACAACATATACTCAAGGGGAGAATGGTCAATATGAAAATTTCATGTTCATTAGATCAGACCTACAATGATCATCACTACAAAGGAAGTGCTTCATTCGGATTTGTTCAACCCTTTGTCCTTGATGTCAAAGAGGGGAGATGCATGGTGTTGGGAAAAGACTGGTTGAGGGAAGCTTGGTGTGTTTTGAGAGAAGACTTGGTATTTGAAGGTGTATTTGGAAGTGGTGTCCAAACACCAATGTGGTATACATCAAGTCCAAAGGGGGAGATTCTTGGTATTATGGCTAATGTGTTGTCCTTGATGGCAACCTAATTGATAAAGATGTACTTAATGTCAACACTGATGACTATGATATTAATGCAGACTGGTACAGATGCTAAAGTTGATATGAATAGAGAATTGACAATTTAGAGACAAATAGATGTTAAAGGTGAAGTTTGAGAAAGTACACATGGATCCTGTGAAGATGGGTCACATACATATGTAGTTCATGTAAAGAAAAGTCTCATATAGAATTTGAACCATGGTAATATGTGTACTAGGGGTCATTACACTTGTTTTAGCCCATAGTAATCAGAGTGACAATGGTTATTTGATACCATCAAAGAATACTAACCACATTACCAAGGGATTTACCTAATGTATTGGCTAAGGCTAAAACTATATACGAATATGGAGATCAAGGTGTTAGGAGTGCAAGTTATGGACTATTCATGCGTAATCTGATATGAAACATGAATGCACCAGAGAGAAAGGAGATGGCTCAGATATGATAAATCTAAAGGTGTAGTGAAGACTAATGAATATAGTTGCTTGATTTTTTTATCTTTTTAGCTAACAATGATAGATTTGTGGTGATAATGATACTTTGACATGAATATGTGAGAGTGAAGTTTTCGCAGTATTGCTTGTGGTTGTAGCGAAAGTATGTTTCAATAATCTCATATATATAAGCTAGTTTGTTTTTGTATAGTTGCATACATACATGAATCTAGTTCAGTATAGTCGCGTATAAATTCTACGAATTTATTTTGTAACTTGATATATGTACGTGGGTGTTATGCATGGTAGTCGTGTACGTACGCTAATATTTGTC
The DNA here is from genome assembly GCA_031772625.1 of Pinus tabuliformis. Lineage (NCBI taxonomy): Eukaryota > Viridiplantae > Streptophyta > Pinopsida > Pinales > Pinaceae > Pinus > Pinus tabuliformis. Next base: position 1,008,260,201 of record CM062819.1, read on the forward strand.
ATGAATGTCATGTATATGTTTTAGGGTTTGCAGTGCTAATAAATGATGACATTTGATGAGTTATATTTTGTTTGTTGTTATCTGTCGCTGAAGTCTTGACCATGCTAATCTCTGCCTGACATTATTGATTGGGTTGGTTGTTCATGATTCTAATATTAGTTATTAATGATGCTACAATGATTTGTGATCTATGTATGGTTCAGTGGGTAATTTAGTTCTATAGTTATTCATGATGTAGTAGTCAGTGATTTGAGATCTATACACAGGTGTAATATAGAGGAAGCACGTACATATGTGGTTGTGATTTAAAACAGTGGAATATACATTCTGAAGTATATCTAAACAGGGTTTGCACTGAGAACACTTTGTTTCTGTGATGGTCAAGAGTGCTTGGCTTGGTACATTTATGAGTGGTTGTGCACTGGTATGATTTGGTTATGATGGTTTATATCTGTTATGGACTGATTTGATTTAGCTACAATCTTTCATTGAGATTTAGTTCAATGATTTGTTTGTTTATGTTATAATGATTCAATTGTTTCAATGATTATGTTTTTGATTTAGTATTGAGATTGATATTGAGCTTAATAATGGGTGTGGGTCCAGTTTGAAAATATGATGAGAGGTGGGATACAGGTTTTGATGTTTTGAGTTAGGTGGATCCAGTATGAAATATTATGATACGTGGTCCACAAAGAGATGTTGAGGGTTGGGGCCTTCAATAAGTGATTTGTAACTTCCTTCAATTTGTAGCTGGTAAATTTCTTCAGAGGCTAGGAGCTCCCTTCCTGTAGGAGCTAGTAAACAAGATCAGGGGTTGGATCTCCCTTCTAGTGGGTGTTGGAGAATGAGTGGAGGTTGTAGCCTTCTCTAGGTGAGTTTCTGCATGCTAGTAAGAGTCTGTGCTAGTACAATATTATAAGAATATTTTCTTTATATAATAAGAAATAATATAGAGACAAAAACAATAATGTTTTTCTCCCACATTGGTTTTCCACCTAAAATTCTTAGTGTTCTGATGTGTTGTTGTTTTTATTATGTGTTATGGTTTATTATGATCTTTACTGCATAATATATGTCTGATGAAATTAATAATGCATTGGTTAAATAGAAAGATCTGATGGAACTTATGAAGAATTGGTTAGCTGGATATATGATGTTTTCTTTCACTGGAGTCACATACATACACTGGTTGCATAAATAGCAGTAGCATGCATAATTAATAATAAGAAAATGAAAATTTAAATTGACTTAAAAATATTGATCGCCAAACACACCCCCCCCCCACTCAGTATTTTCCCTAACACAGATTTTGTAGTTCAATACCAAATGGTACTTAGTTCATATCATAGCTATTTTATTTGTCACTCGTGTTAATAATAGTTTGGGTTATCCTTTAGAGATTCATTCCCTTTCCCATAGATTCTTTCCCAATGTATAGTTTTGTCGAAGGCTAGAATACCACCTAGTTGGGAGCTTAAAGCAACTTTGTTTTTGTTCAAATTGGTGGGTCCGATCGGGTATAAAGGGACCAATTTTCTGTTTTAAAGAGATTTATTATAATAACATAATGAAACTCATGAAATGATTTTATAGCTAATGATAAAACTACTAAATAAACTTATTCTACCTATTTCCCAAGATAACAAATCTTTATATGTGACTCAAAGAAAGATTTCACAAAGTATATAAGAAATCTTTATATGTGACTCAAAGAAAGATTTCACAAAGTATAGATCATTGAATACTTTTATGAAAATAAATTATATATGAGAAACTAAATTAAATAAATAGTTAATTAATTTAGTTGGTTAAAACTCAATCACATAAAATATCCGGTTATCTCATACATAATCACAAATCATTCAATTCTACACATCAATAGTGATAATGGCTTATTGTTTTCGAAGCATTTATATAATGATATAATGTATAAGAGATTCGCTATCTAATTCAATAACACATAGCGCTGACATAAAGATAATAGTACTCGATGCATTAGCACTGTGCTTATGAAAAGATAACTTTCAGGCTCAGCTTCTCAATTAGAGAACTTTGGATCAAACAATAGTTCAAGTTCAAAGTTGTCTTCTCAAAATTATGGACCCCTTTCTAAATGCATGGTAGGGGTTTAAATAACCTATTAATAATACAAAAATAGTAAACTTAAAATAGAAGTCTTCAGAGAATCTTTAACAAACTAAGCTAAGATAGAGGACAAATAAATTAGTGATATGTTGTAACAAAAACTCATGACGGTGCTCTAGATTGATTCTTCATCTCCTCTCTTAGACCATATTTGTTTGTGAGCATCTTCAATTGAGGGGGATGTATCAGTTGCATGTGAATTTGTCTCGTAAAGAATACATCATTAAGCGTTGGAGGAAGTTGCACTACTACATCCCAAATAAACCTTAGCACGAGACACTGACTATGTGGTTTCACTAGGAAATTCCAATAACTTTCAAGCTTTGCTTGTGATAAACTTTGAATATCTTCAGCCTTCTTCTTAGATGTTTCCTGGCAATATTTTTTAAAACTTTTGACATCTGGAAAGGTGTCCTTCGGGAATTCCTATATTAGATTGGCCTGCAATAAACTATCTGTAATGTATTCGGTGAAATTTAAGGCAAGGTTTCTGGCTCTGATAATAACCATTTATGCCTATTTAATTTTGATATCCCAGTCATCGAAAATGATATGCTTTTGTCATTCTTCAATTCAAGGAAGATCAAATGATCTTCCTTGAGCACTGTCTTGCCAATTTATATACTCATAGATTTTCTCATCAATTTCTTCATAAAACGTCCTCAAATCGGACAGTTGGTTTACTAAAGAATCAATGGTCTTTGACAAGTCATGAATTAGAGCTAAATTGTGATAGAAGATAGCATGTTGCTTTATTAGGAGTATATTAAGTTTTGATGTCTCCTTAGGGTCTTCATTTATATCTGGATTTCCCCTCAGTTGGGTTATCATTTGTTTCAACTACAGTATCTCATCATCTTTTTCCTTCAATTCAAATTCAAATTTTAGTTTTAAATCATTAAAACTTTTCTATAACTTAGTAAGGTTTTCTTTCAATTGTTGCTCGATTGCTTGCTTTTCAACCTGGAAACTTTGTTCTAATTGAACAATCCTTTGATCTTTTTCTTTTATCAACATTTGTATTTTTGCAGCTTTATAAATGTTAACACTAGTGTAAGCTCCTATGAACTGAGATAGTTTGTTCAATTCCTTGTCATGAGCTGTTTTAGGTCCTTTACAAAGAACTTGAAGAGGAGTTTCATTTGAACCTAGTTCTTGCGATTATTCCAACTTTATTTTCTTTCTTGACCTGCTCATCATTGCTTTATGTTTTGGACAGTAAAATACGTACAAAGGCGAGATTTCTTCAATCTTGAGGACTATCTTGGTAGTAGGGAATGCAGTAATTATTTCCATATCATTGAAAACAGTGGATTTATTGACAATTCATCATCAATTTTCTTCTCGTGAGTCTCAGGAATAATATTCTGTTGGGAAGCCTCAATAGTAAATGAGTTTGTCCTTGTAGTTTTTGGAACCTGCTTTGTCTCTTTGTTGACTATAACCTGTTCTTCTTACATATTGGATGACATACCTATAACTCGATTTTATTTGGCTGTAACAACACGGTTGAACTCCTCCCATACTTCATCCAATTTGTTCTCCACTTTAATTTCTCTTGTTTTCTTAACAACTACAGTAGTTTTTTCGGAGACTTGGGAAATAATTGGAGTTTTTGAAGAGGAGGCTGATGTATCTGAAAATTCTAAGTTCTGTTGAGATTGTTTTAAAAAAAATTATTGTAGATGAGCTATTCTTCACCAATGATATTGATTGAATATAAGCAATTCGTGAGGACTTAGATGATCCGTGGCCAGTTTTTCTACCATAGAATATTCTAGAACCATTTCAAACAAATGATCAAACTTATCAGGCTCGCTTGAGAACTGTTTTAGCTTAGCATGTGTTATAACTTCTTTCATGACTCCATTACGGTCATATGACCTTTTTTATATGGTTGGAAAATTAAAGGCTTTTAATTGTTCAATTTCAAGCAAGGAATTCTTGAAAATTTCTAACTCATAGGTAACACAAGAGATAGGAAAATATGACCAGGCAGTTTTCTTGGCATCTTCAAGCACTTTAGTCAAGCCCTTACCAACTGTTTGATAAGAAATTTTTTTGGCCAACAATTTATCGGGTACAAAAAGGGCCAAAACATGAGGATGGGCAAGGCTACCAAAAACTCGAATGTCAGTAAATGACTCTTCCCCAAACCACTTTCCTAATGGCCTTATGTCTCTATTGGCTTTTGTAGTGAGTCTAGAGGCTTTGCTTCCAAATACCATTTAGTGGATAGGGAGCATAATCTCATGACAAATTTTATAGAAGTGAGCATGGTATTTTGTTTCCCAAAGGATATTGAGATAAACAAATATAAGACTAGGAAATTGGTCTGTCCATTTCCATCCTTGATATGTGTTGGCTTGAGGGGGCCTGACCCAGGTTCAACGTTAATTAGCCAAACAAATCCCTACACTACTGGCCCTTTCGGCATCAGCCCGCGGAGTGCAGAACAAAGTCTCACCCGAAGTAGTATGGGGGGATGTTAGAACTAATTTTCCACACCTTGAGATGGTTGTGATGTCGTTTGATTTCTTCTATCCCTGCCTTTGTGCTGGTGATCCCGCTTTAGAGCTTGTAAGACAAACCCTCTATTCCACCTTTCAATACCTTCTCGAAAGTATACGATCCACATTCGCACAGCCCTTACCTATGGGTCAAGTACTTTTTCAGTGTGCCATGCAGATTCCTCAATTACCCTAAGTGATTTTCTTATTTTTCTGAATACTTAAAGTTATCACTGCGTAATCAGATATTTGTAATTGTGTTTAATTATTCAATTTAAATGTATTCATTCACACATCATAGAAGCATAATAAAGTAAATTCATACACAAAATATCCAACCCATCAAGAGAACAAATACACAGAAATTACAGAATAACTCCTTTTATTAGTATCTTCCAAGTGTTACAGACTCTGTTCACCCTGTGCACATAGATGTAGGGGTTCGTGCACTCAGCTGCAAACCTCTACCGTAGGACTCTGTGCACTCAGTTGCAGAGCTTTTTCCTATGCCACAACCCAAGACTTAGACTTCTTGCTCTAAAGCTATGACTCTCTTACATGTTTTCTCTCTTAAACTAATTAGATATTATCTCTTTTTATACTATTCCATGGTCCACAAACCATGGGTAGATCTCTTACAACTGACTTTACTTTACAAAACTAAGGGTGGACTACCCTTTATGAGACATAACACCTTCGTGCTCCGTGACCACAAAATGCGGAGTCTTTACAATAATATTACAAAAATTGACTTAAACATGGGCTTTGAGCCTCGAAACTTCCCTTGGGGGATCTCGCTCCCAATAGGCCCCCAACATAGACATCGTGACTCACCCTCAAGTCACTCAGTAGTCGCGGAGAGTTTTGCACAAATCTTGTCTAGCTCGACCTTGATGACTGCAACTTCGGTTGTGCACTGAGCTATTGCCTACTTCACATCTTCGACTGTCTTCTCGCTTCCTCCCCCTGCGCTATTAGTCTGAAGCTATTGTTGTGTCACTTGCAAAGTCACAAGATTTCCTTCAATTTTTCCTCTGACTTCGTAAGCTTCCTCCAACCAGGGCTGTAGTCGCGCCTTTAGTACTGCTTCTTTATGCAGCGCTGTGTCCACTTGTTCCTTCAGTTACATAGCTTCCTGTAGGTTGGCTAACCTCTGTGTGAGTGTGACGGTTCGCGTTGGGCCCTTAACTTCATCATAGCATTGTTGGAGTTTGTGCGCTTCCATCTCTAAACTCTTGATGTTTGGGTCCTCCTGCAAGTTGGTCAGGACCTCAAACGATTATTCGAACAACTGTGTGTAGTCTCCTACTGCACTCTCCACTCCTGCAATTGCTTTTGTGACAACAGCTGTCCACTGTTCCTTTACCTCTGGCGGTGTTGAAGGTTGGGCCCTCAACTTGAGCTCTGTAATCTACAGGTTCAACTCCAACTGAACCCGTGCCATCTCTGTTTGAGTGCCGCACACCCCTGTGGCCAATTTGCGGATGCGAACCTTAACTAGCTCCTCCTTCGGAATGGCCAATTCTAGGACCATTCTGCATGCCTCCTCCACAACATGTAGGATATTTTTTTTTGGCTGGTTGCCTCAGCCTCAGTGGCGATGGCACCATTCCTTTGCAGGGCCATCTTCTCAGTTTTTATCTTCTTCTCACTGATCACATAGAGGGTGCGATGCTCGTGGGCCCTCAGCTCTACAATTTCTCCGTCCTGCAAGAAGTGTAGTGCTTCGCAGAGGAGCGATACTAGGTTCAATCCCACTCCCTCCAAGGTGCTGAAAGTGGGCCTGTCATCCTCATTTTCTATTGTCAGTGCTCCATCCGGTAGCACTAACACATTGGAAGCCTTCGTGCATAGCATATCGGCAGCCTCTGATGTGTCGATAGCCAAGCTGGTAGACACCGTACCAACTTGTAATGCGTGGGTCTGCAACTCTTGCAGTCATGTTTGGATGGCCCCTAGGATGATCTGCTGCTACCTTTCAAATTGCTGCAGGGCCTCCGTGGTGAAATCTCTGACTGTGTCACCGATGTCATACAAGTCACCCTCCATCAATGTGATAGTGTCCAGTACGGTTTTGGTTGCCTTGGACTTATTTCTGGGCCCTCCCTTCTCCAGCTCTCTCGGGGGCTTAATGCGACCGGATGTCTCCTGAGGGTCTGTGCAGTGTTGCTCTGTGTCCTCCTCTTCAGTTTCAGGTGAAGGCGGCTGCGTGCCTTTGTCAAAGCCCCGCTCTATGCCACTTGTCTATTTTCCTACCTCCTTTCTGATATGTTCTTCCTTGGCTTTCTCAGTGGCCTACGTTTTCCTCTTTTTGACCAGCTGCACCATCTTCAGCTTGGCCTCTTCCTTCTTTTGTGCGGCGAACTTGCTTCCACCCACTACCAAGTCCATGGTGGTGTGCCACTCCATCGGCCATTTATCCAACCTCGCATCAATGGAATCATCTGTGGCTATGTAAGGAAAATCGTACCACTTCTATGTAGGGTCATTTCGTGCCCTGACTGAAATTCAATGGAAATTAGCCTTAAACTCGGCATAGCTCTACAGGTTAGCATATACCGTGGATGAAAATCATGACTTACGATTGATAGCCATCTTGGTATTCATTCCCATCAAGATCTAGAAGATCTTGTTCTCTCAAATGTTCTCTGCATCCTTGGTTGCCCACAGCGAAGCATACTTCACTGCTTTAGGAAGGTCTGGCGCGACCGAGGGGAATTGGCTCTCTTCTGGTAGCTCCCACACTACAAGCACAATCGACAGCAAGAGCCACACAAAGTGGAACATCTTGCTTTTCTCTTGCACTTTGCAGTAGTTCGCTGGAAATCTCTGTGAAGGTAGTCTGACCAGTTAAATTGGAATCCTTCCGCGCACTGTTGTGCGAGTGCGATGACAGGTGCCGATACCTCATCAGTGAAACAATTCCACATCACCTTCCCTGCAAGGATCTGCATTGCCACCTTCACAGCAGGGTCACAAATGCTAGATATAGCATACCCATGCAGCTTCTTCACCAATTTGAAATTCTCTTTCATTGATTTTGCGAGTGCCAGCTCACCACCCTTGTTTCCAAAGATCATAGTAGGATTTTTGCCTGTATACAGTAGGCATGTTATGTGGTGAATCAACATATCGATGACGGGTATCAGCTCCTCCAACCATAGACACCCATCATGCACCAAGTACAACAACTGCTTGATGACAAAAATTGTCACGGGGGTGCGATTATGGTGCGGCACCCAGAGCAGGTTGAGTAATCCTGCCTTCATCCCAGTGTAGTCATCCCCATATTTGTGTTTATGATGCGGTGCATCAACTGTTTTGTCACCAAGTGCAGGAACTTCTCATGGTCCACTAATTCCCAATCTTTGAGATTCAAAATCGGCACCTGTGCCAAACGCGGACCGTCGAAAGCAATTTCATCTAGGAGCAATGGGGTTTGTATGGGAGTATTACTTTCATCAATGTCCTTTGGGACCTTGGAATTTGGCTTGCACGGAGGGACATACTCATGCAATCGTGTAATATGGTTTGCACCTTGGGCTTCAACCTCCTCTATTTCCACTCCCACATCGTCATCGTCCATGGGGATGTTTTCGATATCCTCCTCTTCTGCCTCTAGGTTTATAGCCTATCCTTTCTCCTGGGTATTGGGCTTTGGTGGGTTTTGTCTCGGTGACGCCCACACCAGGATGGTAGGTTGCTTGCCCTTCTTGTCTTTCATGGTTTCCTTGGTTCGGGTTGTCTTCGGTCTCAGCATTCTTGGGGATTGAGGGACCTCCGGCAATACTTCATCTACTTTCGGGGCAGCTACTTCAGTCCCCATATCAATTTCCTGCACATTTTGCTCGGCTGCCACTCCTTTGGTGTTCATAGCTTCTGCGCAGGTTGACATGATTCTTTTCACTAGTGCTTGTGTCTCTTTTAACAATTGTTCAAATGTTGGACTCACTATCAGATCTTGAAATAATTCACAGTTCATGTGCACCTGAAAGCGCAACAGCTCAATTCTCGAAATGCCAAGTGTTTTTTGCTAAACAACCACTTGTAATTTATAGGGAATTTTGAATTCAAATCTGGCTGCTCCCCCCAAAATCAGTTCATTAATGTCCAATTGGCGACAGATTTTCAAGGATCTAAGCCATAAATTTTGTCTTAAATGCTTGTCGCCTGCTCCATTTGGCCTCACTTTTGTCAGATTTTCATTAACAGTGACTTTAATGATCACTTTCCAACTGACCTGTGCGATTTCTCCCTGGGTAGCATAGCACCCTCTATGCTACCACGAACCCAGTGACACATCCTTAGTCTACACCATCTTCCAATCGCATAGCTCTCCAACCTGGGCAGTGTAGTTTATAGTCCCATGCCTCCTTTCAGCTGCCTGGAGCGCTAAGTCTATGCTAATTTCATTTAGTCACATGGCCGAACTGCAGATGTATGGCTTCAAGTGACTGTCATTCACCTTTCTTAGAAAGGGTTCTCCATTTAACTTGTCCAGCTATATCGCTCCTCCATCGGTAATCTCCTTAACAACATAGAGCCCTAACCAGTGCATCCTGAATTTCCCTGCACATTTATCAAACTTAATATCATATAAGAAAACCAGGTCATTTACCTTAAATGTGCATAGCTTGATGTGTCAATCATGCCATGCCTTTTCGCGCTGCTTTTGGACCTACTGGTGAAATCTAGCCAAAAATTGTTCTTCTTCGAGCTCATCCAGCTGCACGAGCCTCTCTTCCATGGCTCCGTGATCTATCATACCTGTGAGTGTTGCTATGCGCAGACTAGGCATGGTGTATTCCATAGGCATTACAGCTTCCACACTGTAGAGAAGCCTAAATACGGTTTTTCCTGTCAACTTCTTGCATGTCGTTCGATAAGCCCACAATACTGCAGGTATGCGTAGGTCAAAATCACTTCATTAAGCATTGCAAACCTTGGTCAATGCATTTTGAAGCACTTTGTTGAATGCCTCCACTATCCCGTTAGCCTGTGGGTGACAAGGTGTTCTCTTCTGGTGATATACCTGAAATTCCTTCGTTAGTGCACTAATCGTCTCATTTAGGAAGTGCGTAGCATGATCACTCATTAAGATCCTTGGACATCCAAATTGCATCAGTACATGCTCAAATAGGAACTTTGCAACCATCACGCTTGTTCAATCCTTCATAAGCTGCGCTTCTGCCCAACGAGTCAAGTACTCTATCATAGTGATAATGTACCTTGCTCTTGTCTTACCTTGTGGCCAAATGGGTCCTACAAAATCTATCGCCTACTTCTCGAAGGGTTGACACGTCAATTGTGGATTCAAAGGCATTTCATCCATCCGCAATGGCCTACCTGTTCTTTGACATACATCACACACCTAGAAATATGCTTTTGAATCTTGATGAAGGATTGGCCACCACAACCCTGCGCGTAGAATCTTCTGCGCGGTTTCTCTCCCTACATAATGTCCTCTCGCGGTGCCCCCATGAGCATCCATGAGGATGCTGCTTCTATCAAATGCAAGTACATACTGTCGCAATATCTCATTAGTACCCATTTTGTATAGATGCCCAGCAATGATAGAGAAATCTGCCGCATGCACCACTAATTCCTTCTTTTGCTGGATAGAGTATCCTTCTGGTGTAGTTCCTATTGTTAGGAAGTGTATTATATCCTCAAAATAACCATCTGCAACACACATTGCAAATAGTTGCACATCATGCAATCCTTCTTCCAAGTTAGTAGGGTCCTCCCCTATTTCGATGTGCGATAGATGGTCTGGTCCCTCGTTCAACCATCTTGGCTTCACAATAACTTCAAAATCGTACTCTTGGAATAATAAGAGCCATCTTCAAATACTCCCACCCAACACAGGCTTATTGACTAGGTACTCCAGCGTGAAGTGATCCGTATACATCTTAAAATGACCTCCTGGCAAGTAGTGCCTATACTTTTTGAGTGCATACACCATAGCTAGCCCCTCACACTCAGTGGTAGAATAGTTCTTCTCTACTTTGGCTAATCTACAGCTTGCGAATGCAATAGGATCATCCAAGACTTCTCTGCAAGGCTGTGTTAATACTACTCCCAATGCTATACATGACATGTCGACATGTATCTGAAACTCTTTCTTCTAGTCTGGGAAGACTAGAATCGGCGGGGTAACCATATTTTCTTTCAATATATCCAAGCTCTTATTACAATCATCATTCTAGCAGAACATGACATCCTTCTTCAACAATTTCTCCATACGCACGGTGATCTAGGCATAGCTTTTGATAAACTTTATGTAATATCCTGTATGTTCCAGAGTAGCGTGTAGCTATTTCACACTTCTCGACGCTTCAAAGTTCAGTATCACCTCAATCTTCATGGGGTTTACCATCATTCCTTGTCTGCAAACCACATGCCCCAATAGATTCCCAAAAGGAATGCAAGACAGACACTTCTTGATATTGAGCGCAATCTGGTATCTCCTACAGGTATCCAGCATCAGGCATAACCACCTTGCTACATGGCACTTAACCAACCCAAATATAGTCCAGTCATCAAAATATACCTCCAGGAACTTATGAATAAACTCCTTGAATTTCGCAACAACCACATGCCAAAAGATTGCAGGCGCATTCTTCAATCCAAATGGCATTATATTGTATTAAAAACAACCCCACTCAGTCATGAAGGTTGTCTTTCTCCTATCCTATGGCATGATTTTGATTTGGTGGTACCTAGAGAACCCATCAATGAAGGAATATGCTTCTTGGCTAACTACATTTTCCAACACTTCATCCGTGAATGGAGTCGGGAAAGGATCATTCACACAAGCATCATTCAACTTTCTAAGATCCATGCATATCCTTATCTCATACTTCCACTTCTTCTCTTTCACCAACATTGGGCTTACCCAATCTGATTCTTCCATAGGCTCAATGATGTCGGCCATTAGCATCTTGTCTAGCTCTAAGCAGACCTTCTCCTTATATTTGGGATTGAGATGGTAAGACCTTCTCTTAATTGGCTTCGCGTCAAGCTTTAACATGATCTTCATCATTGCTATGTCCACAATTATTCCTTTCTGATCCACAAACTTGGTAGGGAATAAGTCCTGGTATTCACAAAGCAATTTAGCAACCTTATCCACCATCATGCCATCCCAATAGTCTCCAATCTTCATGAATCTGGGTTCTGATTCTGTACCAATGTTCACTTGTTTCAATTTCAACGACACGGTTATATTAGGGTTATCTCCTATCCTCTGGCATGATTTTGATTTGGTGGTACCTAGAGAACCCATCAATGAAGGAATATGCTTCTTGGCTACCTACATTTTCCAACACTTCATCCGTGAATGGAGTCGGGAAAGGATCATTCACACAAGCATCATTCAACTTTCTAAGATCCATGCATATCCTTATCTCATACTTCTGCTTCTTCTCTTTCACCACCATTGGGCTTACCCAATCTGATTCTTCCATAGGCTCAATGATGTCGGCCATTAGCATCTTGTCTAGCTCTAAGCAGACCTTCTCCTTATATTTGGGATTGAGATGGTAAGACCTTCTCTTAATTGGCTTCGCGTCAAGCTTTAACATGATCTTCATCATTGCTATGTCCACAATTATTCCTTTCTGATCCACAAACTTGGTAGGGAATAAGTCCTGGTATTCACAAAGCAATTTAGCAACCTTATCCACCATCATGCCATCCCAATAGTCTCCAATCTTCATGAATCTGGGTTCTGATTCTGTACCAATGTTCACTTGTTTCAATTTCAACGACGCGGTTATATTAGGGTTATCAATCTGCAGTCCTTGAACCTCGCGGTGGCCTTCAGTTTCTGGAATGTTAATCTTCTGCAGATCCTCGTCCTCTTCTTCAGCATGTACATTATAACATTTGAGCGCACGACTCAACTGAGTAGCCCATTCAGGCTAAATTAGTTCCAAAGGATCCTATGTATCCTAAAGATAGATGATTTCACCTCTTGTAGCGCTTCATCAATACTGTCAAACCCTTCCTAAAAACTGAATGTCATCATGAATCCTTCGCGCAAGATATCCCATTCGCCTGTCCCATTTCAGAGCTCTATTTATATATACCAATTCATTGGGATAACATCTAGGGTATGACAGAATAGGTGCAACCACTCAGTTTGGGGCTTTTCTCCATAAGCCTATGTCAATTTGGCCAGATGTGTGCGCGGATCTTTCTACCCATCATACTTGTCTGTCAGTCGCATCTTAAGCTCCCCAAATCGTGTTCTCATCATCCTCTACAATCGCGCCAATCTTCAAAGCTTCCCTTGTGCATACCCCACCATCCTGCAGGTGTAGCACATAGTGCCCAGTCCAAGGCCTAGAAGCGCTGCTTTTATGGTACCTCCCTTTCAAATGCATCCAAAAAGATATCTAACTGATTCAGACCATCATAGATAGGAATATTTCTTACCTCTGACGACACGTAGTGCAGCGACCAGGTCATCATGTTGCAATTCAGCGTAGTTACTTCATGTAATCGATTCTACCAGCATTGTATTTCTTTGCTGGAGTCCGAAGTGCAGGAACTCTCGTGATCCCAGGTAATCCATCTATCCGCAGTTGAATTCACCCAATCTTGGTCTCACGTTGTTATCTTATAGATACAGTCCAGGTCGTCATCACTCTCAATTGTGGACAAGTTTAGTATAGCACGATCCTTCAGCAGGATCGAGGGGTACTATTACGCACAACAATTTCTTCTCAAAGATCATCTTTCGCTTCTTCAGATTGATTACCCCATTCATATCAATATCTTAGTCAATTCCCAGGAGCACAAGATAGGGATTGCTTTCATCCACTATCTTTATTACTTCAAAATTAGCCAGTGTGCTTGCTCCCTCAATATCTATGTCTACCCACTGCAACCGCCCCATGGGGATGATTTTCTGCTGATTTGTCATCCTTAGCTGAATCAGAAACCATTGTAGCATAGGTCTCCCCATTTTATCCCATGTCTATTTTGGTAGGACATTTGCATCTAACCCCAAATCTAAAATGACCTGATACATTTCATATTATCCTAACTTTGCGGTCAGTATCATCTCTCGTCCTGTCCTTGTTTTATTCTTACAAATATTTGTACTATGCATGACTCACCTGGTGCGGTTCCAGCGCATATATTTATGAGTTCTTGTAACACTTTCATAGCCTTACTGTCACGCAGTAACTTCATATAGGTTTCCAGGAAAAGCGTGAGAATAGAGGGGTCCATCTCTGGCTTAGGCTTAACCTTGCTTCCTAAAGTGGAGGCCTTAGTGAAGATCTTCTTAGCTTCCATGAAGGTTTCATGTGCATGCTCTAAATTGAACTCAACCTTATTTTTCGGGGCTTTTGAACCCATGTACTATCTTTTGGATGTTTCCCCTTGTCATCTCCTATCACGATTCCACTTCTGAGAACTATACTTATGTTTGGATCTTCCTCGTGTGGCTCATACCTCATCATCTGCAAGTTCTAAGTCAGCAGAGGTGGTAGTGCCCCTTTTTCATGTATCCTAGCTATCAGCATAGGACAGTCTTCTTTTTCATGATCAAACAACATGCAATACTTCCACGACGGAAGTGTTGGATTAGTTCAATTGCGGGCATAGTGTCCTAGTCCTTCGCAATTGTAGCAGATCAACTGTTCTCGACCTCTGCCAGGTCCTACTCCACATCGACCTCGTCTGTGCCCCTGAAATCCTATTCATGCCATCCCTACATTCTAGTCAAAGAGTTGTGTTTCGGCTTGAAACCTATAGGCAGGAGTTATATCCATCATCAATTCATAGCTCCTGCATGTTATGAAACCATCTCACAGAAGGATAGAAAAGATAGATCAATGCCTTAGAAATAAGCCTCTTCGAGGGGACAAGCTCCTTTACATTACACAAATGAATGATTCTTAGATGATACAAATGACAAGACCTCCTCTCTATATATGGGAGTCTAAGGGGTCATAATATAATCAGAGTCGACATAACAATAATAATGTAAGGGCACAATAATAACAATAGTGGGCTTCTATGGGGCACAATAATAACAATATGGGAACTACATGGATACAACAATATAATAAAAGAGTTGTACTAATAACAATAAGGGGTTACACCAGTAGTATATGGGCCTAACATGCCCCTCTACTTCAAAAAGTGTTGTCCTCAACATTTGAGTAGTTCTTGATGAGATACTCTGATATTGATCGATTTCGTAGCTTTTGGGTTCTTTTTTATGTGACTGCTCAAGGTTCCAATATCATTTTTCCTTCCTATTCAAGTTCTGGCAATATCGTTTGAATTGGGACATTCTGCAACTTTTGAATGAGTGGCCACACTTATTTTTCCTTCTTCCATTCATCCCTTGCTTCATTTATCCAATCTAGTTGGATAATAGAAATAGCACAAAACAATGCTTCCACATCCTCATCCTTTCTAGAGAGTGCATCTACAACAAAAAAAAAATTCCATTTTCTGTAGATTATGTCAAAGTCATAACACAACATATTTGTGACCCATTTTTCTGTTCTTCTAAAGATAATATTTGTTCTAAAAAGTACTTAATACTATCATGATCCATTTTTACCTTGAAGTGTCTTCCCATTGGATAAGGTTTCCATTTCTTAAGTGCATGTAGTATTGCCAACATTTCCTTCTCATAAATAGCTTGCTTGAGATGTAGCCGTAAAAATACCCAATCACCTACATCAATTTTTTTCACTGCAATGTTGATCTACGTGTTGTTTCATTCGATTCTACACCAAAGTGTTGTTATCCTTTAAAAGTTGGAGAACTTGTTGTTGATGCTCGATGTGATCTTTCCCTACTTGAACCTTTTTCTTCTCGATATGTCCTTCTATCTTGAGAGTTTTAGGAATGGTAATTTCTTCCAATGCTTTACAAGATATGGTCAGATTCATTTCTTGGTGCTCAATGTGATCTTTCACTTCTTGAACATTTTTCTTCTTGATATGTCCTTATATCTTGATAGTTTGAGGAGTGGTAATTCCAACCAATGCATTACAATATATGGTTGGATTCATTTATTTTTTCTCAATGTGATATTTCACTTCTAGAACCTTTTTCTTTTTGATATGTCCTTCTATCTTGAGAGTTTTAGGAGTGGTAATTCTTTCCAATGCTTTACAAGATATGGTCGGATTCATTTCTTCTTTCTCTGGGTTTGGTTCCTGGTGTGTATCCTCTTCTTTTGATGTTTCTTGATACTTTTCTTCCTCCTCTTCATACTCTATGTAAAATAATTTCTTCTTAGCACACTTATGACCTTTAGTGCATTTGCTATCACAATTGTAACAAAGCCATTTTTCTCTTTTTTTTTTCTAATTGTTGTGGTGTAAATCTTGTAGGTTGTGGAAGGCTAGGAGAAGAAACACTGCCATAATTATAGTCATGAGTGGTGGGATTCCTTGTTTCCATAATTTCGCTTTCAATTTATCTTGCCCACCTGAATGCCTTCTCCAATGAATCAGGTTCCCAAAGACGAACCTCATGTTGAATGTCATCCTTTAAAGTACCTATGAAGACATCAATCCTTTACTTCTCTAGAATATCATATACTCTTATATTCAATTTTTGAAAGTCCTCAATGTGCTCTACCATTGAACACTTTTGTTTGAGATTTATCAATTGGCTAAAGAAGGTTTTTCCCTTTGTATCCTCATAATGTGTTATCATTTCCTTTGTGAAAATTGACCACGTAACAAGTGGTTTACGAGAAAAAGCCCTTTATACCATAAAAATTGATCCGGTTCTAAATATGAAGATGGAATACGTACCTTTTGTAATAGCTAGACCTCATGTATATCAAAATATTGCTACATCTGTCGTACCCAATTTACCGGACCCTTGCCATGAAGCTTCCTCATATCGCCTTTTCTTGATTTTAGGAGCTCGATCTTGAAATGACTATAAATCTACAATTTCGGCTCTTCTAGTTCTAATTTCCCATGCCACCAGTATGATCAAAATTGGATTCTCCAAGAAAGAGTTATTCACAATCTCCCAAGATGGCCTGGTTATATACCTTTTCAGAAGAGCGAATTTGTATGAAGTTACACGTGTCACTGTTTTTACCTATGGATCTAAAAAATATACAAAAGAAAATACAATATATCCTCTTTCTGTATCTTCTTATTAAATTTCAATATGATGCTTAGAGAGACAGTTATGATGATTTTCCCAAGGTGACGTGTATGGAATGTAATTTGGGGGTCTATAAAATCCTTAACTTCCTCAGACTATATCTCCGAAACTGTAATGATACAGGATCGGAAATTTAGAACCAAGGTTCATACTGATTTCTTCTCACATGGGTTTTTGTCTTAGATTTTGAAACTTTGTAGCAAAAGAGTTATAGCGAAAACCCACAATGACATGTTTTACTTGAAATTCTAGACCTTGCAAAAACCCTAACTTCCTCAGATCCTATCTCCACAAATATAGCGAGAAAACCTCTAAAATTTGGAACTGAGGTTTAGTGCATGTTCGTCTCAAATGGGTTTCTTTTTGGCTTCTGAAATGTCGCGGAAAGAAATTTATAGCTAAAATTCCATGATGACCTATTTGGAGTAGCGAAATCCTAGAATCCAAAGCTCTGATACCAAATGTTATGAAACCAACTCACAGAAAGATAGAAAAGATAGATCAGCACCTTAGAAATAAGCCTCTTCGAGGGGCAAACCTCCTTTAAATTACACAAATGAACAATTCTTAGATGATGCAAATGACAAGACCTCTTTTCTATATATACGAGTCTAAGGGTTCATAATATAATCAGATCCGACATAACAATAATAATGTAAGGGCACAATAATAACAATAGTGGGCTTCTATGGGGCGCAATAATAACAATATGGGGACTACATGAGTACAAAAATATAGTAAGGGGGTTGTACTAATAACAATAAGGGGTTACACTAGTAGTATAGGGGCCTAACACTGCAAGTACACTCATCATGTCCTACCAACCTACAAAAATTGCAAAACAGTTGTTGCGGTGCTTGTACATACTTCTGTAGCAAGTTATAGTTATTTGTGGCATGTTTTCCGGCTACTTGATAGATAATGCACCATAATGAAGGCCTCGCGCTAGGTCCTACTTGAGCTTCTGGCCTTAAAGGCATCGGTCCTCCTCCTACAATGTAATTTTCAAAGACCAGGCAATGGTCTTTGTTATAACCCTAACTCTTGCATTTCAAGCACCATACTTCGTCACGTACCTTTGGTTGAACCCTTCTGTCCTGCTTCAGACTTTGAATCTCAAGGCATAGATTTTTCAACTGTGCATGGATCTGCTAAACTCCTAGATTAGGATCTTGCATTGAAGTCTTATGTAGTCTCATGGCAATTTCCATGTTCTCTGCCTGAGTTTTTATCTTCTGCTGCAACAACGCACTTCTTAAGTGTAGTAGTAGTGAAGCCACAAACCACGTTCAATGTTGTCCAACTGTCAAATTCATGTTGGCTTCGTTGGTTGTACATTTTAGCCTATGATCTAGTCCCCAAGGCATCTCGCCTAGTCGCATCACGATCTCTTTGAATCCCACAATCGACTGCGCCTCAGATTTAGGCCTACTAAATTCCCTATTTAGTGCTAACTGGATGTCTGCTACTCTAGAATTCGGGTTATCATTAGAGTGCTTAATATACCAGGTTAGCATGCAATATTCTAGAGCACTAACTAGTGTCTCCTTATTTATATGATCATTTGTAACACCTTCAGCTTCCCATACAGCCCTTACAATGAACCAAAATTCGTTCGGGTACTCATTTC
Organism: Pinus tabuliformis; assembly: GCA_031772625.1. Classification (NCBI taxonomy): domain Eukaryota; kingdom Viridiplantae; phylum Streptophyta; class Pinopsida; order Pinales; family Pinaceae; genus Pinus; species Pinus tabuliformis. The sequence continues at coordinate 1,008,278,657 of CM062819.1, forward strand.
CTAGGCCTTTGAACAAAGGCAACTTCACTGTATTTGCCATACTGAACCATGGTGGAGGTGGAGGTGGTATGGGAAAAGTGTGAGGTGAGGGTGGTGATGTTGGAGGTGGTGTGGGAAGAGATGGTATTCGTGGGAATCCTTGTATTATTAATTGAATATCACTTCGCGAAGAAACCTTCTCTATCCCTTCTTCATCACTTCGTGGAGGTGAAATCAAGGCGTTATACTCCAGACCCTTGTTTCCTTTTGTTAGTTTCAGTTTTTGCAGCCTTCCTCCAGTGATCAAATATGCTCTTACAAAGTGATTTTAAGGTGTCAAAGTCAAATTTTGTCATTTTAGTGAGTCTTCAAGAAAAATTTGGTCACTAGGCATTAGGTCTAGGGTTTGCTTTTACTCCTTTCAAAGTTGTCCAAATGTCGGTCCATGTCACCATTCAGCTGAGTGCACCAATATTCAGAGGGTTTTCGTCATCATGCGAGGGTCCAATGGGTCATTTTACACCTTGTTCATGCTTCAGTTGCGCCTAGGTAAAGTTCATTTCCCTCTCCTAGGGCTTTGAAGGTAATTTCTCTTAGATGATCAAATCATTAGAAAAACTTGTATCTGAATGTTCATACACCTTTCTCTATCCTTAATGTACCTTATTAAACACTTCCCATCACTGAGATCCCCTGAATTCCTCATTTTTCTGCAAACCCTAGTTCTTGCTACAACTTGACAATTTTCTAGGTTGGGCCTATGTTTATCGCTTTTTGATACCTTCGCCTCACTCAATCTTTGAAATTCCACCTTTTCCTACTTCCTAACATCCCTCCCTACTTCCAAAAATTTCCTCAAGAATTTAGAAGCCCCTTATCCCCTTCATTTCACTTCATTTCAACAATTCCCTTGTTCCACACATCGGGGTAGGTTTTACTCAAATGATCTTTCTCAGCACGAAAAGGTGAATTTGGGAAAAATGATAGAGGTTTTTTTCCACAATAGGCCAGGGAAGAAAAAATCCTTCACTTTTTACACAGATGTTATGGGTTTAGAGAAATGTCAAAAATATTGTTGCCTCGGGAGAATTGGTGCACCTCTGAAGTGACCTTGGGAAAATCATGTTTTCTCCTATCTTGGTTGGCCAAATGACTTGCTTGATGAGTCAAATGATAACTAGACACAAATATATTTCAAATGAGCTATCATGAGCTCACTTTGGAGTTGAGGAAGACCTTCAAAAGTTGACTGCAATAGCACTCTGCCTTTAGGCAGCCTCATTCTGCACATTTTCACCAGTCTTGGGAGATTTCATTTTTGACAGAGAAAATGAACTCCAAATTGAAACATTCTAGTTGGTTTGGAAATTATACTCAATAAAATTTTCAACGAGCTATCCTACGCCCAATTTGGACACCAGGAAGGCCTCCAAAAGTTTCCTGCAAAAAGCGTTATGCATAGGGTTTGGTGGTGCGACACATAGAGCTGGAAGCCTGATTTCACTCACAAACTCTCCCAAATTGAAAAATTTGCTCAATATTCTTGTTTTCAAGTAAGTTAACACCTCCATATTTCCAATTTATGAGTTTCCATCAGTGTTTATGGTGTTTCAATCGGTTAAAAACAAAACCCTAGTTCCTTGCAAAGTTGTGTTGAGAAAATTGCCTAGGGTTTGCAAAATTGTAGTTTTGCCATTGTATCCCATTTTCATTTTGCTTTCACTACACTTCACTCATATTACTTTCCCTCTCCCCTTTCATTCACACTCAACTATCCCCTTATCCCTAAAACTAAAAACCCTAATACCTAATCCCACTATTCCCAAACCCTATTCAAATATCCCCAAACCCTAATTGCTATCCCAAAGCCTAAATACTATTCCCTAAACCCTTTCATTCCCAAAAACCATAAAGCTAGCCTCAAATCCTCCCATCATCAGTCCCACTCATCCATGGAGCTCAAAAACATGCAAGCAACCAGCAAGTTGCTAAGAGAAGGAAAACCGAGTCGAAAACACTTGAAAGGGAAATTCAAGCTGAGCGTGAATCTTGGCTTGAGAGGAAAAACTTGCACTTTGGAAAGGATGCTAGAGAAGGCCAACAAAGAGAAGACATTGTTGAGGCACATGGCCTGCCATTACTTGGCGAAAAACAAAAGTTGCAAGGCAAGAATCAAGAGCTTGAAAGCAAAGTTGAAATGGGCATTAAGGAGGCGAAAGGAGCATGATAGGCTTCAGATATTGGCTAAGGCTTCCTTGGCCCAACACAATGCTTGATGGAGGAGACTCAACCCAAATTTCAAAAAATTTGGGGCACTTTTTGCATTTTTGGAATTTTTGGCACGAAAACACAGAAATTTCTGCTCTATGCGTCGAGCCACCCGGCGATTGCTTTTTATGAAGGCACCATTTTGAGAAAAACTCAACATATTTTGATTTTTGATGAAAAAATATGCATGTTCACAAATGGCCAAGAAATTTTGATAGGTTTTGGGCCCTAAAAAAGGTCGAAAACATTCAAAAAATGACCTCACTGCCCCTATTTTAACACACAGGAAGAAGTGTTGGGAGAATGGACTTTTGGAGGGGCAAATGGAGGCCAAATTGAAAAATTACACTTGGGTTGGAAGATAGATAGGTAGACCTTTCCAAAAGGCACACCTGGAGCTCATTTGGACACCAAGAAGGCCTCTAAAAGTGGGTCCAAACAGGCACTACGCATAGAGAATCAGGTACGGTGCATAGAGGAAAAATTGCCAGTTTGACCAAGTTTTGCTCTGTTTTTCACCGAGCTTTGGCTAGTTTGAATTTTTCACTTTCCTAATGAAAAATTTGTGATGTAATTTGATGTACATTGATGGACCATGATGTAAATATGTAAAATTTTCACTTGTAGAGGTAGATTCATCAGTTTAAAGGTTGTTTGAAACTGAATGAATCAGTTCCCTTGTTTCTAGAGGCATGTTGTTATGTTGCCTAATTTCTAGTTCTCAGTTTAGAATTAGGTAAAATAGCTCCTAAACATGTGTGCTCAACCCCTAGATGTAAGGATGAGCTATTTTGTCTATATTATGTTGTTTTTCAGTCATTAGCATGGTTGGACTTTTGAGAAAGCGTTGAGCTTCATTGTATATTCATATCAGCATTTTGGCTAAGGAATTGAGACCAGGGTTTGCAGCACTCTTTGGGATCCATGTGGGAATTTGTCTTGGTACAGTGATTTTCTTTGTAATTTTTAATTTTCTTATATGTCATGTATGCCATTCTCTATCTTGTTTCTTCTGAACTAAACAAACAAGAGTGTAAGTAGAATCCATTGAAAGTGCAGTGCTCTACTTGAAGTTTGCTTTAGTTTCTTGATGTTTTCAGTTGTTTGGGGAGGATCCATGATTTCTCTTACCCTATTCAAAACCTCACCCTGTCTATTCCTTCCATCTCATTCAATTTTAAGTGCCAAAAACAATTACCTAACTTGCCCCATTGAGATATCTGCAAGACTGAGCCTCAATCCCCGCACCCAAAATCTAACTTTCCATCTAAGCCAATAAAACTCCATTTTATCAAATCATACTCTCTTGAACTTATACCTAGCCTAAGATCAGTAAATTATTTAGTCATCTCAAGCCCTCATCGATCATAATTTGTGGAGATTGACCCGGAGAGAGCCCTCTCCTGACCTAGTAGGGCTAGCTACCAGGCTGATTGTGGTTTGATGTTGGCCCTAGATCCTACCTTTTCAGCGTGAGCTAAATATAGGCTCTAACATAGTGGCGACCATACTGGGGAAGAAAAGCTTATTTTTTTGTTAGTTTTCTTGCTTCATAAACTATAGACAGAGTCTGAAGATTAGCCAGGTAGCCTTCGAAACGCTTTTGCTTTGCATTATTGAAAGTAGATAAAAGCTACTTCAGTCAATCTCCGGTCTAGTCTTATAAGTTGAACATCTGAATTGCAAATTGCCCCAGGAACATGTATCAAGTTCAGATCTTATTGTTGATGGTGGACAATGATCAGACATAGCAAGGCTGAAATCATTCACCTGGCGATTCCGAATCATTTTTGAGATCAGATCCAAAGACTCCACTAGAGGATGCACCCGGCCAGCAGAAACATGAAAGGACAATATGGAAAGATCAGGTATTCAAGTTGGAATTTCATCCAAGACATTTTGTTCTTTGTCATAAATTATTCCTTCTCTTTTCCTGAGAATGTCAAGAATGCTTTGCAAAGTATACTATGTTTGAGAAGAGATCCTCGGCCTGCATTTGATTCCTTCCCTTTCAAGATTGTGAATACCAAAGATTTTCATGCCTTTAAGCTTGATCAAGACCTTTCTTTTGAATCTTGTGATGACCGTCTTAAAACTGATGAGCCCCAAGAGATCAAAACTGATTCTACACCTTCTTTACATATTCCTATACCTTGTAAAATTCTAGATCGATACAAGTGTCTGATTTTACCTCCTATATTCCATGTTTTCCCTAAAAATCATGACCTATATCTACCAAGATTTGATGGTGATTGTGACAATATCACTACTGAGAGACATGTATTGAATTTTGAGTCTTATCTCGACCTTTTTGAAGTTGATGAAGAAGATGTCAATATAAGGCTTTTTTCTCTTTCTTTGCAAGGCAAAGTCAAGAGTTGGTTCAAAACCATGCCTGATGCGAGCATCTCAGACTTCCAGAAGTTCGTCAAAGTTTTCCTCGACAGTTGGGTGGTAAGACAAAACCCTTTCTTGATTATAGAAGAGTATAACTAGCTGAAAAGACTGCCAGGGGAGACAATACAACAGTTTTCTACCAGATTTAACCAAGTCTATTTTTCGACGCCGGTTAATATAAGACCTCCTCTTGGATCCGCTCTCTTGCACTACCCGGGTGCCTTTGATTCGGAAATGGAGTTTCAGCTGAGAGAAAGGAATCTTGTAACACTTTAAGAGATGCAGAATAGTGCAGTAGATGTAGAGGCTCATTTGTTGATCAGAAGGGCAAAGTTGAAGGAAGAAGAAATGAAAAACATAGATCCGGAGGAATCGACATCTCTAGAGGTAAAGTTGGACATTTTGGTAAGTGCAGGGGAAGAGATTATGCAAAGGATCGCCACAAGGAATGAGTATAATGTTCAAGCCTATGGCTCACTGATTGAGGAAGAACAAATGGCTGCTCCAAAACATCTTCTTTCTTATCCTAGTTGTCATATATTTGATAATGATTGTTTTATAGATTGTCTTGGAGAGGAGAGATCTGTTGATATGACATGTATGCTTGATGATGTGATTTATACTGATGATTTGCCTTAGTTTGATCAGTATGATGATGATTATGTTCTCCAAATAGAAGCTAATCTTGCAGACAAACAAGCAGCTAATTTGTGGGAGGAGGAAGTTCATTTTCAGCAGTTCGAATACAGTGATCAACCGATGCATATCAGCTATGACACTGACGAGGAAAGTGTAGCAAATTTTGAAGTAAGTGAAGGATCTTTGCCTTTTTGTTTTGCTTTGTTTCATTTCATCAGAGACAACATACATGCAATCAAAAGTCAATCGTTGATAAGTCTTGATCTGGACCATCCTGAGAGTAATGAAAACCTTGTTCAAGACTTCTCATATCCATATTTGCAACCCTCGAATGCCATGGATTGTCAAGTTGCAGATAAGGACTTGGAAGCTGGCACATATGATCAGATGATGCAAGATGATTCTGTACCTTTCTGTTTTGAATCATTTCAATTTTTGAAGGAAAATTTGCATAGTACATATTCAGTAAAGGATGAGCAACCTATAGGAAATCATGCAATCTCATCGGAACCAATAAAAAATGGGTTGCAACGGTCTTTTCATGTTTTTTACGATCCAATAGCTGATGTGTTGGATGATGTCTGCAATCAAATTCCTTCTCCTATCTGTGAGCTTGAAATGTGTACTGATACAAACTTGATCTGGTAGCCGGTTTCTTTGTCATTTTCAGTAGGAGTCTCGTCACAAAGCTCAGATCGAAGATTGCATTCATGGTATGAAGAGAAGAGTAGTAATCCATTGGATGAGCTAAGTCCCAGTGTGCATGAACTTCAAGATCCTTATGCAGTGTTTTTGGAGGCGGATAGAAAATCCATAGTATTCAACGGATCTATTCACAAGTTTTCATGGGAGTTGCCTTTTAGTAGTTCTCTCTTATTGTTCATAAGCAAGCACTCGCGGAGAATTCAAACAGTAGCTGGAATACTTACTTGGTTGCATTGGTTGTTTCATTTCACTTGATCAGGTGATGAATGAAACTGTTAGAGTAGGTTTTGATGAATAATCTCTACTTTGAGCATCATTTCCAATTTGTCAGTTGTGTTTAAGTATCGATTCAGTTGAGTGAGAGTTAGTTTGTGTCATCAAGTCATCAGTTTTCAGTCATGCATTTCAGCTTGAGTTTTTTACTCCATTGCGCAATGGACGAAGGCACTATCTGCTTTCCAAAGATCTGTAGTTCTTGGCACCTCCAAGGAGCTACCATCCCCATTGGAGCCAATGTTAGTGTCAGTTTTTCCAGCCTTCCTCTAGTGATCAAACATGCTCTTACAAAGTGATTTTAAGGTGTCAAGGTCAAATTTTGTCACTTCAGAGAGTCTTCAAGCAAAATTTGGACACTAGGCATTAGGTCTACGGTTTGCTTTTACTCCTTTCAAAGTTGTCCAAATGTCGGTCCATGTCACCATTCAGCTGAGTGCACCAACATTCAGAGGGTTGTCATCATCATGTCAGGGTCCAATGGGTCATTTTACACCTTGTTTATGCTTCAGTTGCACCTAGGTAAAGTTCATTTCCCTCTCCTAGGGTTTTGAAGGTAATTTCTCTTCGATGATCAAATCATTAGAAAAACTTGTATCCGGATATATATACACATTCCCCTATCCTTAATGTACCTTACTAAACACTTCCCATCACTGAGATCCCCCGAATTCCTCATTTTTCTGCAAACCCTAGTTTCTTGCTACAACTTGACAATTTTCTAGGTTGGGCCTGTGTTTAGCCCTTTTCGACACCTTCTCCTCACTCAATATTTTAAATTCCACTTCTCCCTACTTCCTAACATCCCTCCCTACTTCCCAAAATTTCCTCAAGAATTTAGAAGCCACTTATCCCCTTCATTTCACCTCATTTGAACAAATCCCCTGTTCCACACATCGGGGTAGGTTTTACTCAAATGATCTTTCTGAGAAAGAAACGATGAATTTAGGAAAACAGAGAGAGGTTTTTGTCCAAAATAGGCCAAGGAAGAAAAAAATCCTTCACTTTTTACACAGGTGTTATGGTTTTAGAGAAATGTCAAAAATACAGTTGCCTCGGGAGAATTGATGCACCTCTGAAGTGACCTTGGGAAAATCAAGTTTTCTCCTAGCGTGGTTGGCCAAATGACTTTCTTGATGAGTCACATGATAACTATACACAAATATCTTTCCAATGAGCTATCATGAGCTCAATTTGGATTTGGGAAAGACCTTCAAAAGTTGACTGCAACAACACTATGCCTTTAGGCAGCCTCATTCTACACATTTCGACCAGTCTCAGGAGATTTCATTTTTGACAGAGAAAATGACTTCCAAATTGAAAAATTAAAATTGGGTTGGAAATAAAACTCAATAAAATTTCCAACAAGCTATCCTGTGCCCAATTTGGACACTAGGAAGACCTCCAAAAGTCTCCTGAAAAAAGTGCTATGCATAGGGTTTGGTGGCGCGGTGCATAGAGCTCGAAGCCTGATTTCACTCACAAACTCTCCCAAATTGAAAAATTTGCTCAATATTCTTGTGTTCCAGTAAGTTAACACCTCCATATTACAAATGTATGAGTTTCCATCAGTGTTTATGGTGTTTCAATCGGTTAAAAACAAAACCCTAGTTCCTTGCAAAGTTGTGTTGAGAAAATTGCCTAGGGTTTGCAAAATTGCAGTTTTGCCGTTGTATCCCCATTTTCATTTTTCTTTCACTACGCTTCACTCATATTAATTTCCCTCTCCCCTTACATTCACACTCACCTATCCCCTTATCCCTAAAACTAAAAACCCTAATACCTAATCCCATTATTCCCAAACCCTATTCAAATATCCCCAAACCCTAATTGCCATCCCAAAGCCTAAATACTATTCCCTAAACCCTTTCATTCCCCAAAAACCTACAGCTAGCCTCAAATCCTACCGTCATCAGTCCCACTCATCCATGGAGCTCAAAAACATGCAAGCAACTGGCAAGTTGCTAAGAGAAGGAAAACCAAGTCAACAACACTTGAAAGGGAAATTCAAGCTGAGCGTGAATCTTGGCTTGAGAGGAAAAACTTGCACTTGGGAAAGGATGCTAGAGAAGGCCAGCAAAGAGAAGACATTGTTGAGGCACATGGCCTACCATTACTTGGTGAAAAACAAAAGTTGCAAGGCAAGAATCAAGAGCTTGAAAGCAAAGTTGAAAAGGGCATCAAGGAGGCGAAAGGAGCATGATAGACTTCAGATATTGGTTGAGGATTTCTTGGCCCAACACAATGCTTGATGGAGGAGACTCAGTCCAAATTTCAAAAAATTTGGGGCACTTTTTGCATTTTTGGAATTTTTGGCACTAAAACAGAGAAATTTCTACTCTATGCGTCGCGCCACCCGGCGCTCGCTTTTGATGAAGGAATCATTTTGAGAAAAACTCAAAATATTTTGATTTTTCATGAAAAAATATGCATGCTCACAAATGGCCAAGAAATTTGGACAGTTTTTGAGCCCTCAAAAAGGTCAAAAACACTAAAAAAATGACCTCACTGCCCCTATTTTGACACACAGGAAGTACTGTTGGCAGAATGGACTTTTGGAGGGGAAAATGGTGGCCAAATTGAAAAATTCCACTTGGGTTGGAAAGTAGACAGGTATACCTTTCAAACAAGAACACCTGAAGCTCATTTGGACATCAGGAAGGCCTCCAAAAGTGGGTCCAAATAGGCGCTATGCATAGAGAATCAGGCGCGGCGCATAGAGGAAAAATTGCCAGTTTGACCAAGTTTTGCTCTGTTTTTCGCCCAGCTTTGGCTAGTTTGACTTTTTCACTTTCCTAATGGAAAATTTGTGATGTAATTTGATGTACATTGATGGATCATGATGTAAATATGTTAAATTTTCACTTGTAGAGGTAGATTCATCAGTTTAAAGGTTGTTTGAAACTGAATGAATCAGTTCCCTTGTTTTTAGAGGCATGTTGTTCTGTTGCCTAATTTCTAGTTCTCAGTTTGGAATTAGTTAAAATAGCTCCTAAACATGTGTGCTCGACCCCTAGAGGCAAGGATGAGCTATGTTGTCTATATTATGTTGTTTTTCAGTCATTAGCCTGGTTGGACTTTTGAGAAAGCGTTGAGCTTCATTGTACAATCATATCAGCATTTTGGCTAAGGAATTGAGACCAGGGTTTGCAACACTCTTTGGGATCCATGTGGCAATTTGTCTTGGTACAGTGCTTTTCTTTGTAATTGTGAATTTGCTTATATGTCATGTATGCCATTCTCTATCTTGTTTCTTCTGAACTAAACAAACAAGAGTGTAAGTAGAATCCATTGAAAGTGCAGTGCTCTACTTGAAGTTTGCTTTAGTTTCTTGATTTTTTCAGCTGTTTGGGGAGGATCCATGATTTCTCTTGCCCTCTTCAACACCTCACCTGTCTATTCCTTCTATCTCATTCAATTTTGAGTGCCAAAAACAATTGCCTACCTTGCCCCATTGAGATATCTGCAAGACTGAGCCTCAATCCCTGCACCCAAAATCTACCTTTCCATCTGAGCCAATAAAACTCCATTTTATCAAATCATGCTCTCTTGAACTTATACCTAGCCTAAGATCAGTAGATTATTCAGTCATCTCAAGCCCTCATCGATCATAATTTGCGGAGATTGACCCAGATATAGCCCTCTCCTGACCTGGTAGGGCTAGCTACCAGGCTGAGCGTGGTTTGATGTTGGCCCTGGATCCTACCTTTTCAGCCTGAGGTAAATATCGGATCTAACACCTTCATTCCTGTAAGTTTTTCTGCTTCGAGTAGTCCCGAACATCAAGTTAGCTGCATAACCCATTTTTCGTGCAATAGCATTTTAATCCAAGTATTCAAATATTTTACGTACTTACCTCGCAGTCCCTTGAAAAGGCGTTGATCCACCTTGCTATAGATGACTGAGGTGTCAACTGCAAATTCAGTCACAAATCCTTCTATGATGCGATTGATGCAATGATCAACAACGTGAACGATCTTTATCCTTCGATGGTTCCAACCTTTGCACTAGCTCCGGGGTCCACACAATAGGACCATCAAGTTTCCACCTTCCTTGGCTATATGCTAGCTTCACGATCCACTCGTATAGCTCGATAGGGAAGGAGCATAAAAAGATCTTATGGATCTCTGTATATAGGTATATGTCCGACCACTATTCTTTTTTCAGTCATGGATTTATGTTCACTTGTGCCACGAATTTGTGGATTTTTCTATCCAGCCAATATCCAATCTCCTTATTAGTTGGATTCCAGGATACGACATCACACATTTCTTATGTATATTCATGTCCCTGCATTGGAACCATTGGTTGGCTTGAGGGGGCCTGACCCAGGTTCAACGTTAATTAGCCAAACAAATCCCTACACTACTGGCCCTTTCGGTATCATCCCACGGAGTGTCGACCAAAGTCTCGCCTGAAGAGGTGTGGGGGGATGCTGGAACCAAGTTTCCGCACCCTCAGATGGGTGTGATGTCGTTTTATTTCTTCTATCCCTGCCTTCGCGCAGGTGATCTTGTTGTAGGGCTTGTAAGACAAACCCTCTATTCCGGCTTTCAATATCTTCATGAAAGTATACGATTGACCTTTGCGCAACCTTAACCTGTGGCTTAGGTACTTTCACGTTGTTATGGAAGTGCACTGTGAAAATATCTCAATTACCCTAAGTGATTTGCTTATTTTTTCGAATACTTAAAGTTATCACTACGTAATCAAATATTCGTAATTACGTTTAATTATTCAATGTACTGTATTCATTTGCGCATCATAGAAGCATAATAAAGGAAATTCATACACAAAATATCCAACCCATCAATAGAACAAATATACAGAAATTGAAAAATAACTCCTTTTATTAATATCTTCCAAGTGTTATAGGTTCTGTTCACCCTGCACACACAGCTGCAGGGGTCCACACACTTAGCTACGGACTTCTACCCTAGGCTTCTGCACACTCAGTTGTAGAGCCTCTACCTACGCTACAACCCAACACTTAGACTTCTTTCTCTAAAGCTATGACTCTCTTACATGTTGTCTCTCTTAAACTACTTAGAGCTTAGCTCTTTTTATACTATCCCATGGTCTGTGGACCATGGGTAGATCTCTTACAACCGGCTTTACTTTACAAAACTAAGGGCGGAGTACCCTTTATGACACATAACACCTTCGCGCTCCATGACCAAAAAATGTGGAGTCTTTACAATAATATTACAAAAATTGACTTAAACATAGGCTTTTAGCCCTAAAACTACAACAACTTAGAGGAGACATAACTTAGCAACAATATGAGAGAAAGGGCCACCAATAGTGGCTAATGAATACATACCCATGTCCTCACACTTGTGTTTTCTTGGGTCCCGTCTCCATTCTCTAATCAGCTCTACAGGATTAAGATTCTCTTGCATGAATTTATGGACGCATTGTGTATCATATTTCTTATGAGGTTGAGGTATATGATACGTTTTCCTCAAATCCTTAGCTTTAAAAGACCTAATAACTCTCTTCTTCATAATTATAAATTCTCTCTCCATAATGTCGAAATGGTCAATAACCCATCTTACCATATATGTATATGGCAGAATTTTGGGGCAGGCAACAATTCTGTGGAGAAATGAATTAGCCACATGATTCCATGTTGTTGGAAATAATACTGAGAGGGGGGGTGAATCAGTATTATCTAGCAATTTACCAAATCTTCCTTATTTGATCTTTTGAATTATTCTTGCATATCAGTACCATAAAACAATGAGCATGAATAAAGAAAATAGACAGTCACACCAAAGAACACAAGATGTAAGGTGGAAACCCAATGCGGGAGAAAACCACCTGCTGCAATATGTCTCTATCTTCTTTCAAGAAATTCTTTTTACAATGATTTTGTGCTGGTGCAGTCCTTTACCAGCACGCAGGCTGCAACCTGCAGAGAGCTACAACTCTCTCTCGTTTTCCAGTCTCTCCTGGAAGGGAGCTACAACCCCCTACTTCTTTTCATGAAGAATCAAATGATCAACAAGTATACAACAGATATAGTCCACTACAGATATCAGATCAGTAATTGCAGAAATAACCCAGAACACCTTACGAATAGAAATATACAGTCAACAGATCATCTCAAGACAGGGACGCATATTTTATTTCTGTGGCCTGCGACTGGACGCAGTCTACCTTCCGCTGCTCTGCGTGCAGACGCACTGTTCCTCTATGCTTAGCTGCGACCGGCGCACCCAAAGACACTGTTGCGCCGCGTCGTTTTCTTCAGAGACGCACCCAATAACACAGTCGCGCCGCGTCTTTTGCTCCAGAGACGCACCCAATAACACCGTCGCGCCGCGTCCTTTGCCTCAGAGACGCACCTGAGCCTTTACTGTACTGCGTCCCGGCGCACTTTCCCTTCACTGAATCTGCGTCCCTTCAGATATAGAAGATAAGAGGACTTCAGAACCAACTCAAACACTCAGATCCACAGATCTGATCATGCGCCATAGAGATCACAGTCCATTAGAAGATTCGCCTTCATAGATCTGGACTAGATCTCACCAAAAGATATTCAACCAAGATAATTGCTAATCCAAATGAACTCCTTTGCTTTATATAGGCAAGCTTCTCCCCAAAACATGGAACAAAACCACGAGCCGACACCATAGAAACACAAAACCGTCGGCTAGATACCACACAAGAAACCCCCACGTGCTTTTCTCTGCCTTGAAATGTGTGCACTGGGCGGACGCACCTCCTGAACGGCTGGCCTGCGTCCCTGGACGCGGGTTCTGTATGGTATACCTGCGGGGACGCACTTGCTGAACATATTTCCTGCGTCCTTCTTGATTTATCTCCTGAATGGGTTTGCCATCAAGGACAACACCTGAATCATAATGCCAACAATCTCCCCCTTTGGACTTGATGGCAACCACATAATCTTCAGCTTCATTCTCCCCCTTTGACATCAAGGGCAAAGGGTATGCTCCCCCTATGCTCATGCATTGCCAGATCTGTAACCAGAAATCCATCATGAAGGAGATAGAGACATATTGCAGCTATTTCCAAGATCTCCTTTTCCATAATGCCAACAATGCATTATGTGCTCCCCCTGAGCCTATACCACCAATAGGAAGATGATCAACAGTAAGATGATGCATCAACAACCCCCAGCTTTTGCCTGAGGTATTCAAAAGTGTCCCTGGGCAACGGTTTGGTGAAAATATCAGCAACTTGTTCCTTAGAAGGAACATACTCCAACTTGACCTTCTGTTCAAGTACTTGTTCCCGGAGAAAATGGTACTTGATTGGTATGTGCTTGGTTTTTGAATGCATAACCGGATTCTTTGAGATGCTGATTGCACTTGTGTTGTCACATAAGATAGGGATTGGAGGAGTACAAGTGATTTGATAATCCTGCAAATTCTGCATCATCCAAAGGAGTTGGGTGCAACAAGATGCAGCAGCAACATATTCTGCTTCAGCTGTAGACAAGGCAATTGAACTTTGTTTCTTGCTGAACCAAGAGACCAGTCTGGGACCCATAAAGAACGCACCACGACTTGTGCTTTTCCTGTCATCCACGCTTCCGGCCCAATCTGCATCTGTATAGGCATGAAGAGTAAGATCTGTATCTCTAGGATACCATAAGCCATAATTTTGAGTCCCTTGAAGATATTTGAAAATTCTCTTCACTGCTTGAAGATGAGTCTCCTTCGGATTTGCCTGAAATCTTCCAACTATTCCAACTGCATGCATGATGTCTGGTCGGGTACCTGTCAAATATAGTAAACTTCCAATCATAGATCTGTAGGTTGGTTGATGTACTGCTGCAGAATCATCATTTGCACTGAGACTACATCCTGTGACCATGGGTGTACAAACTGGTTTTGCATCTTCCATGCCATATTTCTTCAAAATCTGCTTGAGATACTTGGTTTGAGATAAAAGGATTCCTCCTTTCTTTTGTTGGATTTGCAAACCAAGGAAGTATGTCAGTTCTCCTAGCAATGACATTTCAAATTCTTTCTGCATGACTGAGGCAAAGCTTTGGCTCATAGCTTCTTCATTGCTGCCAAAAATAATGTCATCTACATACACAACAAGTATTAGCAATTTGTCATTTTCAATTTTTATATATAGATTGCTATCTGCTGAACCTTTTGAAAAACCTTGTTGATGAAGATATTTGTCCAACCGGTAGTACCAAGCCCTTGGGGCTTGTTTGAGACCATAGAGAGCCTTTTTCAATCGGCATACAAGATTTGGATCATTTCCAAGAATGAACCCATCTGGCTGTTCAATGTACACTTCTTCTTCCAAGTCTCCATTCAGAAAGGCTGATTTTACGTCCATTTGAAATACTTTGAAGTTCTGAGAACTTGAGAGAGCAAGGAACATTCGGATGGCCTCAAGTCTTGCAACAGGAGCAAAAGTTTCTTCAAAGTCTATTCCTTCTTGCTGTGCATACCCTTTACAAACAAGTCTGGCTTTGTTTCTAATTACTTCTCCATTTTCATTCAATTTATTTTTGAAGACCCATTTTGTTCCGATAACATTCTTATCCTTTGGTCTAGGAACCAGCTCCCAAGTGTTGTTCTTTTCGATTTGCTCGAGTTCTTCATCCATTGCTTTCACCCAACATTCATCTTTGCATGCCTCTTTCACATTTTGTGGTTCAGTAGAGGAGAGTAATGCCAAATAACTTGAAGCTTCTGCAACTGTTCTTCTAGTTTGTATACCTGCTTCTTTTTGTCCCATGATATGAGATTCTGGATGGTTCTTTTGAACATATCTGGATGGAGTCTTTTCTTCTATTCTTGTTCGTTCTTCTGCTTCTTCGTGAGGTTCTTCTTGAGATTCTTCTTGCGGTTCTTCTTCTTCATCATTCTGTCTTTGAGGGTAGCTTTCATCTTCTTCGATGTCTTCACGATGTATTTGCCTAGGAATATATCCCTTTTCATCAACCACTACATCAATGCTGTCAACAATTCTGCCAAGTCTTTTATTGTAGCATTTGTATGCTTTGCTATGTGGAGAATAGCCAAGAAGAATACCTTCATCTGCTCTAGGATCAAGTTTGCCAAGCTGCTCCTCAGTATTCTTGATATAGCATTTGCTCCCAAAGATTTTGAAGTGCTTTACCGAAGGAGTTTTACCACTCCAGAGCTCATGAGGGGTTTGAGTGCTGTTCACCCGGACATTTGTCTTGTTGAGAATAATAACCGCAGTATGTGCAGCCTCACCCCAGAAGGTTGCGGGGGTTCCTGATTCATCAAGCATAGCACGAGCCATTTGTTGGATTGTTCTGTTCATTCTTTCAACAACTCCATTTTG
The DNA here is from genome assembly GCA_031772625.1 of Pinus tabuliformis. NCBI lineage: Eukaryota > Viridiplantae > Streptophyta > Pinopsida > Pinales > Pinaceae > Pinus > Pinus tabuliformis. The sequence continues at coordinate 1,008,294,227 of CM062819.1, forward strand.
CTGAGGCGTTCTAGCTGTAGAGAATTCTCTCCTTATCCCATGTTCATCACAGAAATCGAAAAATTCATTTGAAGTAAATTCCCCACCTCTGTCAGATCTGAGGCACTTAATTTTGTGACCTGATTCATTTTCAGCCAAGGCTTTGAAGGTTTTGAATTTTTCGAATGCTTCATCTTTGTGCTTCATAAGTCCTAACCAAACAAACCTGGAGAAATCGTCAATAAATAATATCAAGTATTCCTCTCCTCTAGGTGTTCTTTTTCTGAATGGTCCACATACATCTGTATGTACTAGCTCAAGAGGCATGCTAGCTGATCCTTCTTTCTCTGGAAAGTTAGTCCTGGTTTGTTTTCCAAACTGACATGATCTGCATATGGTGTTGTCAGGAATTTTGATATCTGGAAGATCGCGAACTGCCTGATATTTACATGCTTTCCTTATTTGTGGGAAGCTTAGATGTCCCAACCTTCGATGCCATAACCAGTGCTCTTCATCCTTGCTTAGATAGCATTGTTGTTGTCCTTCTTCAAATATGTACAGATTATTTGGAGTTCTTTTCCCTTTGAGAACTGTTTTCCCTGTATCAAGATCACGAACAAGACATCCATTTGATCTGAATATAACCTCGGTTTTTTGATCACACATTTGGCTGACACTTAGTAGATTATGCTTCAATCCATCAACAAATAAAACATTTCCAGCCTTAACATCTTCTTTTAAAGGAGCAATACCTTTTCCTTTTATAGTTGCAGGAGTATCATTTCCAAAAGAGACTTTCTTTCCCTTTTCTAAATTAGAATAAGACTCAAGTTTTTCTTTATCACCTGTCATATGCTTCGAACATCCACTGTCAATGTACCATAGATTTTCTTGTCCTTCTGCATAAAATGCTATCCCACATATTTCTGTTTGAGGTTCCTTTATTCTCCATGTTTTGGCGCCTGGGGCTTGTTCCTTTTTCTGCTCTTGTACCTTTCTTTCCGGAAACCTGCTTCTGCATTCAAAGTCTTTATGTCCAAAATTATTGCAAATAGAACATTCAACTTCATTTTCAAGAGCTGAAAAGTTGTTATAGGTCCTTTTTGTAATCCCTGTCATACTTCTTTGTTTTTGAGCTTCCCTAGTCATGATTGTTTTATACGCAACACATTGAGCTGCTTTGTGACCAAAGTTATGGCAAGAAAAGCATTATCCATTGAAGAAGCTTCTGCGATTATTGGATCTACCATCCAACTGATTGTAATTTCTATTTTCATCTATTCTTGAACCAAATTGAGAAGATTTTACCTGTGGCTGGTTGTGGCTTTTGTTCACCCTTGAGCTGGATTGCCCTTGATAGTTTCTGTTTGACATTTGTCCCTGCTTTACCTGATGATCTTCCTTGTGCTCTTGCTCATTTCTTCTTGCTGCATCAAGATAACTTTTTGAAGTGGATGCTTGAGAAGTTTCTCCATTATAGCCCAAACCTGTCTTATTTAGTGGAGACCGCTGCACACTGATAATCTCATCCAAAGTTTCAGATCCTTTGACAAACTTGAGATTAATAGTTTTTGTTTTCTCAATTTCTTTTCTAAGACCAACAATTTCACCTTCTAATTTTTCAAGATGTTTTTCTTTTTCATCAATTTGGAATTGTAGAGTATCAATAATCATGTTCTTTTCTTCTATGCATCTCTTGAGTCTAGTAATTTCATCATAAAGGTTATCCACGTCTACAGCATCCTCATAATCATCATCTTCAAATGCCATTAACAACCTATATTTATTACCTTGTTCATCTTCATCACTGTTTGATAAGCCATCACTATCTTCATGGGTGTAGTAGCTTTTCTTATTTGCACTCTGTTTCTTGTTCCATCTAACTGGTTCCTTTCCTTTATCCTTATAAGAGCATTTTGCAGCATAATGACCTACTCTTCCACAAGCAAAGCATTTGAAAGGTAGCTTACCTCTGAACCTTCCAGAACCCCTTTGAAGATTTCTGACAAAATTTGATTCTTCTTCCTCTTCTTCTGGAACATGACTTGCTTCATAGTGATCTTCTTTGCCTGATGCTTTAAAAGCAGCTTCCCTTCTGTCTGATGGACCTCCCTTTCTCATTTCATAAGCAGTTAGAATTCCATGCAGCTGAGACATAGTGAGAACACGGAGATTTTCCTTTTCTTCTACGGCAGATACTTTAGATTCAAACTTGGGGGATAATGATCTTAGAATCTTTTGAACTACTATAGTCTCTTTTATTTCTTCACCCAAATTTTTCATACAATTAACAATCTCATCTACCCGAAGAAAATAATTAGCCACACTTTCATCATTGTACATCTTGAGAGTCTCATATTGAATCCTAAGAGTTTGAAGTTTAGCTTCTTTTACCTGTTCATCTCCTTCATAGCTAGTGATCATTTTGTCCCATATCTCTTTTGCTGATTTGAAGTGCATGACCTTCATGAACTCTGTTTGGGATATACTTCCTAATAGAGTACTGACTGCTTTTGCATTTGTTTCATACTGCTTTTTCTCAGCTGGATCTGTAGGAGTAACTGAAGGAAAGGCATAGCCTGTTTCTACAATGTTCCAAACTTCTGTACCAAGAGATTGAAGATATGCAGTAATTCTTACCTTCCAATAATTGAAGTTTGTCCCATCGAAGATGGGTGGCCTGATTGATGCTTCTCTCTCGTAGTGGCTCATGATGAACGATCTACCTTCAAGCGATCAAGCTTTTCTGAAGGACCTGCTCTGATACCAATTGTTGGAAATAATACTGAGAGGGGGGGTGAATCAGTATTATCTAGCAATTTACCAAATCTTCCTTATTTGATCTTTTGAATTATTCTTGCATATCAGTACCATAAAACAATGAGCATGAATAAAGAAAATAGACAGTCACACCAAAGAACACAAGATGTAAGGTGGAAACCCAATGCGGGAGAAAACCACCTGCTGCAATATGTCTCTATCTTCTTTCAAGAAATTCTTTTTACAATGATTTTGTGCTGGTGCAGTCCTTTACCAGCACGCAGGCTGCAACCTGCAGAGAGCTACAACTCTCTCTCGTTTTCCAGTCTCTCCTGGAAGGGAGCTACAACCCCCTACTTCTTTTCATGAAGAATCAAATGATCAACAAGTATACAACAGATATAGTCCACTACAGATATCAGATCAGTAATTGCAGAAATAACCCAGAACACCTTACGAATAGAAATATACAGTCAACAGATCATCTCAAGACAGGGACGCATATTTTATTTCTGTGGCCTGCGACTGGACGCAGTCTACCTTCCGCTGCTCTGCGTGCAGACGCACTGTTCCTCTATGCTTAGCTGCGACCGGCGCACCCAAAGACACTGTTGCGCCGCGTCGTTTTCTTCAGAGACGCACCCAATAACACAGTCGCGCCGCGTCTTTTGCTCCAGAGACGCACCCAATAACACCGTCGCGCCGCGTCCTTTGCCTCAGAGACGCACCTGAGCCTTTACTGTACTGCGTCCCGGCGCACTTTCCCTTCACTGAATCTGCGTCCCTTCAGATATAGAAGATAAGAGGACTTCAGAACCAACTCAAACACTCAGATCCACAGATCTAATCATGCGCCATAGAGATCACAGTCCATTAGAAGATTCGCCTTCATAGATCTGGACTAGATCTCACCAAAAGATATTCAACCAAGATAATTGCTAATCCAAATGAACTCCTTTGCTTTATATAGGCAAGCTTCTCCCCAAAACATGGAACAAAACCACGAGCCGACACCATAGAAACACAAAACCGTCGGCTAGATACCACACAAGAAACCCCCACGTGCTTTTCTCTGCCTTGAAATGTGTGCACTGGGCGGACGCACCTCCTGAACGGCTGGCCTGCGTCCCTGGACGCGGGTTTTGTATGGTATACCTGCGGGGACGCACTTGCTGAACATATTTCCTGCGTCCTTCTTGATTTATCTCCTGAATGGGTTTGCCATCAAGGACAACACCTGAATCATAATGCCAACACATGTGTCGTTATTATTTGGAGGAGAATCATTAGCAATAGCAGCATGTTTCACGATAATTCTTCGATTTTCATCCTCGAATAGTTTGTATATTGACTCCAAGGAGGAGGAACCTGCATCTGGAGTGCATGTAGTATCTGTAAACAAAGGAGACATCTCAAACACTTCTTCAGGGGACAATACTGGTTCTTACTATATTACCGACTTTCTCCTTGCCTTGATTATCCTTGACATGTCCTTTAACTACTCTTTATTGGAATTTACTTGTTAAGAAACAAACCAATATAAGAAATAAGAAATAGAAAGATGCAAAGATTCATATCAATTCAATGCGAGCTTTATGGAAAATCCTTTCACATTAACTCAAAATTATTACAAATCATCAAAAACCTAAAAATTGGAACTACTCAGAGTGGTCACTTAATTTTTGAACATTTGTTCACATGGTGCTGAAACTTGTAACTATATCGGGAAATCCTTTATTGACGATTGGTATCGGTTGACATTGACATAACTCTGTGATCAACGATTTTCGAAAAAGATAAAGGTGAGGGATTCATATTAGTGCAATATCAGGTTTGAATAGAATGTGATATCAGCATCTATCAATTGATGGAATGTGATATCGACATTTGAAGGATTGCGATATAGGTTTTGGCATTTCGCTATTTGTGTTTTGCTACTATTGTTATTAGTATTTTGCAGTCAACCTTTAGCTATTTCGCAATCAGCATTTTGTTGTTTCGCAATTGACTTTTCGCTATTAGATTTTCTTTGAAACCGATGATACTATGTGTGGGTTTTAATCAGACTAATACTTTTATGATATTTCCATTTATTTGTTATGATTTCAAGATTCGTATGACTTGCAATTTATTTCCTAAAAACTATAGAAAGTTTCCTAAAATATTTTTATGCCTTTTTCATAAATTTTCTTGTTTTATTCAAAATAAAATAGTAAATATAAAACTTATCCTATTTTCTCTAAACAAGAAAGGATTCTATCTTAAAAACATTTAAGGGTCCCCATTATCCTTTCTCCTAAGTCTATATATAATGGAGGGTTGTTGAGTACCGCAACAATTGGCAACAAACTGGTCGAAACAGTTAATGTTTGTAATAATGAATAAGATGTCAATCTTTATCAAGAAATTTTTTAGGAAGTTTAAAAATGATTGAAATCTAGATCGATATAGATAACTTTGAGATGAAATAACTTGTTCTATCATCAAGTTTCTCAAGGCTTGTTATAGATGAAAATATTTTTTGTGTAAATCAGGAGCTCATAGGTTGAAAAGATAAAGTAAAAACTATTAAAATCTTTATGTATTGGATAAACTTATTAGTCATTGGTAGAGCCTCTGTTGCTAGCAGGGCTTCATAGCCTCGATAGGGTTACCATTTAACCAGTATCCCATCCAAATTATAATAATATTCTTTCGAGGTAATGAATTTATTTTTCTTCTTTTTTTATTACTTTTTTATTTATTTATTAACTTTAAAGTCATTATCCTCGTTTGGTAGCTATAAAATTATATTTCCATTCACAAGTTATAATAAAATTGAATATGCCGACTCATAATCGGATCTCTTGTCTCAAAGTCTGGTGACTATGAGCCACTATCTTGGTTTGCTTTCCAATAGTGAAAATGTCAATTTTATTAGTTTCCCATGATCATGGTAAGCAGGCTCATGATGATACCTCTTAACTTTTAAGTTCTTTATATTTTTGAATTACGCTCTAAATTGTTTTAAAATAAATGGTTGGGGAGACTTCATTCAATATTTACAAGTCTTGGATGGCCTTTTTAAGTAAAAGATGTTAAACACCTCATAATAATTTCTTCTTTTATAAAGATAAGTTTTCAAAACCAACTCACGACAAATAGATTTTTTACAAGTTTCAAACCAAAATATTTCACAATTAAATGGTTATCTTATCTCAAATCTTTAAAACAGATCCAATATTTAGATTCCAATTTAAAGTTTTTATTTCTAAATTGTTTCTTAAATAAATTAACAATTCAATAATAAAGAGAAACTTCCAATGTGTTTTTGAAAAGCGTAGTACTTTTAGTAACAAAAAGGAAATGAAATTCACATAGAAAGATATTTACATATTGTACAAGAGAACCTATGTTCTTTCAAGAAAAATATTATTTGAGTATAAGTCCATTAACAGGAAGAGTTTCCTTCTTCCCTTGTAAATCTTGCAAGATAAAAGTTGACGGACCTATCTTCTCCAAAATATGAAAGGGACCAAACCAAATTTTTTGAAAATTTTCTTTTATCGTCATGCTCTTTATCCCATTTCAAAACTAAGTCTCTAATTTAAAAAAATTTAGAAGATTTGACCAATTTTTGATGGTGAGCATGGACTATCTTAGCTTTATTACTTTACTCTTCCAGCTTAAGGATTTGAGACATTCATAATTGTAAAGCAGAACAACTAGGGCCAATGAGGGGAGAGCTAGATTTGGAGGTAGGATAGCTTCTTTCCCATATACAAAATGAAAAGGATAACTACATATTGATGTCTTCTCAATTGTTCTATCAGCCCATCAAGTGAATATTAGAGCTTTGTGTCAGTTCTTTTGATTTTGGTCAATAGTTCGCTTGATAATCCTTATAAGATTTTTATTAGTGGATTCTACTAAGCCATTTCCCTGAGGGTAATAATTTGCAGAATACTTAAGTTTAAATCCTCTCTTTAAAGCAAATTCGGTCATTGCATTTCCAGAAAAATAAGAAGGATTGTCAAAAATAAGATCATGAGAGATACAAAACCTGGTAATATAAAGTGAATTCAATGATGCTCTCAGAATTGGAGCTTCATAATTATTTCCTCTACCCATTTCATGAAATAATATGTTGCAGTCAAAATGTACCTATGTTGTTTGAAATAATGAGGAATGATATCGACTATTATGTTTAATCCCCATTGCTCAAAAGGTTGTTCAATGTTAACTGGATCTAAGGGCATGGAAGTTTTTCTATGTCTTCCCAAAGTATTTTGAAAGTTTTGAATCTTCTTACATATGTGTAGGTATCTTTGAATAAATTCGGTCAGTAATATCCTACGTCAAGAACTTTGTGAGAAGTTGTATCTCCACTGTAATTTCCACCTTCTAGCCCATCATGAAGTTCTTGTAAGACCTATTCTGCTTTAGTTTTTTCTAAACATCTTAACAAAATAGAATCATATTTTTTCCTAAATAACACATCATTAATGAGTTGATATTGATTGGCTTTCAATGTCAAGGCTCTCCTTTTCATAACATCAAGCTCAAGTGGAGCATAACCATATTTCAAATAAAATATTAAGTCAGCATATTGAGACTGAGTATTAACATGGAGTACCTCTGTGATTTTTTCAATGTTACTTGTTACTTCATTTATTAACGCATCATTCATTCCTATGACTAACCTACAAAAACCTTGACCTTTTATAATTTTAGCGGGTTTCATTTCTAGATCATATTCTTGTAATGCAGTAATCCAGTTAGGCCTTTTTCTCCTAACTCCTTTTGAATAAGTAATTGCCTTGCTATTGAGAAATGAAAAATAACTTTAACATGAGTTTTTATATGAAAATGTATAAGATATTTGATAGCTTTGTAACCTGCAAAGGCTTACTTTTCTACTCCTGAATAATTTAGTTCAGCTCCTCGAAATTTTGAGCTAGAAAAAGAAATAGAATCTTTAATTTTTTGTTCGTTTGGTTGTGTCAAGGCTACTACATATGATAATTCAGAGGCAAAAGTATATAAATAAATTGATAAAAAAAATTGGGATTTGATAGAGAAGGGGCATCAATTATGGCTTGTTTGGTTGCTTTAAATGCTTCTCTTTCATGATCACCCCATTTAAAAATTGAATCTTTCTTGATCATTGTTTGTAATGGTAAGACGATTTGAGAAAATTTAGGGACAGATGTCTTAACAAAATTGATTTCGCCAAGAAAATATTGCATTGATTTTTTGGTATGTGGTAATGGAATTTATGAAATTATTTTAATTATTTCTGGATCGATACAAATTCCATGTTTGGATACAATAAAACCAAGGAGTTTATCTTCGCTAAGAGCAAAAAAATATTTCTTGGGGTTTAGAGAAATTCCATACCTTCTACATATTTCAAAAATCTTCTTTAAATCATGCAGATTATTATTTTTGTTTTCTTAATATATAGTAATATCCTCTAGATATACCACAACCATTTTATTAATAAACCCTTTGAAATAAATGTGCGTCACTCTCTAGAACGTAGCTCCTGCATTCATTAGTCCAAAAGGAATTTTCTAATATGAATATGTTCCCCACTTTGTTCTGAACATAGTTTTTAATCGGTCTTTTGGATGAACAAGGATCTGATTGTATCCTGAAAAATCTATCTAAAAAAGACATTAGTTTGGAACCAGCAACTAATTGTAGAACTTGTTCCATTGATGGGAGGGGAAAATTGTCCTTTTGACATGCCTTATTTAAATTCCTAAAATCAATACAAATGTGAATATCACCATTCTTCTTTCTATCCAGTATAAGATTAGAAACCCATTTGGAATGTCTTACTGGAAAGATGATTTTGGCATTTAAAAGTTTATTCAACTCAATTTTAATCTCAGTCTCCAAATTCGGAAGCATGTCCCTAAGTTTTTGTTGAATGGGTTTAACATATGGTACCATTCGAATAATGTGTTGAATGATGGAAGCATCATAAGTTTTCAGATCTTTATAATTCCAAGAAAGTATGTCTTTAAATCTCTTTAACAAATGAATAAATGCATTTCCTTCTTCAAATGAGACACCATGACCTAAGTTAATATTTTGGGGTTTGATATCAAATCCTAGTTTAAGTAATTCAAATCTCAAACGTGAACTTTGAAGTTTGCAGTTGTTGGCATTTTTAAATATGTCTTTTAGATCGTAAAGGTCCTCAAGCTTAACTATAGGTTTTGGCAGAGCATTTTTTTCATTTGATTTATTCAATTGAGAATCATGTTCATCCTCACCAATTACTTGGCCAAGATAGGATTCTTTAGATGTTAAAAAATATAGGATATCTTCATAATCATTGAATACTCACCAATTGGTAACATTATCAGGAATGGATGTATGAAAAATAAACTCTATAGAAAATCTTTCTGGACTAAAATCTTCAGGTGGGATTAATTTGGATGAAACATTGGCCAAAATATCAACACTAGCATTTTGTATTCTTGGTATTGGAGAAATATTGAATGCTACAAAATGCGAAGTAAGATTTCGACTTAAGGATTGATAATGCCTAAGGTGATTTGAAAGATAATGGATATTGTTTCTGTCTTTTTTTATAACAATTTCATAATCACCAAATATTTGAAGATATTCAACACTAAGGTTTATCGCTTTATACAATACTTGTACTAATGATTCATATTCTGCAATATTATTAGTACATTCAAATTGTAGTCTACATGTCAACATAGTTTTTGCACCAGTAGGGCTTATTAACATACATTTAGCTCCTACACCATCACTACATTCAGAACCATCAAAATAAAGTGTCCAAAATAAAGATTCATGCTTGTTTAGAAAAGTATCTACAACATTAATACATTTAGTAAAATATGTTCATGGATAATTTTAAATTTGAGAAGAAACAAAATTTACTAAAACAGGAGATTCCTGAGCTGTAAAACATCCAAAGAAAGATTCTTAAGAATAATTGCCAAGGACGCTATTTGTAAAAACTACAGGCTCATTTTCTTCATCCAAATTAGTAACCGAGTGTTTCATATTCTTTTCCCTATCTACCTGAATTTGATTTGGTTTGCAATTATAAGGAAGCCATATATGTGACCAATCTGTGGCAAAATAACCATGCAATTTCTCAAACCAAACTCTGCTTAAAATAAGATCGTAAAATTCAGGAATATCAACAATGAAAATATCAATAATACGACAAACCCTTGAATTTGAGGATAATATTATTAAAATAGAATTTAATTCTCCTAAGACCTTAACCTTGGTTCTATCTAATTTCCCAATTTGCACGGCCAATTTCTCAGGTGTTATGCTCAGTTTGAGACAAACTGAATATGGCATTATATTTGAAGAAGCACCTGAGTCTATTAGGAAACTGTGAATATTTTTTATTGAAAATATCAAAGGTTGATAAAAAAGAAGGGGTGTGATAATTTGACTGATACACAATTAGAATTTCATCTGAGGCATCAATTATGTCAGGAGTATCACTTGGAGACTTTCCTTTTAATAATGAGGCTTTTGCAGTTGTCAAAGGAGATGAGGGAACAATATTTAATTCTTTGAGTAAAAACTTTTGTTATTTCTTAAGTTTACTTACCTCATACATGGAAATATTAGCTTTCACTTTCTTCATATCTTCCACAATATTATACTCTATATCTTTATCAGAAAAAACAAGAGTCTTTTATGTAGAGGGATAATTTGAAGAGGATGAGATGGATTTAGAAGATTTAGGAGTAGATCTCATCATTGTGCTTTTATCCTTACTCACAGGAGTAACTGGTCTTTGTTTTGAACTTGAAGAAGGTGAAACTATAGATCTTTTACTCCTAGTATCTACGGGTAAGGCTTATCCTTATTCTTCATTTTCCGATGTAGTGAGGGTAAAATCCCATAATCCATGTGCTTCAACCAGCTCTTCTTCTTCTGATTCTTCCATAGATAAAGATAATTCTTCATCCCCTTCTTGATCTGATTCAGCATTAGATATGACATTAGGTGGTTGAGATGATGATGGTTGAGCTTTCTTAAATGGTCTGAAAGGCTTTTTTGAGGAATTTGAGACCTATTTTTTAATTTCAACCATTTCATTTGACATTGTTTTAAGTACATTCTGTAATCCTTCTAAATTGAAAGGGTATTAAGATGGCTTCCTTTTAGTTTCTTCTTTGAAATTCACGTTCTTAGATTTTCTCTCTTCTACAATGGTTTTCTTCTCCAAGGCAAAAATCCTTTTTTCGACAAATAAAGCTTCTTTCATATTATCAGTTAGAGTGATTTTAATATCTCTATCTATAAATATGGAGATATTAGAGGGTAGTATAGTAATATACCATTCTTCATGTACATCTTCACCACGTTGTGAAGTATCTGGAATCTTGTTAAGAAATTTGTTGAACCTAGAACTAAAATGTTCGATTCTTTAATTTCGGTTTGTTTTAATTTTGGAAAGATCATTAATTAGGATAGCACTTGTACGGTCATCTCCAAGATTTTTCAAAAATTTCTCTTGAAACGTATTCCATTTATTAATTGAACCTAGTGGTAAACAAAAATATGAAGATCCTATTGATCCTACAAATGTATATGGAAGAAGTCTACATACACAATCTTCTTCTGCAACCCCTTTGAGATTTATGGCCAACATATAATTATGAAAATTTTCTTCAACTTGAATCCCTTCATCAGGATTAAACTTAGGTAATCATGTTTTTGGATATTTATGCAAAGGATGAAGGGGTGTTGGCATGTTCTCATCACCTGGATTTTTCCAAGGTCTATTAGCCACTGTGGGAATTTGAATAAAAGAAGGTGTAGTAGAAGAGGCTCACTGTGTGGAAGAAGTAGCCACTGCTCTAGTACTACCTAGGCTAGCACCTGCAGATTGGGAATGGAATATATAGATGAATAGATTGGTTAGATGAGAAGAATTTAATGACAAGGGATGAAATAAAGGTGTTTATGGTGGAGATGAAGACAAAATATCACTAGTTGATGATTGAGCTTTAGAATTTTGGGTGTTTCTTCAGTGGGAAGGTAAGGAAAACTAAAATGGAGTGACCTCGAGCTTCTCACTCTGAGAACGAGTCAAAATATGAGAAGTGGGAAAAGATGATGATACGCTACCTTAAGATAACTCAGAATGTTGAGCCTTTTCTTTGGAAATAGAGATTCCTTCTAATTTCTCAATTAAAGTCTGAACTTCAGGTGACTCCTGTAAAGGATGTTGATTGGTTGTCTTAGGGCGTGTACTAGGAGATTTGGCTACAAATTCCAGTCTAGGGGTAGGAGATTTCAACTGAGATATGGAAGTTGGGGGATATTTTGAGGGTGAATGACTCTTCAGATTCCTTTTGATTTGGGATTAGACATTATTTCCATTCATAATTGGGGGCCCTCCTTCTAGCACCAAAAACGTTGAAGGCTGGAACTTGAATACCTCAACATCAAGGAATACCACCCAGTCAAGAGCTTAAAGCAACTCCGTTTTTGTTGAAATTGGTGGGTCCAACTGGGTATAAAGCGACTAGTTTACCTTTCTAAAGAGATTTATTATCATAACATAATGAAACTAATGAAATGATTTTATAGCTAATGATAAAAATACTAAATAAATGTATTCTACCTATTTCCCAAGATAGCATATCTTTATATGTGACTCAAAGAAAGATTTCACAAAGTATATAACAATATAGATCATTCAATACTTTTATGAAAATAAAGCATATATGATAAACTAAATTAATAAAATAGATAATTAATTTAGTTGGTTAAAAATCAGTCACATAAAATATCTCATTAACTCATACATAATCACAAATTATTAAATTATGCACATCAATAACGATAATGACTTATTTTTTTCAAAGAATTTATATAATGAAATAACATATAAGTGATTCACTATCTAATTCAATAGCACATAGCGATAACACAAAGATAATAGTACTCGATGCATTAGCGTTATGCTTATGAAAATATATCTTTCAGGCTCAGGTTCTCAATTAGATAACTTTGGATCAAACAATAGTGCAAGTTCAAAGTTGTCTTCTCAAAATTCTAGAACCCTTTCCAAAGGCATGAAAGGGGTTTAAATAACCTATTAATAATACGAAAATAGTAAACTTAAAATAAAATTCTTTAGAAAAGCATTAACAAACTAAGCTAAGATAAAGGACAGATAAATTAGTGATCTATTGTAATAAAAACTCAAGATTGTGCTCTAGATTGATTCCTCATATGCTCTTTGAGACCATATATGTCCATGAGTGGCTTCGGCTGGGGTGATGCACCAATTGCATGTGCATGTGTCCCGTAAACACTGCATCACTAAGTGCTGGAAGAATTTGCACTTATGCATTCAAGAGACACCTCAAGGCGAGCAAATTGTTAGAAAATTATATATTACAGAGCAATGGAACACATAAAATATTGCCGAAATATAAACACAGAAAACACATAAAACAAGAGAGACACAAATATACGTGGTTCACCCAGTTTGGGCTACATCCATGGAGAAACAACCAATCCTTCCTTTTATATTATCCAACAAACTAAAGAGATACAACCTACAGTAGATCTACTGTAACTCCCTCTTCGCTCTCAATCTCCTCTCTCTTCCTCACTCAGAATACAGATCTACATAGATGCAATACAATTCCCTCATATATAGCGAGGGGTTTCCTTCTAGGGAAAGAAACCCTAAACTAAACACAACTTCTACCATCAGATCATCCGCCAAATGAACAGCCTAGATTGACTAGAAATTACTATACTTTTACAAGGCAATTTTACATATGTTTTTAGCTTCGGGGGTGCTTCCCCCAAATCCTCGTCGGGGGACTGCTAGCCCCCGGACCCCCCAACTGAGAGGGATTAGCCCCCCCACACCCCCCCACCCACATGGAGGGGTGTACAATATTCTTGTGGTATACATCTGGCTGAAACCTTTGAATACAGAAGATAATCACGCTGCACACCCAACAATCTCCCACTTAGAGACTGATTATAGCAACTTCGCCGCTGCTTCATTTGGTAGACAATGATTCCACTTTGGACCTGGTTGTTTCTCATCTTCTTCATCATACTTGAAGACCAATTGAAACTGAGAAGATTCTCAGTTTCTTCGTGGTTACAACTTTTGTTAACATATCTGCAGGATTCTGGCTAGTGTGTATCTTTTCCAGCTTCAACTGTCTATCTTCCAACACTGACCATACAAAATGGTACCTGAGCTGTATATGCTTAGCCTTGGAATGAAACGCAGAGTTCTTTGCAAGATGTATGGCACTCTGGCTATGACTGTATAACCTGCCCAACTCCTGCTTCTTACCCAATTCATCCAGAAACCTTTGTAACCAAATCATTTCTTTACTAGCCTCTGTAGTAGCAACATACTCTGCTTTTGTTGTTGAGAGTGAAATAACACTTTGCAGTTTTGAGACCCAACTAACAGTTGTTCCACCTACAGTAAATACATAGCCTGTTGTGCTCCTCCTATTATCTCTATCACTCGCCATATCTGCATCAACATATCCCTGTAGAAAAATGTTTGAACCACCAAAGCATAATTCTTGATTTGTGGTACCTCTCAAATACCCAAGGATCCACTTCACCGCCATCCAATGTTCTTTTCCTGGATTGTTCATGTACCTGCTTACAACTCCCACTGCATGTGCAATATCAGGCCTTGTGCAAACCATTGCATACATTAAGCTTCCAACTGTTGATGCATATGGAACTTTAGACATATAATCCATGTCTTATTGGTTCTTTAGGCACATCTCCTTGCTAAGTTTGAAATGGCTAGCAAAAGGTGTACTAACTGGTTTTGCATTGTGCATATTAAATCTTTTCAACACCTTTTGTATGTACTCATTTTGAGACAATGTTAATTTGTGACTTTTTCTGTCTCTAGTTATTCTCATACCAAGGATTTGTTTTGCAGCTCCCAAATCCTTCATTGCAAATGAATTTTCCAATTTTCTATTGATCACATTTATTTCCTGCATGTTAGACCTTGCAACAAGCATGTCATCCACGTATAATAACAATATAACATAGCTGCCATCATTTTGCTTTTTCAGATAAACACAATGATTAGAGTGACATCTAGTATAACCTTGTTCAGACATAAAGTTGTCAAATTTTAGATACCACTACCTTGGAGCCTGTTTTATGCCATACAAGCTCTTCTTCAACCTGCACACTAGTTTCTCCTTCCCTTTTACCTCATATCCTTGTGGCAGTTGCATATATATCTCTTCCTCCAAATCCCCATGGAGAAAGGTTGTCTTTACATTTAACTACTCAAGATTCAAATCTTCAACTGCCACTAGACTTAAAATAGTTCTGATTGAAGTCATTTTAACAACAAGAGAAAATATTTCATCAAAATCAATACCTTTCTTCTGTGCAAACCCCTTCACCACAAGTCTAGCTTTGTACCTTTTTCTACCTCCATCTTCTTCCTTCAACTTGTAAACCCATTTATTCTATAATGTTGTTTTACCTGCAAGCAACCTGACTAAGTCCCCAAGTCTAGTTATGTGCTAAGGAATCCATCTCTTCTTTCATGGCTTGCTCCCACTTCTTCCTGGTTTCTACCTACATTGCTTCTTCATAAAATTCTGGTTCACGAGAATCAATTAACAATATATAATATAATGAAGGAGAGTATCATTCAGGGGGTCTACTTATCCTAGTAGATCTTCTAACACCACTTTCAGGTGTTTGAGGTGCTTGTTGCTGTTGTGGTTGTTGATTTGGCTATTGATCATTATGATTTTCAGGCCCCATCACTTTTTCTGTGATCTCATCAAGCACTGTGTATTCTCTGTTTTCTTTTTCTTGTTTCTTTTCCTGCAGCTGATCCTTATACAAAACCTTTTCATTGAATATGACACCTCTTCTCCTAATTATTTTGTGTTTTTCATAATCATAAAAGCGATAACCAAAATCATTAACACCATATCCAATAAAGGTACATTTATTTGATTTTGCCTCAAGCTTTGTTCTATTTTCTTTATTAATGTGGACAAAGGCTTCACAACAAAAAGTCTTTAAAAAAGAGTAGTTTACCTATTTACCTGTCCATGCCTCCTCTGGAATACCACCATCTAAGGAACTTGAAGGCCCTCTGTTTATTAGATAAACAACAGTATCTATAGTATCTACACAAAATTGTAAAGGCAATCCTGCATGCAATCTCATGCACCTTGTACGCTCCATGATTGTCCTGTTCATCCTTTCTGACACACCATTTTCTTGTGGTGTTCCTGGAACTGTCTTCTCTCTACGAATTCCATTCTCTAAACAATACCTATCAAACTCTTTGCTGCAATATTCACCTCCATTGTCTGATCTGAGACACTTCAACCTTTTTGTTGTCTCATTTTCAACCACATCTTTCCATTTCTTGAAAGTATCAAATACATCAGATTTATTTCAAATACAATAAATCTAGGTTTTTTTGGTTGCATCATCAATAAATGTAACATAATAACGAGAGCCACCAAGAGATGATACTTGAGCAGGTCCCCATACATCTGTATGCACAAGCTCTAAATTTTCGATTTTCTTTTCTTTCCCAACTCTAATGAATCTGACTCTCTTCTATTTTCCATAAACACAATTCTCACAGAATTTTAAATCAACATGCTTCAAACCTGGCAACAAATTTCTTGAGTGAAGAATCTACATCCCCTTCTCACTCATGTGCCCAAGCCTATGATGCCACAATGCCGTATCTTCTCCTGTAGAGGTTAAAGCATTAACAGAATTAGAAATACCACTTCATAAATATAATGTACCAACCTTTCCTCCTTTCACCTTGGGATCCTTTAGTGACCTTCTAGGTTTTATCTATGAAAGTAGTTACGTAACCTTCACCTCCCAACTGCCTTATTGAAATCAGATTTTTCTTCAGTTCTGGAACATGCCTTACCTCCTTCAATAGCCACTAATTTCCATTTTTCTATTTTATGAAAATTGTACCCATTCCAATGATTTTACAGGGTTTATGTTATGAAATCAGCTCAAGAAAAGATAGAAAAGATAGATCAACGCCTTAGAATTAAGCCTCTTCGAGGGGGAAACCTCCTTTACATTACATAAATGAACAATTCTTGGATGATACAAATGACAAAACCTCCTTTCTATATATAGGAGTCTAAGGAGTCACAATATAATCCAGCCAACCTAACAATAATAATATAAAGCCACAAAAATAACAATAGAGGGATTCTATGGGGCACAGAAATAACAACATGGGGGTAATAGGGGCACAACAATATAAGTAAGGGGTATAACTACAATAGTAATGGGGTAATCACTAGTATTATAGGTACCCAACATGCCCCTCTCCTTCAAAAAAGTGTTGTCCTCAACGCTTGAGTAGTTTTGGATACTTCTGCATAAAATTCTCATCCTCCCATGTGGAATCTTCAGCAGATAAGTTCTTCCACTTGATAAGATACTCTGAAATTGATCGATTTCGTAGCTATCGAGTTCTTGTTTCTGTGACTGCTTCCGGTTCCAATATAATTTTTCCTTCCTCGTCAAGTTCTAGCAATATTGTTTGAACTGGGAGCTTGTCGCCTATAACCTTATTTAAACATGAAACATGGAAAAATGGGTGCAATGGAGAAGCTGCAGGAAGCTCCAATTTGTATGCCATAGTACCAATATTTTGCAACACCTTGTACGGACCATAATACTTTGGTGATAATTTATTATCCTTCTTAGCTTGCTTTAGGGACATTTTCTTATATGGTTGTAGCCGTAGGAATACCCAATCACCTACACCAAAACTTCTTTCACTGCGATGTCGATCTACCTGTTGTTTCATTCTATTTTGTGCCAACACGAGGTTATCCTTTAAGAGTTGGAGGACTTGTTGTTGATGTTCCATGTGACGTTCCATTGCCTGAACCTTAGAATTTTCTCTTAAATATGATGTGATGGATGGTGGTTGATACCCATAAAGTGCCATAAATGGGGTAATTTTTGTTGCTGTATGGAAGGAAGTGTTATACCACCATTCAGCCAGAGGCAACCATTTGACCCATTGTGTCTGTTTATCAGATACAAAGCAACGAAGATATCCTTCCAAACATTTGTTTACTATCTCAGTTTGCCCATCAGATTGAGGATGATAAGATGAGCTATGAGCTAACTGAGTACCAAGACAAGAAAATAATTCTCTCCAAAAATTTCCAGTGAAAATGGGATCTCTGTCACTTACAATAATCTTTGGGTTTCCATGTAGCTTTTGAATTGTTTCCATAAATGCAGTAGAAACTGTACTCGCTTTAAATGGATGTGATAATGCACAAAAGTGTGCATACTTGGTAAGTCTGTCAACTACCACCATGATGACACTCTTTCCCTCAGACTTGGGTAAACCTGTGATAAAATCCATTGAAACCTCCTCCCAACATTGGCTTGGAATGGATAAAGGTTGTAATAGACCCGGTGTCTTAATTGTTTCAACTTTATTTTGTTGGCAAACCAAACATTCCACCACAAACTTTTGAATATCTGATTTAAGGCCATCCCAAAAAAATTCCTTCTTAACCCTGTGGTAAGTTTTTAAAAATCCTGAGTGCCCTCCTAAGGGAGAAGTGTGCAATTCCATAAGAATCTTTTGTTTTAGTTGGGAATTCTTACAGAGGTATAAGCGATCTTTGTACCATAATGAATCATTTTGCCAGCTAAATGTATCAGATGTACTGGAATCTTGTTGTAGCTTTCGAATAAGTGCCCACACTTCTTCATCATTCTTCCATTCCTCCCTTTCTTCGTTTATCCAATCTGGTTGGATAATAGAAATGGCGCACAACAATGCTTCCACATCCTCATCCTTTCTTGAGAGTGCATTTGCCACCACATTTTTCTTCCCTTTTTTGTAGATGATATCAAAGTCATAACCCAACATCTTTGTGACCCACTTTTGTTGCTCTTTAGAGGATAATCTTTGTTCTAAAAAGTATTTAAGGCTATCATGATCCGTTTTTACCTCGAAGTGTCTTCCCATTAGGTAGGGTCGCCATTTCTTAAGTGCATGGAGTATTGCCAACATTTCCTTCTCATAAATAGCTTTTCTTAAAAACTTTCCCTTGATTGGACGACTTTCAAAACCAATGGTTCTTTCATCTTGCATTAGAACAGCACCAATTCCATTTCCTGAAGCATCACATTCCACAATAAAGGTTTTTGTGAAGTCCAGTGTAGCTAAGACTGGTGCTTGGCACATTGCCTCCTTAAGATGTTCAAAGGCCTTTGTTGCTTCCGGAGTCCATGAAAATGCATCTTTCTTCAATAATGTTGTTGGAGGTGCTGCTATTTTCCCATAATTCTTAACAAACATGCGATAATACCCTGTCAACCCAAGAAATCCTCGCAGATGCTTTATGGATGTGGGGATTTTCCATTCCTTAATGGCTTTAATTTTGTTAGGGTCTACCTTAACTCCTTCATGAGATACAATATGACCCAAATATTCCACCTCCTGGACTCCAAAGAAACATTTGGATCTTTTTGCATATAATTGTTTCTCCTCCAATAGTTGTAGCACCCTGTCAACATGTTCAACATGATCCTTCCAAGAGTTGTTGTAGATTAGTATATCATCAAAAAATACTAACACAAATTTTCTAAGGAATGGTTTGAAAATTGAATTCATCAAACCTTGAAATGTTGAAGGTGCATTAGTAAGGCCAAAAGGCATAACCAAAAATTCATAATGACCCTCATGAGTTCTAAATGTCGTTTTCAGAATGTCTTCAATCTTCATTCTGATTTGATGATATCTTGAACGAAGATCCAACTTGGTGAAGTAAATTGATCCATGCAATTCATCAATGACAGGAATGGGGAACTTATCTTTAATAGTGAGCTTGTTGAGCTCCCTATAATCCAGACACATGCGCCATGATCCATCTTTCTTGTGCACCAATACTACTGGAGCATAGAAAGAACTTTGACTTGCTTGAATTATACTAGCCTCTAGCATTTCTGCAACCATACGTTCAATTTCACTTTTTTGGACATAGGGATATCTGTACGGCCTGATGTTTGGAGGAACACTTCGTGGAATCAGATGAATAGCATGATCATGATCACGCATAGGTGGGAGACCTTTGGGAGTCTCAAATACCTTGGAATGATTGTCCAAGACTTTTTGGAGATCTGGAGAAATAGATGATTCCGATGTGGAAACATCTAGCGAACATAATTGTGCAATTACACCTCTTTGCTCCTTTTTTAGAAGCTTTGTCATACCATTAGAGCTGATTATCTTTCCTGGTTTCCCTGCAATGCCTCTTAATTCAACTTCCTTTCCTTCCGTAGAAAATTTGATGAAAAGTTCTTGAAAATTAAAAGCTATTGTACCCAAGGATTGTAGCCATTGGACTCCTAGTACAACATCAACACCTCCCATTGGAATGGAAAGCATTGGGCTAGTCAATACATATTCTCCCATGGATAGCTTGATATTATGGCACCTTCCAGAGCAATTTATTGTTCCTCCATTTTCAATCATCACTTGACACTCTGGTGCTGGATATAGGAAGCAATTCAATTCTTTTGCTACCCTACAATGAATAAAATTGTGGGTGCTTCCTGAATCAATCAACACTATTACCTTTTTCTTCTTGATTTGTCCTTCTATATTGATGGTTTGAGGAGTGTTAATTCCTGCCAATGCATTACAAGATATGGTCGGATTTATTTGTTCTTCATCTAGGCTTTTTTCCTGGAGTATATCTTCTTCTTTTGACCTTTCTTGCTCCTTTTCTTCTTCCTTTTCACAATCTATGTAGAATAATTTCTTCTGAGCACAATTATGACCTTTAGTGTATTTGCTATCACAATTCTAACAAATCCCTTTTGCTCTTTTTTCTTCAAATTGTTGTGGTGTCAACCTTATAGGTTGTGGAAGACTAGGGGCAACAACACTTCCGTCTTTATAGTTGTGAGTGGTATGTTTCTTGGTTGCCATAATTTTGCTTTCCAATTTTCTTGCTAACCTGAATGCCTTCTCTAATGAATCAGGTTCCCAAAGGCGAACATCATGTTGGATATTACCCTTTAAAGACCCTATGAACACATCAATCCTATGCTCCTCTGGAATATCTTTTACCCTTATGTTCAATTTTTGGAACTCCTCAATGTGCTCCATTACTGAACCCTTTTGTTTGAGACTTATCAATTGGCTAAAAAAAGTGTTGCTTTTTGTATCTTCATAATGTGCTATCAATTCTTCCGTAAAAATTGCCCAAGTGATAAATTGTTTACGAGAGAAAAGCCATTGATACCATACAAACTGATTTGGTTCCAAATATACAGCTGCCATACGTACCTTTTGTGTGTTTTTCACATTATTGAGATCGAAGAATTGCTCCATCTGTAATATCCATGTGGCGGGATCCTTGCCATCAAAATTCCTCATATCGATTTTTGGAATATGGTGGGTCTTCGATCCAACATTAGAGTTTATGGAATCATGATTAACATTACTTTTGTTCACATCATGAGTTTCCTTTACAACCTGTTATCACAAAATCAAGCACTGAAGGGCTGCTGATCAGGTAGACTCTGTGTAACTGTTTCAGACCAATCTTTTGACTAAGGCTTAGCCTCCTTAGCCTGAGAGGGCTCTCTCAAAAGGTTATTGATTTTGACTATTGATAAGATGGCTAACTCTTGTAAAGTGAATTTAACAAACATGCTGGCTGGACAGACATTACAAAGACTTCCATTGGGCTTATGGAGTCAAACATACTACAGCAAACAATGATATTGCCTCTACATAGAAGTCAGGGCATGTGACATTTAAATGTTCAAAACACAACTCTTATAAAACCACAGTTCATAGATGAGTACAGGAAGTCAGAGCAACATAAGTGAATTCTGAGTGATTACTCCTCTAAGCAACTGAAAAAAGACATGAAGGACAAAGTAAAATAACACATCTTGAACATAGAAATGTTGTATGAATCCTGAGAAGAGAAGCATATAAATTATATTACTGAACTCTGTTTTTTACACAAGCCAAAACAGTCCTCTGTTTGTATAAAATATCCAACCCTTTGTACATCAGCTCTTCTGCTATATATAGAGCTCATTACACAACTTAGATTCCTCTTCTAGGATGAGGAAAATTCGAATTCTACCTGACCTGACACCTAATGACACTCAAAACTAACTATTAAATGCAAATGACACCTAACTAGCAGTCCTAGAGACCTAATACAACTAGGAGTGTAACTCCTCATTATGACTAAAACAAACTTATCTAAACATTTAATACATTCTTTGACACCTAACACTTCATGAAGTCGTATTTGATGAAGCCTCCCACGTGGTCACCCAACTGTTGATGACAAACCCTAGACAAACCCTAGAAATTAGGGAACATGTTTCCCTGTTTTTAGGATTAGATCCTTGAAAATTGCAGAGCCTTTATCTCTTCATCCATGACACATTTTACGAAACTGAAGGAGGTTTTTGTAGCCCATGATGTCTAGAACAAAAAAATCTCCTGGTTTTTTAAAACATTCCTCCAGCTGTTCAGAATCTGTCCTTGAAAAACACGTGTCAAACAGGAAATTGTCCCTTGCTCTGTTCTGGCTGAAAAATGGGTCTTGGGACAGAGGTCATAACTTCTCGTAAAAAATGTATTTGGAAAAAATGAAGGAGGTTTTTGTGAAACCATCCATGCTGAACAAAAACCTCTTTTTGTTTTTTGAAACACTTCTCCAGCTGCCCAGAATAAGTCTTTTAAAAATAGGTGTAAAACAGGAGATGAAAAACTGCACCTACAGCAGTTTCGTAGCGCAACTTTGACCACACATTTCTCCCACCTCAGAATGGAATTGAAGAAACTGAAAGAGGTTTTTGAAATTCAACATGTTAGGAATAAAAGCCTCTTTCAGTTTGAAAAATTAAGTTCTCAGCTGCTCTGGAAAGCTTCTGGAAGTTACCTAGTAAAACAGTTTTCTCTGCTGAAACAGGCTGCTACAGGAGTTTCGCAGCGCACTGCGAAAACACTGATTTCGTAGCGCGCTGCGAAAACACTGATTTCGTAGCGCAAGGTTTAGCATGCGTATGTATCTTCATTTCTTGAATTTTCCTTTTGATTAGGGCTCAAACCTTCTCAAGTGATCTTATTACACCTCTGCAGCAACATCCCTTTCAAAATAATCTTCTTTTTCTTTCAAGGTAGATCCTCAAAAAACAAAACTGTCACCTTCAGCAGTTTCGTAGCGCGCTACGAAACTGCTGAGTTGTTTCAAAAATCACAGTTTCAACCCAAAACTTTGCTATTTGAGAACTTTGCTATTAAAACATTCTTTCAAATGTTTCAAGACCCTCCAAAACTGAATGGAAATGTTTGAAAAGATTATACCAAGCATAACTACCAAAAATTTGAAGCATATCCTTACTTGAAGTGAGATTTCTTTATGGAGATCCTTTTTTTTTTCTTTGAAATTTTGTCAGTGATAACACAACCTTTTCACCATTAGTAAGTATTTCTTATAGAAAATTTATCAAATCTGTCTTCAAATCTGCCATGTCTGTCTTCAAATTTGTCTTTAAATCTGCCATGTCTCTCTTCAAATCTGTCTTCGAATCATCCATCTTAGCTTCCATGCCCTTTATCATAGATTCCACGCCATTTATCTTAGCTTCTGTTAGCTTTTGTGAGCGTGACATTTGTTGCACTTGTTCTTGTAATTTAGATATATCATGTAGCATTTCTTCCTCTTCTTCATGAGTCAGGCTAGAGCTTCTAGGTTCCTTACTAGGTGTTTGCATTTTCTTTCCTCGGGGCATCAGTTACCGATAATAATGCTTTACTATGCCCTTTGAATTCCGTTAAACCAAGCTTACACAAAAATTTAAAAAAAACTACACACCTTTTTTCACTTTATAGAAGCCTGATATTGAATCTGATGTATCTCTATAATTTCAGATCATCCAGTTCTAAACTTTCCACTTGTAGTAGCCTTCTGTGTCCTCTTTCCAATGCCACAAGTCTGACCCAAATTGGATTCTCCAAGGAAGAGTTATGTGAAATCTCCCACAATGACTTGCTTTTAGACTAGTTCAGTAGAACCAACTTGTACGATGTGCCACGAGTCACTATTTCAACCTTTGGATCTGAAACTCACACACAAGAAACTACACTCCGTCCTCTTTCTGTACCTTCTTACGAAATTTCAATCTGATCCCCAGAGAGAAAGTTATTATGATTTTCCCCAGGTCACCTGTTTTGAATGTAATTCAGGAGTCTGCAAAAAGACCAACTTCCTCAAATCATATCTCCGCAAATATCATGCGAAAAGCTTTGAAATTCAGACTCAAGGTTCAGCGCGATTTCTTCTCAAATGGGTTTTTTTTACGACTTCTGAACCATCACAAAAAAAAAAATTATAGCGAAAATGCCACGATGACCTGTTTGGAGCAGCGAAACCCTAGAATCTAAAGCTCTGATACCAAATGTTATGAAACCAACTCAAGAAAAGATAGAAAAGATAGATCAACGCCTTAGAATTAAGCCTCTTCAAGGGGGAAACCTCCTTTACATTACATAAATGAACAATTCTTGGATGATACAAATGACAAAACCTCCTTTCTATATATAGGAGTCTAAGGAGTCACAATATAATCCAGCCGACCTAACAATAATAATATAAAGCCACAAAAATAACAATAGAGGGATTCTATGGGGCACAGAAATAACAACATGGGGGTAATAGGGGCACAACAATATAAATAAGGGGTATAACTACAATAGTAATGGGGTAATCACTAGTATTATAGGGACCCAACAGTTTATCATCACCCAATCAAACCTGTCCAAATCTCCTTGAACATAATCATAAAAATGTTTCCAATGATTTTACAGGGTTTATCATCACCCAATCAAACCTGTCAAAATCTCCTTGAACATAATCATAAAAAATTTTCCTATCAGGTGCGGCATGGAATGAGGCACCTGAATCTACCACCCAGGCATCAGTAATATTTTCTAATGAAAGAATCAAAGCACCTTGCAACACATCACTTGCTACATTTGCTTCATGCTTAGTTTCTTGTTGCGCGTCTCCTTCTTTTCCCTTTCAAGACTTGCAGTATTTCATTGGGTGTCCTTTCTTCCCGCATTTCCAGCACACTATCCCCATTCTGGACTTGGATCTGCCTTTTCTTGACTTACTGTGGTATCTTGGGCTCTTTCCTCTTTCGATTTTTCTTCTCCTAGTTTCTGCAGTCAAAGTATTACTTGATGTCTCATCGGAGATTTTTCATCACATTTCCTCGCCAAGGATTGCACCGACAACATCATCAAAATTTAAAGTACTAGATCCAGAGACAGAGTTACTAATGGCCATAACTAAACCATTCCAGCTTTCTAGCAATGAGCACAGAAATAAAAGAGCCCTAACTTCATCATCAAAAGTTACCCCTACAGAACTTAACTGACTGGTAACTGTATTAAATTCATTTAAATGATCAGCAATAGATCCACCTTCTGACATCTTCATATTAAATAAATGCTTCATAAGAAATACCTTATTTGAGGCCAAGGGTTTTTCATATAGTTTGGCCAATATCGACATTAAACCCTTTGTTGTCGTTTTCTTTGAAATATTAAATGCTACCAATGCTGCTAGGCACAAGTGTATTGTTCCAGGTGCCTTTTCGTCGAGAATATTCCATTCTGTGTTAGTCATACTCGTCGGCTTCTTTAACTTTCTGCTCAATGGTAGGTACAGATCTCTCTGATATAGATAATCTTCCATCTGCATCTTCCACAACTGGTAGTTTTGGCCATTGAAGTTTTCGATCCTAAACCTACCATCTTCCACCATTATTCTCACTCAAACCATGAACCCTTCTCTCCTGCAAGTTTATCAGCCAAATAGACCATCGGCTCTGATACCAGTTGTTAGAAAATTATATATTATAGAGCAATGGAACACATAAAATATTGCCGAAATATAAACACAGAAAACACATAAAACAAGAGAGACACAGATATACGTGGTTCACCCAGTTTGGGCTATGTCCACGGAGAAACAACCAATCCTTATTTTTATATTATCCAACAAACTAAAGAGATACAACCTCCAGCAGATCTGTTGTAAATCCCTCTTTGCTCTCAATCTACTCTCTCTTCCTCACTCAGAATACAGATCTACATAGATGCAATACAATTCCCTCATATATAGCGAGGGGTTGCCTTCTAGGGAAAAAAAACCCTAAACTAAACATAACTTCTACCATCAGATCATTCGCCAAATGAATGGCCCAGATTGTCTAGAAATTACTATACTTTTACAAGGCAATTTTACATCTATTTTTAGCTTCGGGGGAGCTGCCCCCGGACCCCCCAGCCGAGGGGGATTAGCCCCTCTGCATGGAGGGGTGTACAATATTCCTAGGGTATACATCTGGCTGAAACTTTTGAATACAGAAGATAATCAGGCTCCACACCCAACACCAATGACTATGTGGTTTCACTAGGAAATTCCAATAACTTTCAAGCTTTGCTTGTAATAAACTTTAAATATCTTCAACCTTCTTCTCAGATGTTCCTTGCCAAGGTTGTTTTAAATTTTTGACATCTGGCAAGGTGTAATTCGGGCATTCCTATATTAGATTGACCTACAATAAGGTATTTGTAATGTATTCATGAAATTTGAGGTAAGATTTATGGCTCTGATAATAGCCATTTATGCTCGTTTCATTTTGATATCCTAGTCACTGAAAATGATATCATTTTGTGATTCTTCAATTCGAGGAAGATCAGCTAATATTCCCTGAGCATTGTCTTGTCAATCTATTTACTCAAAGATTTTCTCATCAATTTATTCATAAAATATCCTCAAATCGGACAATTGGTTTACTAAAGAATCAATGTTCTTTGACAAGTTATGAATTAGAGCAAATTTGTGACAGAAGATAGCCTGCTTCTTTATTACGAGTATATCCAGTTTCGATGTCTCCTTAGGGTCTTCATTTATATCTAGATTTTGCCTCAGATGGTTTATAATTTGTTGCAATTACAGTATCTATTCATCTTTGCCCTTCACTTCAAATTCAAATTGTAGTTTTAAATCATTAAAACTTTTATGTAACTTCGTAAGGTTTGCTTGCCATTGTTGCTTGATTGCTTTCTTTTCAACATGGAAACTTTTTTCTAATTGAAAAATCCTTTGATATTTTTCTTTTATCTTCAGTTGTGTTTCTGCAGCTTTATTAATGGTAGCACTAGCATAAGATCCTGTGAACTAAGATATTCTATTCAATTCCTCGTCAAGGGCTATTTGAACTCCTTTCCAAAGAACATAAAAAGGAGTTTCATTTGAAACTAGTGGTTGTGATTATTCCAAGTTTATTTTATTTCTTAACCTGCTCATCACTACTTTATGTTTTGCACTATAAAATACATCCAAAGGCATGATTTCTTCAATCTTGAGGTCTATCATAGTAGTAGAGAATCTAGGAATTATTTCCATATCTTCAGCAACAGTGGAATTATTGACAATTTCAGCATCAATGTTCTTCTATGGAGTCTTAGTAATAGTATTCCTTTTTGAAGTGTTAATAGTAAACAAGGTTATCCCTATAGTTTCTGGACCTTGCTTTGTCTCGTTTTTTACTATAACCTATTCTTCTTACATATTGGCTCACATACCTATAACCGAAGTTTCTTCGACTATCAAAACATGATTGAAATCCTCCCGTACTTCATCCATTTTTTTCTTGTCTTTAATTTTTCTTGTTTTCTCAACAACTACAGTAGTTGTTTTAGAGACATGTGAAATAATTGGAGCCTTTGAAGAGGAGGTTGATGTATCGGAAACTTTTGTGTTCTGTCGAGATTATTTTAACATACATTCTGGCAGAAGGGTTATTCTTCGTTGATGATATTGATTGAATCCAATCAATTTGTCAGGACTTAGATGGCCTACTACCAATTTTTCTACCATAGAATATTCTTGAACCATTTCAAACAAATCATCGAACTTATCAAGCTCGCTTGAGAACTATTTGAGCTTAGCCTATGTTGTAACTTCTTTCATTACTCCATTAGGATCATATGGCTTGTCTGGTATGGTTGGAAAGTTAAAGGCTTTTGATTGTTCAATTTCAAGTAGGGAATGCTTGAAATTCTCTAAGGCATTGATACCAAAGGATATAGGAAGACACAGCCAAGGAGGTTTCTTGGCATATTTAAGCACTTTACTCAAACCCTTACCAACAATTTGATAAGAAATTAACTTGGGAAACAATTTATCTAGGAAAAAAGGGGGAAAACATGAGGATGTGCAAGGCTACCAAAAACTCAAATATAAGTAAATGACTCTTCTCCAAACCACTTTCCTAATGGCTTTAAGTCTTTATTGGCTTCTGTAGTGAGTCTTGAGGCTTTGCTTCCAAAGACCTCTTGGTGGAGAGGTAGCGTGATCTCATGAATTTTTTTATAGAAGTGAGCATGGTATTTAGTTTCCCAAAGGATATCAATATAAATAGGTACAGGACTAGGAAATTGATCTGTCCATTTCCATACTAGAGATGGAAAATCATAAGAAAAGAAAATCACATCCATGACATAAGCACTCATAAACAAAGGAGGATTCGTTCTCTCAAGAACATTTTGCTTCTATCTATAATTGAAGATTTGGGTGGTCAAATTTTTGGACAAAATAGTTTCCTAATCCATGATATAGCCATCAGCAACGAATTCTATTAATGGCACCAATGCTTCAGAGAATTTATGCGTATTTCGATAACCATAGAGGAGACATAACATAGGAACAATATGAGAGAAACATGCCAACAATAGGGGCTAATGAATACATACTCCTTTCCTCATGCTTGTGTTTGTTTGGATCCCTTCTCCATTCTCTAATCAACTCCGCAGGATTCATATTCTCTTGCGTGAATTTATGGACACATTGCATATTATATTTCTTCTGAGGTTGAAGTAGATGATACATTTTCCTTAAATCCTCCGCTTTAAGAGACGCAATAATTTTCTTCTTCGGAGTTATAAACTATCTCTCTATAATGTCCTATATTGTCAATAACCCATCTTACCGTATATGTATATGGAAGAATTATGGGGTGGGCGGAAATTCTTTGCAGAAATTAATTGGCCACATCATTCCATGCATCGTTATTATTTGAAGGAGAATCATCAGCAATAGCATCTTGTTTCACGATTACTCTTGGATTTTCATCCTCGAATAGTTTGTATATTGTCTCCCAAGAGGAGGAACCTGCATCTAGAGTGCATGTAGGAGACATCTCGGACACTTCTTCAATGGGCAAGACTCGTTCTTGTTGTATTACATACTTTCTCCTTTCCTTGATTATCCTTGACATTTCCTTTAACTACTCTTTATTGGAATTTTCCTATTAATAAACAAACCAAGATAAGCAGCAAGAACTTGAAAGATGCAAAGAGCCATATCAATTCAATGTGAGCTTTATGGAAATTTCTTTCAGTTTAACTGAAAATTATTACAAATTAGCAAAAACCTAGAAATTAGAACTACTCATAGTGGTCATTTAATTTTTGAACATTTTTCATGTGATGTTGACACTTGTCATTATATTGGGAAATCCTTTATCAGCGATTGGTATTGGGTGACATTGACATCACTCAACAATTTACGATTTCTGAAAAATATAAAGGTGCAGGATTCATATTACCGAAATACCTAGGTTTTAACAGAATGCGATATCGGCATTTGTCAATTGACAAAATACGATATGGACATTTGACGGATTGCGATATCGGTTTCGACATTTCACTATCAGCGTTTTGCTGCTTTCACAATTGGATTTTTGCAGTCGGCCTTTCACTATTCACAATTAGCTTTTAGCTGTTAGATTTTGTTTGAAATAACTGATACTACATGTGGGTTTTAATAAGACCAACCTTTTTATGATATTTCCATTTATTTGTTATGATTTTGGGATTCGTAAGACTTGAAATTTATTTCCTAAAAACTACAGAAGGATTCCTAAAACGGTTTTATGCTTTTCTCATAAATTTTCTTATTTTATTCCAAATAAAAGAGTAAATATAAAACTTATCCTATTTATCTAAACAAGAAAGGATTATCTCCTAAAAATTTTTAAGGGTCCCCATTATTCTTTCTCCTAAGTATCAAGATAATGGGGGTAGTTGAGTACCACAACAAGGTTATAACCACCACCAATTATATTTATTTAACTATAACGAATTCTCTTTGTTCTAGGATAGATAAACACTCATGATTCCTATTCTCAACAGACCAAAATAGTGTGCATGCATGTATGACTCTATTAATATTTCTCCATATATATTGAGCTCAATTTTTTTTATACTGAAGGTTACTCAATTTTGAGGTTACATAATATCAATTACATGATTGAGGCTACTATAATTCACTTTTCTTAAGATAATGATAAGGTTATTTCACTAGTTTCACTAATTTAAGGGTTATGCCTTTAGCTATATTATCTTTTTATAGCCATTCATTACATACCCTTAGCTTCTTTTATTTTAGTGCTAAAGCGGAAGTACAAAGAACTATGTAATCAATGTTACAAATTCTCTATATCTCTATGGATAAATACATATATATTTAGGTACTAATAGAATTCATATACCAAAGTATTTTATCTTAACAATCTACATGATGCATTTGTTACACAATTTTTTTCCTCTAATATATCCCCTATAATTTCGTCACTGTGATCTAATATAGTTTCTTTAACCTATAATAATATATTATTCTTTTGAACTATAATAAAATGCAATTCCTCTAGGATAGGTTATACATCACGAAAATAGTCACATGATTCCAAACTCTATCAACTCATAAAGCTATTCCATCCTATATCTAGGTATGCACCTTTTCGTTCATATAGCCGATTATAATTTTTACATTTCCACCTAAACATCAGTAAGTAAAACATCACAGAAATTCTTTATAAATAAGTACATCATAACAACATTCCATCTCACCAAAATCATATGCTTGGGGAATACTCAAGAACAAATCACATTCCACCCAACCACGAACTACCTCTAGTAGTTCCCTCCAAGCCAAAGTCTGCTTTCTATCCAGAAATAAATTCCCCTCTTTTCTTCCTTGGTGGTTCTTTTATAACTTTCTTCCCAACATATTTTTAGCACTATCATAATTTAAGGTCTGCAAGCCTTTTTCTTAGGCCTTTTTGTTTTAGTTTTTTTCGAAAAAATATTATTTTCTTTTTATTTAAAGAACATTTTTCTCTCCTGCAAGTACTTATTGCACCCCACTTAGTATTTATCTCCAACTAAGTAATTAACACAATCTTTGTCTCCCATTATGTTAATTTATTTATTTTTAATTATTTTCTCCTAGGGATTTTTAGGAGACTTTAAGGGAAGGTCCATCATGTGGACTTGACCACCAACAACATTTTCTAAGTTGGAAAGAAGTCTTCTAAACTCGAGTGCTCCTTCCTAAATATTTCAAAGCAATCCATTTACTAACTCAAATAACAATAAATTAATTACATCATTGCATAAGGCTCATCATAGCGTCCATCACCATTAACTCCAATAATAATTAAATAACTAAAAATAATAAATATTTTCAGAAACAAAATAATAATAATGTTACATTTAAATAACAACACGCAATACATGGCCCCCACACACACACAATCCTTCTAACAAAATAATTGTGCCCTATGACCTTACATTTTTTTTAGCATTTAAATTTACTATACTATTGTTGAATCTATATTTAAAATTTAATATTAATGGTTTGTCCATTAAAAAATTAGCATTCATATAATAATCCTCCACTCTTATATTAGAATTTTAAACTCAATTACTAAAATATTTCACAATCACGTAACTAACAAAGAGTTCTATGTTTATAATTTAAAATTGGGTATTTGATTATTAAAAGATTTCACGGTAATATAATTATTAAAAGAGTTCACAATCATATAATAATAATGAAATTTAATATGTAATTATTTATTATTCTAAGAATTCTCATTCATATTATTGTTGAAAATAGCAACAAGAAATGCTAAAAATAGAAGTTCTATAGATAGCATTTCAGGATATATTCCAATTTTAATTTATCATTGAATTAAAATTGAAAATTAAAATTTGAATTTAGTCTCACCAGTAGTTTGAAAAATAATTGATTAATTCATATTGAGTTAATTAGTTGGTGAATTAAACATGAAGTCTTTGTGAAGACATGCAATAGTTATCCCTTTGATTGAGGAAGTTATCTCTTAATTAAGGAGATAAGGATGAGTTGTATTTGAGTTATAATTAGTTAGCTCAGTTAGTTAATGCATGCATGCAACTAGTGTTCTCCAGATAGCTGAATATTCTATCATAAATAACTCATGCATGTGAGTTCATACAAAGACCCAGTTGAGACTAAAGGCAGGGATGGTGTACTATCAGTTGCTAGAATATTTCCATTTGAATATCTCTTGCATGCAGAAGAAATTCATTCCTTGAGGATTGTGCAGTTACTACAAAGGTCGGAGCAGTGTGTGAGGTGAGAATCACATAGATGGCAGCTGGAGGACCCAGGAGAAACTGTACAAGGAAATAGGAGCTTGTAGTGCAGAGAGGAAGGCTTGTGAGAAGCCTTCTTTGTCTATGAGCAGTAGTGAGGGATTGCACTGAGAGCTGGATAGCTTGAGAGCTAAGATTTGTGTAATCCGGAGATATTTCCACTTGTATGATAATATAGATAGCAGGGTTTTTAGCTGAGGCTTTCCACAGAGTATTCTTTTGTGTTTCATGTTTGATTGAATCTTCTTCTCTATTATATGTGTTATGTTTGATCTTGCTCAAAATTGATTAAGCTTTTGCAAGTTTGATTGTAGAAGTAGATTAAGTATTTTTCTTTAGTGCATTGCATAATCAGTTTAATCTACAATGAGAATTTATACATGGTATCAGAGCATAGGTGATCAAAGCGGAAAACACTATACAAAGAAGGGAGAAGTTCGAAGTTTTGAAGTTCTTGATTGTAGGTACAAAATCGATTTCTTATCACATCTCAAAGTTCACCAATGGCATTCATTGTCTTGAGACTAGCGTATGCCTTGGATGGAAGCTTGAATTACATAGCCTAGAAGGATCACATGGAAGCAGTATTAGAGGATAACGGGTTGAAGGACTTCATTGATCAAGAAGTCCACAAGCCAGCAGCAGCTAATGCCTAAGAATTGGTGGAATGGAAGAAATGTGTGGTGAGAGCGAGGAGGATTCTTCTGGAGGGAGTTCAAGACCATATTGTCTCGAGTCTCCATGGGAAGGAGACTCTATTTTCAATGTGGAAGACATTGAAGGATCTATATCAGAACAACATTGACTAGAGGAAGATGGTGATGAAGGAAACGCTTCCGAAAATCAAGTGTGAAAAGGGTGATACGATCTCTACATATCTGAAAAAGCTCACCACCTGCAGAGATGAGCTTGGAAGTGTAGGAATCATGATAGTCAATGATGACATGGTGAGTCTTGCTCTCCTCAGTCTTCCTAAGAGCTGGCATAGCTACTAGGACTCAGTGAATGGAAGAGAGAAACTTCCATATTGGGAACGACTATGGTCGGATCTAATGCAGGAGGAGATCAGGAGAAGCATTAGAGATGGTTCTTCATCAAAGCATGATGACGAAGAAAATCTAGCCTTAGCACGTAAGGAGAAGAAAGGGAAGGAGAAAGATTCTCATTCCAAATCGAGTTCTTCCCATGGTGGGAACAAGATTGACAAATATAAAGTGAGATGCTTTAATTGTCATGAGGTGGGCTATTATGCAACTAATTGTCCATTGAAGAAATCCAAGAAGGGATCCTTGGAAGGATCTCAAGATGAGGCATTGGCCCCTCAGTTCGAATTAGATTTTACATTCATCACATGCATGGTTTCATTGATGGTGGGTTGTGGTTGGTTTCTTAACAGTGGAGCCTCATTCCACATGATCGGCGATAAGAGTCTGTTTAGTACCTTGGAGGAGAAAGACCTCCATATGCGCATAGATATGGGTAACGATGAAAGGTATAGTGTTTCAAGAGTGGGCACAGTTGTTTTTTAGAGGGAGCATGCAACTCTCATTACCTTGAAATATGTGAAGTATGTGCCCGGACTGAAGAAGATCTTGGTATCGATCGCGATGTTGGAGGACAAAGGTTATGATGTTTTCTTCAGCAAGGGAAATGTTTTCCTTAGACACATCACCACGAGACAGGTTAAGCAGATCGGTTCATGAGTCAAGAACCTGTATTCTCTTGAGGTTCAAGATGAATGCAAAGCCTTGAGGAGCAAGGCAAATTTTGGAGACTTGGTGGTTGAGAGGGAGAGTAAATTACCTCTCAATATGCAGCCCCAGAAGAAGTCTCAGTCAATTGTGGAGGAGCTATAATTGGAGATGCCGACAGGAGACTGAGTGGAGGCATCCATTCATGCAGAGACCTCCTGTAGGGGAAAATTTTGAGCCAAGTGGGCAAAAGGATCACATGCAGCCAGACCTCTAGGTGTGAGGTGGGGCGATGTGAAGTGATAGTCCCAAGAAGGCTGAAATAGGGGAAGGATCCTTGAGATACCTAACCTCTTTGATTATACCTTGCTACAGGAGCCCTGACGAGGAGTAGTAGGACTAACTGAGTGGATAGAGATAGATGCAGATGGAGCAGTAGAGGGAGCTTCAGCATCAGATGGTGTTTCTAGCCCAACAGGGAGGTCAGTTGGGAGATTAGTTACTTACTTCTCAGTAACTGAGTTGCGGTGCAATAGTGGGCAGCACGATGCAACATGATGAGAGGAGGTGCAGTGCGGATGCAGTGCGGGGAGATAGGACCAACAACAGCATGGATGCAGCATAAGGGATCAATAAGATTGATGTAGTCAGAGATCAAAGTGATAGGGGCTAGAGCAGTCAAATACTAAAGAGCATAGAGGTGTAGAGTTTTCAGTCGACAGAGGTAATAGCAGTCAGAGACTTTGATGACAGAGGCATCATTCTGATTCAGGTTGGATATTTTTTTTTATTTCTGAAGTTGCTGGAGAAACAACAATTGAGAGAAGTGTTGCATACAGAACATTCCAAAGGTTCAGGATCGGGTTCGAGTTGAATGCCTTTCTTGTTGAGAGGAAGTGTTGAAAATAGAAACAAGAAATGCTAAAAATAGCATTGCTATAGATAGCATTTCATGATATATTCCAATTTTAATTTGTCCTTGAATTAAAATTGAGAATTAAAATTCGAATTTAGTCTCACCAGTTACTTGAGAAATAATTAATTAATTCATCCTAAGTTAATTAGTTGGTGAAAATCAAACATGAAGTTTTTGTGAAGACATGCAACAGTTATCCCTTTGATTGAGGAACTTATCCCTTAATTAAGGAGATAAGGATGAGGTGTATTTGAGTTGTAATTAGTTAGCTCAGTTAACTGAGTTAAATCCAGTTAAATTAGTTCCAAACAGTTTGTGGAACTAATTGTGAGTTCAGTCAATTAATGCATGCAGGCATGCAACTAGTGTTGTCTAGATAATTGAATATTCTCTCATAAATAACTCATGCATGTCAGTTCAGACAAAGACCCAGTTGAGATTAAAGGTAGGGACAGTGTACTATTAGTCGCTAGAATATTCCCATGTGAATATCTCTTGCATGAAAAAGGAATTCATTCCTTGAGGATTGCACAGTTACTACACATGTCAGAGTAGTGTGTGACGTGAGAATCACATAGGTGGTAGCTAGAGGACCCAGGAGAAACTACGCAAGGAAATAGGAGCTTGGAGGGTAGAGAGGAAGGCTTGTGAGAAGCCTTGTTTGTCTATGAGTAGCAGTGATGGATTGTACTGAGAGTTAGATAGCTTGAGAGCTAAAGCTTTGTGTAATCCTGAGATATTTCCACTTGTATGATAATACAGATAGCGGGGTTTTTAGCTGAGGCTTTCCCCATAGTATTCTTCTGTGTCTCATGTGTGATTGAATATTCTTCTCTATTATATGTGTTATGTTTTATCTTGCTCAAAATCGATTAAGCTTCTGCAAGTTTGATTGTAGAAGTAGATTAAGTATTTTTCTTTAGTGCATTGCATAATCAGTTTAATCTATAGTGAGAATTTCTACAATTATTTGACATTGAGCTTTATAGTTCTAATTTAAAGCAGTGTTATCATTCTTAGCCTTTGTAAGAGTGTGTTTATTAAATTCTCACTTGGAAAAAATAGCTGCTCACAATCTCTTAATAAACATATCTTTTCAATTTCAATCAATAACCAGAAAAATCCCAAAGGTTGAATAGAGTTTAAATCTTATAATAAAAAAAATAAATTAATTGATTAGTATATAATTTACAAAAACATGAAAAGTGAAGACTTGCGTGTAAGATGAAGAAATATCTTACTATCTCTTAATAAATATATCTTTTCAATTCCAATAAATAGCAAGAACATAAAATCCCAAAGGTTGAATAGAGTTTAAATCTTATAATAAACAAAAGAATATTTAATTGATTAGTATATAATTTACGAAAACATGAAAATTGAAGACTTGCATGTAAGATGAAGAAATATCTTACTAGAGATTTTGGAGTTGTAAACTTATTTGGATCTTTTTTATCATAATAATTTTTTTGGAACAACTCTTTGCCAAACGATAGGCCAAGATGCACTAAATTTTTCCACAACTAGTGACACCCGAGCCCTTAATCAACTACTATATCCAATGAATTCTTTGTCTCCGAGCATTTTCCTCTAGAAAGAGTGAATTATCTCATTTCCCTTTCCATCCATTAAGTAAAAAGAGTGATGGGAAAGGAGATCCCTATGTAGACAGTCCATCTGTATTCATACAAATTTCTATTTTTTGCTTCAAGTTTTCCTTAACATTTTTTCTAAATTTGATTCTTTCTTATTTTATTCCTTTTCACTTTTTGTTAATTTTATTTAGTCTTACTATTTTTACAATTTATTTTTGTATACTTCTTCAAAACTTTTTCCTATTTACTATTATTATATTTTCTCTATTATCTTTTATTTATTTAATATTATTATATTTTCTTTATTAGTTTACTTATTTAAATATTAATATTATTACTTATTATTATTGGAAATTCATTTAACTATATTATTATTATTATCCAATTTTAAGGTCATGGCCAAGCACACCAAATTGGTGTATGAGGCCCTCTTGTTTCTGGGACAAGGGACCCACCTTTGTGCAAGAATTATTGTTTTCTATTTATTATTATTATATTTTATCTACTATCTTTTATTTATTTAATACCATTATCTTTTCTTTATTTGTTTAATTATTTAAATATTAATATTATTACTTATTATTATTGGAAATTCATTTAACTATATTATTATTATTATTATCCAATTTTAAGGTCATGGCCAAGCACACCAAATTGGCGTATGAAACCCCTTTGTTTCTCGGACAAGGGACCCACCTTTACGGAACGATTTGACTCCTAAGTCTAGGAAGGAATACATAATCTACCCCCCTTTCAGAGGAAACAAATGCTCTTAACCATTAAGCCCACTGAAGTTGATTTATAGTTTCTATTCGTATCCATTATATTTCATAACTTTATATTTAAATTTAATTAATAACCATATTAAAAATATTCACAATATTTTTTTTGAGTTATATATGTGTGTGTGTGTGTGTAATCAAATAAAAAATGAAAAACATGTCAAGAAAGTTGCCACATATATATGTAAGAATATGTATTGATGAGGTTTTAATCAACTTAAAATAAAGATATTTCTATATATAGAAATGTGATAGATATATAAATATAAATAATGTTTTTAATAACAACATAGATCAGTCTTAACTTTGGATCTACTAAGTGTGAAAAGGAATCAAACCTCTCAAGTGCATACTTTTTTCTCAAATTTTCCACTGAAAAAAAACCTATATATTTACACAATTGATCTTTCTAGGTACATAGTAAGTCTCAAATTCAAATGAACCTATACTAATTAATAATAAATTGTTATAATTAAAATTATTTAATAATAAATATTGATAATTATAATTTATTTTCAAAATTTTATAATTATTTTTATTTATTATAATTATTAATAAGAATTAGAATTTATTAATAATATTCTAAATTGTCATCATTGATAATAGTGAATTGTGTTTTATGAAAAAATAATACATATTTGTTATGTGGTCATTAAAATTGCTTGGTTTTTCGTTAATTAAAATATAACTCATAAATTAACCACCTTGATTCATATAAATTTATAAAATAACAATATACACTATTATATGATATGTTTATTCAATAACCAAATTGTAATGAATAATTTAAAAAACTATATTTATAAGGTATTGTCTAACTTATAGATGAAATAACCTTTTTCAAGGTATTTTTTTGGTTAACTTAACCAAATTCAGATAGATCTTTTTAAAAGCATGAGTTTAGGTTTCTTAATATTTATAATTTGAGTGCCTTAGGGGATTTTTATGGCGTTGAATACATTTATGCTTTCAAAAATTATTTTAAATAATAAAAAATCGCAATATTGCTTGAAATTGAATTATTGAATTTTGGTGAAAAGTATTATTTTGTATATAAGTAAGACTACACCTATTGATAATACTATTTGATCATTTGCAAATACACCATAGCTTACATTTATAACTCCATATTCTTAACTTGTTATAATTTCAACCTAGGAATTCTTGGAAGCCTTTTTTCCCTACGTGTAAATGGAACGACAAGCAACTAATTTATTTTTTATTAAAAACATCAAGATGGAAGAAAATCTAAGCATAGTATGGGATAAGCATAAATGGCACAATGTAATATGTGGATATTTCTCTAGGAATGTCAAAAGGCGTATAATTCACTATCTAGGTCATATCTAGTAGATCTCTTTCTCCTAGAAATCAAATCATTGACATTCACCGGTTAGAGGATTTTAAAAATTACATTTTCATGGCCTCTATTACCATCAAGTTGGGTGATATATGGGCTAGGAGTTGCAATTCACATAGTAAATAATTAGATTCCAATTCTTATTGATTTCCTTTGATATCCTTTTATTAGTCTCTCCCTTAATTGTAGATGGATGCTCCTCAAATTTATTTTCAGAGATATAAATTCCCCATATTAAAGTTTGAATTTTCCATGAAAGTAGTGGTGATTACCTTCAAACCTAGATTTTGGAATGAATTTCACTTTTTTCAAACCTTAACTCTCAATGTTAGAAACCAAGACAATACTGAGAGGGGGTGAATTAGTATTGTAGGAATTTTAAAAACATTCTTTGACTTGTACCAATATCAAGAACCATACAAATATTCAACAATTAATTCATATCATAATGACATGAACCATCATGAATAGCACAAATAACACACAAGGATTCTTCAAAATTTACTTCAACTCCTTCACAACGCAAGCTACAACTTACTTTTACAAATTTCTCTGGATACAACGAGCAAGAAACTACAACTCACTCATTTACTAGCTATAACTAAATGGAGCTGCAACCCCAAATATTTACCAACACTTATTGGAAGGAGGTACAACCAATGATCTACAAGCTACGACTTGCTTGACATCAATGACTCATTTTTCATCCATTTTTACACTAGAACCATGAATTCCAAATCCTTTTATAACAAAACCCATTCAAAAATACGTTATTACTAAACACACCAACATCATCAATTCACCTCTACTCACAACCTGCCACAATAATGCACTACCAAAATAATCTCTAAACTTGCTCAATCAATTATGTTTATAAATATTTTTGACTGTTTATTTTTAGCATGAGACTTTAGTTGGATTGATCTTTATTTCTTGCATCAATCAGTTATTTCTACCCTTCTCCTATTCAAAGTATGGCTTCTGAACTGATATTGAAGTTAGCAACCTATGTTTTTTTGTTTTGAGCTCAAACTCTGATTTTTTGTTAATTTTGGCTATTTTGGCACTTTACAAGGTTTAACAGGAGTTTTAGTTGTAGTTACAACTTTAGTTGGCCACTAAGTATAGAAAAAATGTCACATTTACTACCAGTAGTGTCAATACTGCCATATTTAGCGTTTATCCCCTCACACTTTATACTTTGGCCCTATTTTCCAAACAAAACCATGTGTTGTGACCTCATCCTAGTCCATCCATACTTAAATATTTATCTTTTCACCTTTTTTACTTAGTCTTTGTTCCCTTGGTCATTGCGCTACATAAAATGCTATGTAGGCACTTGAACTTGTCCCTCTACACCTTTATCTTGATGTTATTAACCAATTCCTCTTTATAATCCTCCAAGGTATTCCTTATAGGATGATGTGTCCCATGGGGTTGTTCTATGCCTCTTCCCATTGGTCACTTGCTGCCCCACCATATATGATGATGTATCCTAGCACTATAACCCCATTAATTCTCATTTATGCCTTAAGAATTCTTCTAAGGTCTTAGATTCGCGATGAGTTGTCTCAGTCAGTCTATTTGCTCCACCTCAGAACCAATGAGTAACTACCACATTTCTTATTTCCAAATCAGCTCGATGCCTAGTCATCCCACTAGTTCTTTGCATGCACTGCTTAGTCCTTCTCGGATCCTATCTATGGGATGATGTCATGATGTTTCCATTAGTACCACATGGAACCTCCAAAGTGGTGACATGTGTCACCCATAAATTATCCATTAGGGTACCATAAAACCCCAAAATTGCATGACATTTGTCAACCTATTATTTGGCCAGACTATGCTAACATCATTTGTCATTCACCTAGATGTTACAACTTCTCCTTCTGTTAGCTCATATCATCACCCTATGATTGGCTCCCTATCACCTGCATCACCATCTGTGTGACATTTTCACATGTTGTGGTTATGGTTCATGTCTACTACTAAGGCTATAATAAATTACTTAGTGGTTTGTGCACCCCCCTTGGTTTTTTTTGGCTTAGAGGGGGGCAGTGCAATTAACCTCCATGTTCGATCTCAATATTGTTGGTATGGGAAAACCGCCCATTGTGTGACCCCCCATCTTTAACGCATGAGCACTTTGAACCTATGCAATTCTTTTGATGCGTCGGTGGGGACACATGGAATCAAATCTACCAGGAACCTATTCTACTTTTAAATTGTTGGGTCCTGCCAATTTCTCAGTAATTTTTTCCTATATTCCAAACATAACTACTACTAATACCACCTCCACTAACTTTACCTCTAGAAATTATGATTTTCAGGGTCCCTCACTTTGACTGGCCAGATATGCTGACCCAGCATGCCATTTTCAATCTTCCACATACCACTAGAATTATCTTTCAGAGTTATATCCATATGATTGTGTTCCAAATTCTCTTGAAATTATCTAGTGCACTAGAATTGCATTCAAAATCTTTGCACCATTATTCCTTGATTCTTATATTCATTTTTCTTGCTATTCATGAACCCTAATCATGTGTGGCATCATTATTAATAGTTTTGACACCTTTGCCATCAATGAAAACATATTTGTAACATTCTCCCCCTTTTCCATTAATGTAAACATCTTTATCACACAAAATATCATCAGGAGGACAAACCCATGCATGTCCAAATATGCTCATTCTCATGGATCTCCTTGGGATGTTTCTCCCCTTTGATTCATTTCTCTTCTCACGTACTACTCATGTGAAGTACTTCTAAGGTGAGTTTGCACCATGACTTCTCCCAAACTTCTCCCCCTTTTTATTTTTGTAGTTTGAGACTCTTCTTTCTTTTGTTTGATCACCAAAACATCACCCCCTTTGGAATACATGGAAAATACA
The DNA here is from genome assembly GCA_031772625.1 of Pinus tabuliformis. NCBI lineage: Eukaryota > Viridiplantae > Streptophyta > Pinopsida > Pinales > Pinaceae > Pinus > Pinus tabuliformis. Next base: position 1,008,335,815 of record CM062819.1, read on the forward strand.
CTAATGGTCTCCCCTTGCAATGTTACTCCTCCTGTCAAAAATATTTCCTTGTCTTATTGATCTTGTGGACCTAAAAGCTTCACCTGATATGCTAAAGGTATGTCAGTGTCCTTTCTTCCTCTTGAAGGAAGATCTAGTGAATGGAGGAAAGAGGGAAAATTCCTAGTATTTGCCTCAAATGCTCAAATTGTTCTCTGGGGAGTGTTTTGGTGAAAATATCAACAACCTACTCTTTTGTAGGTACATACTCCAACATCACAATGTGATTGGAACTTGCTCCCTTAAGAAATGATACTTGATTGGAATATGCTTTGTCATGGAGTGAAAAACATGATTCTTTGACATGATGTTGGTACTTGCATTGTCACAAATGATAGTAATAGGTTGATCATAGAATATCAATACATATTGCAAAATCTGCTTCATCCACAATAGTTAAGTGCAACAAGAAACTACTACAATCTATTCTACTTCAACTGTAAATAAATAGATGGAAGCTTGTTTCTCACTCAACCATCAAACTATACATTATCTGAGAAATAAAGAACCACCAATAGATATCTTATGATTATCTACTTCACCTTCACAATCAGCATAAGTCCATAGTCCATAGTCCATTGTGGATCCGAGATACCTAAGAATCATCTAGGCCTCTAGAAGATGGCTATGACTGGGGACTTCTTGAAATATTCCAAAAATACCAATTGCCTACATAATGTGGTCTTGAAGTTTTCAAATATAATAGGCCTCAAATAATGGATTTGTATAAAGTCTGGTCCAATTCTAGGGATTCATCAATCCTGCTAAGATTGCGACCTGTAATTATTGGTGTGCTCACTAAACAAAATTCCTCCATGCTAAACATATTCAATAATTCCTTGATATACTTACCCTATGAGATAAAAACCATTTTGTGAGTTTGTGAAATATGCAATCCAAGGAAATAATAAATCTTTCCAAGAATATATGCTACAAATTGACATGTTAAGAAATATGAATCATTGGAAAAAATAATATCATCGACATAAACAACCACCACTATGATTTTTCCACCATTAGTTTTGGCATATAAATTGTTATCAGTTGCTCCTCTTTTGAAACCACACTTGAGCAAGTAGTTTTCTAACTTCAAATACCAACCACTAGGGGCTTTCTTGAGACCATACACAACCTTATTAGCCTTGCAAACATAATCAGGATTATCTGTTAGCTAAAAACCATATATATGTTCTATGAAAACTTATTCTTGTAATTCTCCATTTAGAAAGGTAGATTTGACATCCATTTGATATATTTTGAACTTCTTGAAACAAGCAAATGAGAGAAATGCTCTAATTGTCTCTATCCTAGAAACAATAGAAAAAATTTCACCAAAATCCATACCTTCATTTTGACTATAACCTTTTTATACTAACCTTTCTTTGTTTCTTATCACTTCTCCATGGTCATTTAACATATTCCTGAAGAACCACTTAGTGCCAATAAAATTCTTGTATGTCCCCATGTTTGTTTTTACTCTATTTGGTCTAACTCTTCATGCATATCTTTTAAGAAATTTCCATCTTGATTAGCTTGTGCAACAAACTTTGGCTTCTCCATGGATAACACAGCTACATGTCCTTGCATAGTGGGATTGAGTAGCTTCATTCTTGTCTAAATACCTGAATTTAATTCAACAACAATTTGATCCACTAGGTGACATTTTTACACATCCCTTGAAGGGTATTTGGCTTGAGGTATAGAGGTCTCTTCATTGTCTTCTTTTGAAAGTTTCTAATGTTCCTCGTCATTGTTGAATGGTTCATTGGAGCTAAAATTTACTGGTTTTTTGACTTCAGATTCAACATATTCATCCACTTTGACATCAATACAATAAAAAATCCTCTCAGTATTTTTATTATAGCATCTATAGCCTTTGATGATTTGAGAATATCTAATAAAAATACCTTCATCAGCCCTTGCATCAAACATACAAATATTATCATCACTCCTCTTGATGTAACACTTGTTTCCAAAAATCTGAAAATGCTCGATTGTTGCAAGTTTGTGATACCAAAGCTCATAGGGAGTTTTGTCACTGTTTCATCTAAAATGAGCTTTGTCGAGAATAAACACTATTGTGTGAATTCATTTTGTCCAAAATCTTTGCTAAGCTTTCTTTTCATCCATAATAGTTATGGCTAACTTCTATACAAATTTGTTTTCACTCTTTGCTACACCATTCTTTTGTGGAGTCTCACTTATTGTGAAGTACCTTTTGATACCACGCTTCTTGCAAACATCATCAAACTCACCTCCATTATCAAATTTTATGCTCTTGGTTTTAGAATTAGTTTTCTACCATAGCTTTGAAATCTCTAAACTTATTAAAGGCTTCATATTTCTCTCTAAGAAAAATAACCCACATCATCCTATTGAAATTGTTAATTATAAGCATGAAATACAATATACATATGGGTGAATTTGTTCTTGGTGGTCCACACAAGTCAAAGTGTACTAGAAGAACTTGCTTTGATGATGAGATCTCCTTGGACTTGAATGAAATTTGATTTTTCTTAGCCAAATGATAATATTTGCAAATTGAATTCTCTAGTTTTGAAAGCCTAGGTAAATCCTTAAAAAAATTCTTCTTGCTCAGTTTGACTATTTGATCAAAATTAAGATGTTCAAGTTTCCTATGCCATAAAAAACTCTCATCGATCTTTGATAAGAAACACCTTTCTATATTCTCTTTCAGAACATATACATTAATGTTTTTTCTCACAACTTCAACCACTATTTCTCTTATGCATGAAGACTTGATTTGACAATTTTTAACTTTCAAATTACATCATAGCCTTGATCACATATATGAGACACATTAAGTAGATTATCATTAAACTCATGAATGAATAATTAGTATTACCTTTACCTCTTCCATTTGAACAATTGGCAACTCCTTTACCAACAATCATACCAGGTGCATTGTTACCAAAGGTTACATTGCCCTCTTCAACTAGTTTCCATGTTAATAATTTTCTTCCGTCTCTTGACAGGTGCCTAGAACAACCAGTATCCACATACCATTGATTTCCTTCTTTATGAGCATACAAAATTATATCACATTGTTTTTTGATCTCCTTTTCATTCGAGACCTTGGTTTCAGGCCTCTTGTCCTCAAGTCTACAATCAGTTTTTTATGCTCAAAATTTTGACATTTAAAGCATTGAATCAAATTGTTCACATGAGCAAAAGAATTATTATATATGGGTCTTCTTTCCTCTATCTAATCTATTAATTTCTTCCTCTTGTATTGCTTTATCTATAGGATTAATTCATTCTGTAATTTGTTGCTTTGTGGCCATAATTAGTGTAGGTAAAAAAATAACCTCAAAAATTGTTAGCATACTTGGAAAACTATCTTCTATTAATTGACTAGACTGATTTTTAAGCTCTTCAATTTTCTAGACCAATGTTGTTATGTGCAAAATGTTTCCCTTTCATATGATGTTACTAATCATTTGTTGAATGTTTTTTTGGATGTGTGTTATCATTTCCTTTTTGTTGTTGCGCATTCACTCCTTTTGCTTCTGGTACAAAGGTGATGGATTTATGAACCTTTGACTCTGATGATGAGCTAGATTATGCCTCAAATCAAAGAATAGTTCAATTTTTGGAAACTCTTTGTACTTCCAAAATCTCATTTAAATTATTAGTCCCTTTTCCAAAATTTTGATTGAAGGTCAGCTCATTTTTTTTTCCTTTTGTAGTTATTTTCTTAGGAAAACAATTTCACCCTCTATCCTTCCACGAGCTTGATTTTTCTCACTTAGCTGTTGATTTAAATATTCTTGAATATTCTTACCTTTTTCAAATTGTAGAAGAAACAGTTCAACAACTTTAGTATTTTCCTTTATCATTGAATCCTTCTTAGATTTATTTTTATTTCTCATTATTTCTATTACTTTAAGTGCACTCACCATCTCTCCTTCTATATCCACTTCAACCTCTTCTTCATCAGAATTATTGGCTTAAACATCTAAATTGTCTAAATCCATAAGCATGAATTATTTTGAGCTTTCATCATCTTTTTCCTAATATGAGGATTGACTTAATTCACATTCAGAGGAGTTGGCTAGAGACTCCTCTTTTTAGCCTTATTTCTATCCTTTTATACTTTCCTAAATTTATCCTTTAGATCATAGTCCTTCTTCTTATTTCAGGAAACTTTGAAGCATAATAACCAACTTTTCCATAGTTATAACACTTAAAAGGTAACTTACCTTTATACTTTATTGATGCTCTCTTCAGCTTCCTCAAAAACATTTCTTCTTCTTTATCTGATTCGCAACATGAATCATCATGATTTTCTTTGGGCTTCTTCTCTACTTTGAAATCTAACTCTTTTGTTGCGAGCTTGTCATTTTATATTCTCATTTCATAGGTAGTAAGAGTTATAAGTATTTGGTTTAGAGTGAGAGTGTTCATATTGGTCATTTCTTCAATGGCTGAAACTTTGGGATTAAATCTCTCAAAGAGAGATCTCAACACATTTTGAGCTACTACAGATTCATCCAGCTTCTCATCAATGCCTATTATAGTGTTCAACCCCTCAGCAACTCTTAAAAAATATTTTACAATATCTTCATCACCATGCATTCTCAAAGACTTGAATTTCATTCTAAAACCTTGAAGTTTAGCTTTTGTTACCTTGTTTCCACCTTCATAGTAGCTACTCATCTTGTCCCAAATAGATTTGGTAGATGTGTAGTCCATCACTTTGACAACTTTTGATTCAGGTAGGCTAGCAAGTAAAGCATTCATGGATTTTGCATTGCATGTGAACTCCATCTTTTGATATTTAGTAATTATTGGTGGAGCATCTTGATAATATTCTTCCACAACATCCCATACATCAGCTCTAAGTGATTAAATGTAGGTTTTCATTCTAATTTCCAAAACAAATAGTTTGTTCTATTGAACGTAGGTTCCTTATTGGTAAATCCTCATTCATAGTTTATCATGGTCCTTGATCTTTATTACAGTTGTTAAAACGATATGAAAAAACTTGGACTTGATACCAATTTTTAGAAACTATAACAATACCGAGAGGAGGGGTAAATCAGTATTGTAGGAATTTCAAAAACATTATTTCACTTCTACCAATATTAGGACACCATAAAAAGCTTCAAAAATTAATTCATATGAGAATTTCATGAACCAACATGAGTGACACAAATGGCACATAATTATTCTTCAAACTTTACTTCAATTCCTTCACAAGACAAGCTACAACTTTCTTTTACAAATTTCTTTGGCTACAACCAATAGGAAGCTATAACTCCTTGATTTATCAATTACAAGTGAATGGTGTTACAACCCCAAATATTTTCTTGGACCTATTGGAAGGAGCTATAACCACTAATTTGCAAGCAACAACTTGCTTGACATCATTGATTTATTTTTCATCGATTTTTACACTAGAACCATGAATGTGAAATCCTTTTACAAAATATAACAATTTTTCTCTTCACACACTCACAAAAACATCTTTAGAAATATTTGATTACTAAACACACTAGCAGCATCAATTCACCTCTACTCACACCTTGCCACCATAATCCACTGCTCAAACAATATCTAAACTTGCTTAATCAATTATGTTTATAAATATTTTTGACAGTTTACTTTAGCATGAGACTTTAGTTAGGTTTCTCTTTAACTATTGCATGAATCATTTATTTATGGATTTATCCTATTCAAAATATGTCTTATGAATTGATATTCAAGTTATCAACCTCTCTTCTATTGTTATGGGCTCAAACTCTGAGTTTTTCTATTAATGTTGGCTATTTTGGCACTTTACATGGTTTAGGAGCTTTAGCTATAGTTCCAACTTTAGTTGGCCAATAAATATAGAAAAACTACTAAACTTACTACCCATAACATCCATGCTACCATATTTATCCTTTAGCCACTCTTGCTTTATAATTTTTTCCCTATTTTCCACATAGAACCATGCACTTTGACCTCATGTTATTCCTTGAGTGCTTAAATGTTTATCTCTGCTCCTTTCTCCTTAATATTTTCACCCTTAGTCACTACGTTGCATAAAACCTTATGTAGGCACTTGAACTTCAACCATGACGTCATTAACATTTGCCTCTTTATAATCCTCTAAGGTCTGCCTTATGGGATGGCATGTACCATGGGGTCACCCTGCGCATATTCTCATTGGGCGCTTGTTTCCTGAATGTACATACTAACATGTCTTGACACCATCACCTCAGTCATTCTCCTCCACTTGTTTCTGGGTTCTTAGTGTCGGGATGAGGTGTCTCGATGGGTCCACCCACTCCCCTAGGAACCAAAGAGGAACTGCTACATTTCCTTTGCCAAATCAGTCAGATGCCCAATCATCTTGTTGGTTCTTTTCATGTGCTACTCAGTTCTTACGGGACCCTTCCTACAGGATGACATCATGCTACCATCATGAATGCAACATGATGCCTCCATAGTGGTGGCATGTGTTACCCAGAAATGCTCCATTAGTGTACCTGATAACCCCAAAATTGTATGACATGTGTGCACCTCTTATTGGGACACATCATGCTAATGTCATATGTCGATCATCCACATGCGACCACTTATCCTTCTTTCATCCCATCTTAGCACCTACTTGTTGGCCCCCTGTCACCTACCTACCCATCATCCTGTCATGTTCACATGGTTGTTGTTATGGTTCACGATTACTGTTAAGGTTATAATAAACCACTTAGTTGTTTGCATGCCCCCCCTTAGATTTTTGGGGTTTAGATGGAGGGTGGAACAATTAACCTTTGATGTTGATCTCAAGTTCGATGGTATGGGAAAATCACCCATTGTGCAACCCCCCAATGTCATTAACGCTTGAGCGCTCTAACCCCACATAATTCCTCTAATGCATTGATGGGGGACAAGTGGTAGAAAATATTACCACGAACCTGCTCTCCTTTAAACCTATTCAGTCTCACAAACTTCTTTTCCATTCTTTCCCATATGCCAAACTTAACTACTTCTAAGACCACCTCCACTAACCTTATCTCTCCTAATTTTTACCTTTGGGGTCCTTCACTTTCACTGGCCATAACTGCTGACCAAGGAGGCCATTTGTGATCTTCGACATACCACTGGAAAGCTCTTTGAAAGCTCTATCCATCAGCTTGGGTTCCATTGCTCTTGAAATTATCTACTACACTAGAAATGCCTCCAAATCCTCTACACCATTCTCCATTAATGTGTTTCTTCATTCTCCTTGCTATTCCTAAGCCCTAATCACGTATGGTATCATTATTTACACTTTTGACACCATTTTCGTTAGTGGAAACATATTTATAACACTCAAATCTAATTAATAATAGAAACCCCAAATCCATGCATAATCCAATATTGGAAGATCCTCACAAATTTTAGTGTTGCTCACAATTTAGATATTTGGAGATCCAAATGTTTTGAATATCTCTTATCTTTTACAAATGTCTTTTTGGTGCACATACCTCCGTTAACCCATATATATTCGATAACACGTGGTTCAAATACTCCACTGATCTAGATATGTTGCTTGATCCAAATATATCATTCTATTAAGATATATACATCATGATTCAGATCCATTTACTCTCAATCTAGATATATCATCTTAGTATGGATATCTTATAGCTACTTAAAGTTATGATTAAGCTTTTGGGTTGTGATCTAGATATTGCTTCACTCCATGTTGATGGTAAATCATCAAAAATGCTTTCACATTTCCATCAACTAACAAACCTTTGAAAAATGACAAATGTAATTATTCAGAATTTGGATCTTTGTTTTAACTTACAATGGGGTCCACCCTAGATGTCTTATAGCTTTAACAAGAACATCAATTTTTAATTTGGGTAATTCCTTAGTCATTCAAACGTTTTTAGGGCATATACTTTTCCAACCAGATACTCTTCACCTCATAGATGTTTTATATAAGATTAAAAAATGTTAACTTTGATATTTGGAATGAGGGATGGTTCATCTATGAAAAAACAATGCTTCAAAACCAAAACAAGAAATCACTCTTGTTTGCACCCAATTTAAGACACAACCTCCAATAGAACAAAAAAAATACATAGAGAGTATTTATTAATCCAAAGTAAAGCAAATGGTTATGATTTATATATTCTTTGCATAATATTCCTCCTCTGCACACAATAATGCTCTTCAAACCCATAATCTCTTTACATGCATTCATTTATTTTGAAAATCTATTAGATAAATCTTTTATACTCAACTCAACAAACTCAAGTTTCATTACTAGATTATCTAACATATTCTTAATTTGCATGTTTCTATCACTTCACTTAGAAAATAAATGGCACTCCTCTAACATCCTAATAACATAAATACCTCTAGATGGTATTTAGGAATATATTACAAATTTAAATAAAATTAAGGAAACTAAGTTCTATTGGTAAATGGGTTTTAACCTAGAAAGGTTAAAAATTGTTTTGAATGGTAGATTCCCTTGCATCAAGTAATGGGTGCAGTGTCAAGAATAATTGTCAAAACATCCATATATACTAATATATTTATCCATACATATTGAATCCATAAATGAATTCAATATGAAAAAGTATGATTAATATGACAAAGAACATTAAAATGACTATCCTACTAGAATCAAATTACAATATAAATAATATATAATATTCGTTTATATTCATATAGTTATACATTATCCATATATGTTTATGCTTAAACTATATTGATGTTTTATGTAATTAGTTGTAAAAATATCAAACAAATTTCTTAAATTTTATAGTATATATTTAAAAAAAAATGTCGTGACTAACATCTTAATTGCAAAGTCACATATTCCTCAGATTGTGCAACTATATATTCAAAATTAATTATCTCTTTGATATTGTAAAATTATTCAAGTTGGCCCCATATTATATTTGTATCCCTTGAGCTTGCATTGTGTTGAGCACACACTTGTATTGTGCATGTGGTGAATGAGTATGATTGAATTAATACAAGACAATGTTGACTTATTTAAATATCCATGAAACATAAGAAAATGATCACATATGAGATCTATCTACACAACATGGAACTCAAGATTTACATGAAAAATATTTGGGAGAAAATCATAAAATTGTTTTTATAATTCTTTGTAGGAACTTTGAAGGGGCTCTCTTCCATCTCTTCCTCATTCGATAATTCTTGTGGGCAGTTGGGATGGTGTGTTGAGCCAATCATCTAGGGAGTTAAGTTGTTTCCTTTGCAACGTGAAGTGTGCCCCTATCACCTATCCACGCTGGGTATTTTCCTTTAGTTGGCTTGTGTCTTCTTTGGGTGATTGCTTATTTTTTGGATCATTATTTCAAGGCACCATGTTTCAAGGTCTTGATACTATTGAAATCATGTAGGATTACATTAAATAGATTGTTAATAACTGACAATTGAATGTTGGTTCCTCCACTAGTGTGTTGGAGGTTATGATTGAGCTACAGATGAGGGTTATTAGAATGAAGGATGAGTTGGTGCAACTAAAAAATATGATGGAGGAAATGAACTGTAAGTCCAAGTAAGACACAACTAACTCTAGTGACATATGTTTCCATTTCTCTGAATGTTTCAAATATGAAATGGTTAGTGTTGAATTCTCAGCTTTATGGCTAGTTTCCCGTGACGATGGGGGTGAACCATATTATTTCTTATGTTATACAAGTTTTTATGTAGTAATGGTATATACTAGAGTTCATGAATTTAGTGGCTCTAGAAGATTGTTATATCCATGTGTCAATTCCCAGGAACAATTTTGTATTGCAGGACATAGCTTTCATATTTTATATATTGCTAGTTAGTCTAGGTTGGTGAGTTATTTTGTAATGGTTGTATAAATATGACCCCCAATAGAGATTTGATATAATATAATATATTTCTAGTTTGGGTTAAAATAAATTATTTTTAGTCATCAACCTACTACTACAAATATTTCAAGGAACCATCCTACTGGAGATATCAACCCACACAACTAAGCACCAATTTAGCAAGTGACATCAATCATTTTTTTCAAGAAACAACCCTTATTTACTGTATATAAATTCTTCAAAAGGTATCAACATCCACATTATATTTTTTTGAGTTTTCTTGCTACTTCTATGATCTAGACTAGATCATTATAATGTTTTTCATCCACCTTGAAGCACTAAGAGTGGAAAAAGTGGAGGAATCATCTCAAAAGACCATTTATACTCACGAGATACAATTTGGAAAATTGGGGTTTGAAACATTCTTGGATAAATTTGAGGCATTAAATGGTGTTTTCTAGAGGCAAAACTTTGTCACTTAAGGAAACACATTTATATGATATTCTACACAATATTACCTTTGAAATAACACATGAACCATCTTATTTGGTGTTTGTATGAAAACATTATGTCACTTGGAATTTGACCTTCCAATTTTGACCACCATAATTTTATAGGATCTGACATCGAGCCTCATTATTCATGGAAAAGGGGATAACCACATGATCACAATGAAGAAGCTTTTAGATGAGTCCATATTGTAACTCAATTTGAGAGTAGAAAGAGTCAATCTTAACCTCTATTAGTCTATCAAATTGCATTATAACTTGGGCACTAGGAGGAAAAGGGGTTCCATTCTATTCAAGTGCATTTTTGTTCCATATATGATTAGAGTACCTAAAAGTGGATAGGGAGGAAGAAAAGCTCAAATGGTTTGTGTATTATAGCAACCCATAGGCCACATGCCTCACATCATTATACTTACATACATTTTCCATTTAGAGAAAGATAGCAAGGGAACCTCACCTTCTATCTAGGTTTTCTCCTGAAATGGTTTCCTAGGTTATATCTTGTGTTAATTTATGGTCTGTGAGTTTTATTTCCCTGTTCTCTATTTTCTACATAATTATAATTTTCCTACATACACAATATAGAGTAATTTACAAATCCATCAATCCAAGAAGAAATAAAACATCATACTGTAGATTTTATATTTTGTAATATATTTTAGTAAATCTATTGTGATGAAGTGTCGAATGGAATATCCATGGTAGTTTACAAATCATTTTGTCTTCACAAGGACTGCTCTCTACTTTCACCTTCAATATATTTTCTCACTACTTCTGCCATCACTAGGTCCAAATAGAGTTTGAATTTCCAAAAAAAAATATATGGTAACTGTCTCAAGGCTTATTGTTTCAGGGCTCTTCCTAAATTTTTTTTTACAACATGCCATGTATCCAATTTTTCAAATCTAATTCTAAAACTTTTACCTAATTCAATTATATATGTCTCCTCTGATTTCTAAATATTTCATATTCTGAAAAATCCCATAAATGAAGTTATAGAAAAACTTCCAATCTCACCTATTAGAAGTTAACTTTAGGACCATTTAGAAAACCTCACTTCCACAAGGAATATCTCAAAAATTACATCCAATCAAACTTTAAAAATTTTAGTTGAGGTACATCTCTATGTCTCCTTAAAAATGTCAAAATGTCATTGTTTGAATAGTCCAATTAAAAAAAATATACCCAAGATGGGATTCTAAACTATCTGAAACTTATTTCAAGATCATTCAAACCCCCTAACTTCGAGAGAGCATATGTCCAAAAGTATACATAACTAGATTCTAAATTTTAACATAAGTACCTAGAGATATCACTACTCTCCTCAAAATTTCATGGTCTAAACTTATCCTAGAAAATAAATTAGAGTTAAAATTCCAAATTAACCAATTTGAAATAAATTTCGGGAAAATTTAGGAAACCTAATTTCAATAGAGCATAAGTCCAAAATTACGGGGAAACAAAGTATGGAATTTTTACCATAGGTACCTTGAGACTTTTCCTCTGCCTTCTCAAAGTTTCATGACCTAAAGAATCCCAAAAGTAATTTATAGTGAAAATACCAAAATGACGTGCTTGAAACTAATTTTGGGACCAATTAAAAACCCTAACATACACAAAGTATATCTCTAGATGTATAAGAAAAAATAATCTAAAATCACAAAAACATGTTTCTCTCAAAATCTCCAAAATATGCTCAAAATTTCACCATTCGAAGTAGCCCAGAAAAAGAGTTACAACGAAAATGCCAAGATTACCCATTCACTCCACAAATTAAAGTTTTTCTCACTTGCACTTTCCATCAAATTTTGTTCTTTTATATATTGTAATAACCTTTCATGAAAAGACATCTAGATTAAAAAATCACATTAGTTAGTGTTTTTTTGGATGAAGCAAGAGACAATCCTTCTATTTCATTAACCAAAAAATAAAGTTACATCATTTACAAAAAGAATTTACGCTTCATGGACTCAGGAAATATTTTGAGTATTCTGACATAGAAATGACCCTCCCCTCAACATTAAGCAAAGCTAACGTCTCAAATAAATCCTAAGGTTAGACCTAATGATTTTTAACTAAATTTAAAACTCCATTAACCCCACTACAATATTTCAAAAAGCTTGAAAGTACTGGTGGCCCCACAAAACTACACAACCAAAACTGACCATCGATTCATACTGTGAAATCGAACAGCTCGAATAAATATTGCATTGCCAAGATGACCAATTGATAATGCGTGATGGAAGGTGGTATTTCTAACCACCCCTTCACACGTGTTGGGAGTCCAATGCAATCGCTCCCAAAAACCCAATACCACTTACTATTCTGAAGCCAAGTGATCACACAGAAACAACTTTGTGACTGGTTTTCCACTCCGTATGAGGAATGCAGGTAAATAGCTACCGCCGGAAAGAACCAACCACCCTTCTCGCGTGAGCTCGCTTCAAAACTTTCCTATGAGATTGCCACTAACTATAAACTGACCCCAGTGTTGCGATCCGAAGGAAAGAGGAGACAGGACAACTCACACCAGGGTAATAAGAGCCCAGTCTGAGCTTGCTGTTCTGCAAGGAACCAACTGAAGTACTGGGATTGAACGTGCTTAGAAACCTTCATTCAGTACCTTTCACTCTGGTCCAATATCTAAAAATTTCTCTATCCTCTACCACTTGTTCATTGCAGAGAGCTTTAAATCTACTCTGAGGTGTCTCCTGCCACTTCATCTCAATCCTGCACTGTGAATTAATCACTCCTTGGTTGGCTAGTGTATTCGCTAGTTTATTGGTTTTCCGTCTAACATTGTTGAAACTAACAGTTCGAAGACGCGGGAGATGATTTTGAATTCTCTGATAGACTTGGATTAGCCTCTAGTGTTTTGAGACCTTCTTTGGCGTTGTTCCACAACTGATTCTCTTGACCGCATTAATGGAGATCTCTGAATCTACTTCTATAATGAAATTTGAGTTGTGACTCAGTTTCAGAAGCTCTAGACATTGTTCCAATGCAATTAATTCAGCCATATTATTGGTGGCTTTACCTAAATGGCAATGGAAAACAAAGATTATGTTTCCTTCTTCGTTTCTTAACACTCCTCCATAACCAGCTGTTGTAGGGTTTCATTTTGAAGCACCATCAATATTGCATTTCAAATAACCTTTCCGTGGAGGATGCCAGAAATCCTTTTCTATTTCTGAATCTTTTTCCTTTCTGCCTAGTCCACAGGGAATTATCTCATGCATACCCAATTTCCTGAGAGTTCTCAACTCATTCTCTGTGGGAGGATTCTTGGGATAATTGCGGACAGTGGTACTAACTGTCTCCTTAATCTGTTTCAAGATCAGATCCAACAGGCGAAGAGGAATAGTTTTTTCATCCTTGAAATTTCATTTATTCCTTTCTTTCCAAACATTCCAAATAATGAAGCTGGCATAAAGGCCCAGGCCAAATTAAGGAGCTCATTCTCCAAAAAATTTCTTCACCACTTGTTTAGGGTATTAATTATACTTTCTTTATCTCTGTCTGTCTATTGAAAAATGGTGGCAAAAAAATCCCACAACCAGGTGGTGAATGTGTAGCTGTTGAGAATGTGCTCCATTTTTTCCTCTTGAGCTTCACATAGTCGACATCTAGAAGGCCTAATAACACCCCTTTTCCGAATATTGTCCCAAGTTAAGATTTTCTTGTGATGAACTAACCACATGAATAGCTTGATCTTCATCCACCCTTGGTGGCTCTAACATTGTTGCCAGCATTTTGCTGGAACACAGGAATCTAGGTTCAGGATGATTCTTTTTGCCTCCCTGAGATTAAAGGTGCCTTCTTTATTGAGGCCTCAGCTTAACTAATCGTGTCCCTCTGTTACCAATATCTTCCTTTGTTTTAATATACTCATGAGTTCCTCTGTCTTTATTTTTATGGTACTGTCATCTCTGCAGTCTATGCTTCTCCAGTTTCTCCACTTTCCAGAGTTGTGAGGAAGATTCCAGAAATCTTTAACTTTGATTAATCCTTGGGAGTCTGTTTCTTGCTTGAGGCTCATAAAGTCCTCTCTTAACAACATTTGTTCTTGTTGCCATTTGTCTTCCCAGAAGAGAGTTAGATCTCCTTCTCTAATTTCCCAGAAATTGTTGTTTTGAACTAGGTTTCTGTTTTCCCAGGCTTTATTCCAGATGTAAGAGCCTTTTATGTTTCCCGACATTCTTATAAGGTCTCTTATTTTCCAGGAGCTTGCATATTTTTCTTTCCAGGTCTTAGCCCATTGAGCTTCTAGTTCTTTAACCCATCTCCACTAGAGCTTGGCTCCCAAAACTTTACTCAGAATCTCTTGATCATCTAAGCTTAGGCCTCCATGACTCTTGGGTTTACAGATTTTATCCCAAGAAACAGGGGCCCATTTCTTCCTTGTTTCCTCCTTGCCCCAAAGGAAACCTCTCTGGATATTCTTGAAATGCCATAACACACCTTTGGGGGCTAGGAGGGCTGATAAAAAGAACACAAGGATTGATTGTAGCATGGCCTTTGTTAGAATCAACCTACCAGCTAGGTTCAACAATTTTATAGTCCTTTTTTTGACTTTGTCTTGCATTTTGTTGAGCACTGGTTCCCAAATACTTTTGTGCAATGGTCTGGCTGTAAGGAGAATTCCCAAATACTTTGAAGGGAGGGAATCCCTTTGAAAGCCTAGAATTCTGGAGATATTTCTCTGAATTGCAATGTTAGTATTAAAGAAAAATATTTTAGATTTAGAGATATTAACTTCCATACCTATAGCCAAGGTAAAGTCATTTATGATTTGCTTGTAAGCCGAAGCTTCTTTGACTGTGGGAATTCCTTGTAGCATGGTGTCATCTACAAATTGTTGGTGAGTCATTGCCTGACCATTGTACGTTAATTGAAGGCCCTTAATCTTTCCCAAAGCTTTGGCCTATTTAATGGACCTTCCAAGCCCTTCCATCATGATGATAAAGAGAAAGGGAGAGAGAGGGTCTCCCTGCCTGAGGCCTCTAAAAGGATTGAAGATCTCTGAGGGTGAACCATTCACCAAAATCGAAAAGCTGGAAGAGGTTACTAGATCCATAACCCATCTGACCTAGTTGTGATTGAACCCAAAAGCAATAAGGACCTTCTTGACATAGATCCAATTCACCTTGTCATACGCTTTGGCAATACCTAATTGCATGATCATACCAGCCTGCCTCTTGCTAGTTAGCGTGTGAACTACTTCATGGGCTTGAATAATGTTATTTAGGATTTTTTTACCTTCCACATAACTAGATTGTTCCCCTAAAATTAAAGAAGGGAGTAGAGGTTTGAGTCTACTAGCCAAAACCTTGGATATAATTTTGTAAACCACATTGCATAAAGCAATGGATCTGAACTTAACAGCAGTCAGGGTTGAATACTGTTTGGGGATCAGGGAGATGAAGGAGGTGTTGAGGGATTTTGGAATAGTCCTATTTCTTCTGGAGTCCTCCACAACTTTTAGAATATCCTGTTTGACAATGTTCCATCAGGCTTTAAAAAAGTCTACATTGAAACCATCTGGTCCTGGAACTTTGCCATTTTTCATGTCTTTAATAACTTCACTGGCATCTTCTTCGGTTACTAGTTTATTCAGGTTGAAATTGTCCTCTCTAGACACCAACTTAGGGATATTTTTTGTAATTTCCTTGATGCATTTCTCTCTGTTTATATTGTTTTCCTCAGTGATGCCTCCGAAATGTTGTACCAACACAGTTTCGATATCCTTATGAGCGGTCTGAAGCTCCCCGTTTTCATTCAATATCGAAAATATTCTATTGTGAGCTCTATTGGCCATGGTGCATCTATGGAAAGATCTGGTATTACGTTCACCTTCTTTGAGCCATTGAACTCGAGACTTTTGTCTCCAAAATATTTCCTCTTGTTTACATAATTTCTCCCATTCTTGGTGGTGTTTATCGGCTTGCTCACTTTCGACTTTATCAAAACCATCTGTGATCAGTGCTTGATTGAGTTCCTGAAGTTTGATTTCCATAGATTCTTTGTCCACAAAAACGTTACCAAACTCCTTCTTGTTCCATTCTTTGAGCCTGAGTTTCATGTGCTTGAGTCTTTTATGAAGGAGGAACATTTTAGTGCCCTGGATCTGCAAATCTTCGGACCACCATTTTTCAATTTTGCTGATGAAATCTGGGTGGGTGAGCTAGACATTCTCAAATCTGAAGGGTCTATTCCTGGGAGAATCGATCCCCTTGATTTCTAATTAAATCGACCAGTGATCAGAGCCTCCAAATGGGAGAACACTAGCTTTCATTTCTCTATTTGTTAGCATAAGCTCCTCTGATATAAAAATTCTGTCTAACTTGGAGGCGACCTATGCCTCACCTCCTCTTTTATTGTTCCAAGTGAAATGGCCATTGTGCATTTCAAAGTCCACCAGTTTCATATCATCCGTGAAGGTTTGGAATGCTATGGAATCTTTACTTAGTAGTCTGGTACCTCCTTTTTTTCCGAAAGAGATTTAATCATGCTAAAATCTCCTCCCATGACCCAAGGAATTTCTTCATGTCTGCTTCTAAGATTAACCATGGATTCAAGAAACCTAAGTTTCTCATCTATTCTTTGGGGCCCATAAACGTTTGTGACCAAGAAGGTATCCGAAACCCCAACTGGTTGAATAATTACTGATAGGTAACTTCTTGATGCCTCTGCATCTATTATGCTAACTTTTTGAGGGTCCCATAGAGTTAGAATGCCCCCTGCTATGTTCTCTGCTTTTACTTCTAGAAACTCAAATCTATTAAGCCATTTACTATGGATTTGTTTTAATTTCTGAATAGAGCATTTTGTTTCCTGATTGAAGATTATGTCTGGCATTGCTAGTTTCATTATGTTACTTAGCATTCTTTGTTTTCTTTTACTACCTAGAGGATATGAACTTCATAATTAAAGATTTGTAAAGGAGTAACTGGTTAGGTATTTCATCTTACCCGAATCTATCATTAGCTTTCCACACTCCATCAAGAGCTCATTTTTCTTTTTCCTGCCCCTCTTCTTTCCTGGAATTCTAGTCGCTAATCCTAGAGTTGATTTCATAGTTTTCACACCTTTATGCTCTTGCCTGTGAATGTTTTTACCTTTGTCCAGCCCTCTTTCTTGAGTTTTCCATAAAAACAATTGTTGTAATTTGTCGCATTCTTCTTGAGGCAATGAGTCTATTCCTCCCTTGGTTCCCTGCATCAAGAATCCTTTCAGATCCATGTTTACCTTATCATGAATTTCCTGTAGTTCATGATCTTCCAGATCTATTTCACTTTGGGTCATTTCCTGATCCATCTCCATTTCCGTTTCACTCATCATCGTCTCTTTTTGATAACCATTATATTGAGAATGTTTGTTGTCTTCTTCCTTCTCTTTCTCATTAGGACCTTCCTCCTGAGATTGGTTTTCTCTCGTGATTTCTTCATTCTCTTCTAGCACTTGAAACTTGTTCTGAATGACCTTCTGCCCCTCGTTGTGTTGTTTCTTTAGCCCCTTTTCCCCCCTTTTCCTCTACTTGCCACTTTTTGAAAACTTTTAGTCTCCTTCATTGTATTAGGTTTCCCTTTGTTATCTGCTTTACTGAGAGGGAAATCTCTGAACAAATGTCCATGCTCATGGCATCTACGACATCTGAATGGGATATGCTCGTAGTCTACAGCCCGCACCCACTCCTCATCAAAAACTTCTAAGATAACTTCATCCGAAAGAGCTCCTGATAGATACATTTCCACACATATCCTTGCAAAGGAGGTATATTTTCCTCTTCTTGTAGCTTTAGAAGCTCTGACAAAACATCCTAGTTTATTGCCAATGGTAGCTAGCAATTTTGTTTGTTAATAATCTAGAGGTAGAGAATAGAGTCTTACCCAAACAGGAACCGAAGTAAAATTTTCCCGCACTGGGACAAATTTCACCCTCTAAGGCCTCATATAGAGACCAACTACTGCATAAAAGTAGGGTCCTCCTTTGAATATTCTGTCTTTATCTTCGATGCTTGAGAACACCACTGTGAAGAATCCCTTTGACCCAAGATGTAGGTCAATGCTTCCTTTGGGTTTTCAGTGATCCTTGATCCACGTCTGTAAAGATTTTTCAGTGGGCCATAGTCCCATGAATTTACAAATAATGGCATAGGTGCCCATATGTTACCTATGCACCTACAGAGCAGGATCATTTCATATTATTCTAGGCGTGATTTCTGCTTTTGGTTTGTAGGGTCCCTTTTGTTTTTTGTCTCTTGAACCATGACTTTTGTCTTCTTCCTCCTTGTCCTTTATGCTACTGTTTTCCTTGGTCTTTTTCCCATTAGTCTCCTTTTCATTATCCCTATTCCTGCCATTCGCAAAACCTTTGCTACTCATCATCGGTGTCTTGCCTCTGCTAGCTGCTGCGTCTTTGTAGGAGGGATTCGAGCTCCCTCCTCTTGTGCCCTCCATTGGAAATGATCTTATACAACTTTCTAAAACCCTGGCTAATCGCTTCGGCTCCTGCTTTCTTTCTCTTCAAGACCTACTCAAAATCACATTAGTTAGTTAATTTAGTAATTAATTCTTCATTTTATTTCACTTTTCCAAATATCATCAAAAAATATCATGTGGTTCATAAACCATGCATTTGAAACCATCATTTCAATTTTTGACTTCTCCTTTTCGAAACAACCCCCTTTTAAATATACATGGATACTTACATATAAAATCAATGATATATTCCCTTTGACATCAATGGAAACATTTTTTTTAATACATTGCATCTTTTCATCAAATGGAACAAAATCTCCACAATTGGATGTTTGTTAGCCACAATCTACAATGTCCAAACTAAAATGATGATCACTATAAGTACACATGGTACAATATGTTTATACGTTAATGTACAAATAATTTTTCATATTAGTATTGATAATTATACTTAAACTTACAACATTACAAAATCGTGTTTAATTAAAAATTATGTGGTTAATCTCATGATTGGTCTAATAACACATATTATAAATTTACATCCAATTTAAGTGAAAAAATGAAGAAGTGTCATATTTCCTAGCTTGAACTGGAAAATAAAATTTGATATTTTTTTTAATGGTGGTTCACAGACATTGGGTGGTCGCTACATCCACGTGAAAATCTGGTAGATCAACCCCGAAGGGAATCAAATCTTGTCGACCAAACTAGCAAGGCCTAACCCCAAGGGAATCAAGGAGAATTCACCCTATGACCTCCCAATCAGTGAGGTTCTTAGCAACAAGAACTCGACCAGTTACAGTGACCCTTGGGGCTATAAAATAAGATTGGATATTGCACATACTTTTAAAATGAATTCCTTGAAACACATATTTTCCATGTTAATTTTTATGTGTAGCAAAGAAAATATTTGTAGGGAAATTTGTTATCATTCTAGTCATATTTCATTCACCAAATATTGATGTCATTTATTATATAAAATGGATATTTAAATATATCTTTTTCCTTACAAATTTATGAAAATGTTAAGTAGTAACTTTTTTTATAACAAATATTCTATAGCTAAATGTACAATTTTGAAAACAAAATTATGCAATTGCAATTTGCACAAAATAGTTTATCCCACTTGTTTTCCTTTTAAATTTGAGATCAAATTTTTTATTATTTTCTTAATTTTCTTAATTATTGTTTGAATTACATTTTATATATCTTTGTGTTCCCAGCAAATAATTCTATTTTTTTAATTATTTATGTAAAATGAAAAAACATCAGTATCTTTCAATAATAAACATCCAAGGATATTTCATATATTTTTTTCTAATTTTATTATTGTGTAATCTTTAGGGTAAATTTTTTTCTGGCGGACCTTCATTATTTATGGTAAAAAATTATATATAAATTTTAGAAAATAAAAATAAAATAAAAAATATGATATCAAATCTCAACTTGGAAAATTATATGCCATTGGATATAGGATCCAATGATGAATTTGAAAGCACTAAGTTCACAACATTTCATTAAGGAAACAAAGTGTTTTCACCTCTTAAGGCTTAACCTATGGAGTTGGTTGTTGGATTATGCCATTAATAATTAATTCTCTTATTATTTATTTTTTCATAATGGTATTTATGCTAATAAAGATTAATAAATTCATTATATGGGATGGAAGGATATATTTTTATGTGATAGAAAGACATGCATAAATATTGAGGAAATTGGTATGATGGAAGGTGACAATTTGAGGTTTCCACATGTTCCAATATGTGATATGAGACAATGTCAAACGGTATTTGTTGATGGTATTGTACCCAAGCTAAGAGACCATAGTACTCATACTCATCATGGTAATTAACAAAGTGTAAAAGAAAATCATAGAAAAATCATGGTTCTTAATAGTTCTTATCATAAGCAATATAGTTGGGAGGTATTTTATGGGATCGAGAATGGTGAAAAGGGATTTCATTTCCCACTATTTGAGAATATTATACTAATGATTTAGTAAGAGAGAAATGGAGAGTGAAATTATCCATTCCTCCCATGGCACAGATTAATGTATTACCTAGTAGAAACAATAAAATATGAACAATATTGAAAGTGGAAAATAAAATAAAGTAGTTAATGAGATTAAACCTATAGAACATCACCGTTGTATTTACAATTTCAAAACATGTATAAATTTTCATGTAATCCTTCAAGGGGAAATGTAGTTTGAAAATATACTCAAGACAATAATGAGATGTTGAAAAACATTGCATGGCCTTATAACTCTATAAGTAAATTTCACTAGTAAAAGCATACCTACTTATTGTCCCATTAATAATAAATATCAACTACCTAACGAAATCTATTTAATAGGGATGACCCCTTTACATTGAGCAACTACCAATTAGATATATAATGAGCCTAGTTCAACTATTATGGTTTACCACATTAATTGACAAGCTCCTAAGTAGATGAAGTAAGTAGGTTATTCTAGGACATTAAGAAGCCCTCCACCCCTCAAAAGTAGCATTGTCTTAAACGTTGGAGGTGTGAAAATCTATATAAAGCTATTTTTGGTTCCCAAATTGCATCATCTAGTTGCATATCATTCAACTATATTAGTACTTCCTAATTAATGCACTGGAATATTTGGCACTCTCTACTTCTTGGTGCTAGTTATGACTATAGCTAACTTTCTTCATTACATTCTAGAAGGATAACACAAACTTGGAAACTCAAACACGTGATATTATACATATATGATAGATGAAATAATACATGGATCTTATAGATGGAAAGAAGAATTAATTTGTATTCAACTTGGCTAGTGTGCTATAGGAGTTTAAAGGTTCCAAATATTTTGATGCTATTTTCTAATTACCTTTTCCTTTGAGAGAGATATTCTCATTCAGATAGAGATGAATAAAAAATTAAATTACCTCATACAAAAGAACACTCGGAGAAATATTATATGTCCTATTACTTTAGTCTATGATTATACATAACCGAATTATCCTTAAACCCATGAGCAATGGCCTCTCTAGTTTGATGTCTTTGACCCTCATTGTGAACCTTTAATGTGCTTGATAAATATGAAACTAATAATGGTGGTGTATTTTGATATAAATCCATACAATAAAATTTTTGTAATACCATTATAAGTTCTTCAACCATTGTAAAGGGGTAGTCATTATGCCCAAGGGAATAATGCCTATGTAATATAAATAAAATAGGTTTCCAAGCACTTTTTGACCATTAACTTGGGATGATAACTTATGTTAATTTATAATTGTGTTTGTTGTAGCTTGTGGAACACTTTGGCACTATAAAAATGTTCCCTTTATAGTATAAGGTATCCTACTACCAATTATATCCGTCCATTCATGGTATTGGGATCCTCTAGAATTCTTTCGATGAGTTGAAGCATAATATCGTCTGCGAAACATGTTAGTATTTTGTGAACCAATGCATTATAGATAAGGATAAATAAAAGAGAGATCTATCCTCCTCATATTTATTAGAGAAAGAATAAACCACTACATTATATTTTCCTTTCTTATATATTACCTCATAATCATGCTTAATCATTTTAGGGACCCGCTTGTGTTGATTATGGGATGGAAACCACTACTCAAAAGAATATTTCAAAATACAATGGTCTTTCTTTATATGGTAGTGAAAGCCAATGAGATAGGGCACCAAGTATTGAATTACTAAAGGGAAAACACCATCTCTTTCTCATAAGTGGGCTCGCATAAAAAAAAATCACATAATTATTTACTAATGAGAAATAAGGGATTCCCCTTGTTGCATCAACTTGACTCCAAGAAATCTATCTAAAGCACCACATTCCAAGAAAAATGTCTTAAAATGATTAGGCATATTTAATACAAGTGTAGTACATATGCAAACTTTAAATTTGTACTGGCCTACTTGATGGACTCTTTTCACATAAAAACATTATTTGTGAGAAAGGTAGTTAAGGGGAGGAAATTCATTTGTAATTGTTCACAAACTTCATGTACTCTCTTGTAAGTCATGACCAATATTACATAGCTTCAATTTTCTTAGGATACACATTCCCTACTATTATTGACAATCTGAACCAAATATTTAATCTAGTAACTCCAAAAAGAGAATCTTGAATGTGGAAGGAATAGATAGTTATCATAAAGGCATTATATAAGTTTACCAATGTGATCCACATGTGCTTCCTAGGTTTTCTATAGATGAAAATATCATCAAACATTTCAAAAAAAAATTGTGTAGAAAGGTATTGAACTCTTTTTTTAGGTTTTGAAAGGTGGATGGAACATTTACAAAATGCAGTGGAAATAATAAAAAACCCATAATGTCCTTCATCTGTACATAAAGTTGTCTTAGGCTCATAGAACTCTTTCATTCA
Organism: Pinus tabuliformis; assembly: GCA_031772625.1. Lineage (NCBI taxonomy): Eukaryota > Viridiplantae > Streptophyta > Pinopsida > Pinales > Pinaceae > Pinus > Pinus tabuliformis. The sequence goes on from CM062819.1 coordinate 1,008,359,057, forward strand.
TATTTGGTGGTATATTGAGTGATGATTTATATTGTATTAGGAATGACAAAAAATATTGATGATAAAAAAATGTCACAAGTGAATAAAAGAAATAATGTAGAGTAGATTCATATGAAAAGAGTTTAATTATTAAATGGAAAAAATATCATCAGAATACATCATTGGAAACAATAATTTGATATTTACATTTCTTATGTTACCTTTCACCTAGAGTCGTGCACTTTCATCATTTGTCTAATACAATGGGTAAAAACCAAGCATGAATACCATAAATCACTATGGTAAAAACTAGCAAATAATTTGATATTTTAAAATTGTAGAGTTATATTTTTATTATTATTTCTTCCACCTCCTCAATACCATGGGTGGATACTGTGATTAACCAAAACAATGGGCTTGGAAAGCACCACAGTAGGAAAATATTACTAACCATAGTGATTTGATGGAAAAGGTGCATAGCCACAAATATCCAATTAGATCATTCCTTCACCCTGAGGAAGTAATTTCCCTCATTACTTTAAATACCCCCATTACATGGTGAAACTTCTGCTCAACTTGGCCCTTGGTGATACACTTTGTTTGGTGTAGGTGCTTCCCTAAGTGCCATTAACCTATGTTTACATCATCTAATCAATGGTTTACTATTCCATGTTGTTAGGGTTTAACTCTACTAGTGTCAATTGCTCTTCTATCTCTAATGTGCCCAATAATGGTGGAAAGCATGGCTGAAGGAGGTCCAAATTAAATACTAGGTGTAAACTAAATAAGGGGGGAATATTTAGCCAAAAATAATTATCACCCATAGCCTTGGTGATGGTGTCAGGTCCATAGAAAAGTGTACAAATATTCCAAAGGGGTCTTATAAGATGCTCTTTTTACAAATGCAACTAAGCCTTATCTCCCACTAAAACTTGTGTGACATCCAATGTTGGTCATGGAATAACTTGTACTTACTATTATCTTTCCGTAAAATATCATTGAACCATTAATAGAAGTGTTAAATCTTCTCAATGAATTTGGTGGATTTGTTGGCCCTATATTGAGCATGGGAATATTTTTCATGTTTGGATGTAAGGTGTTGTACTACATCAGTTGGACTAAATGGTTGAAATCCAAGGTCCACCTAAAAATGGTTGTGGTTGTTCAAGCTATGGATGGATCTATTGTAGCTTTAGTGAACATAAATGAGTATTTCATCCAATGTGTGTGGATGTTTGGAGTTGTACATGCACATGATATGAAATATCACCTCATTGATGACCTCAGTCCTTCCATTAGCTTTGGGGTAGAGGTTAGTCGATTTTTTAAACATGGTGTGCAATAGTGACGAAAGTCTTGACCAAAATATGCTTAGGAACATGCTAAATTGATTTGATATGATGCTCTACGGTATCCAAAAATGTACCCACCCATTCAAAGAAGTTCTTGGTAGTGGCCTCTGCGATGATATTCATTTTGTGGGCCATCATAATTACTATTTTAGAAAACAAATCAACGACGGAAAAAATAAATAAATTCAGTGCTTGGTTTAAGGAATACTTGACATGTATTCCATCAAGATGGATTCATAGGACCTGCTGGGAGTAGTAGGAAGTACAAGATTTTCTTCTTAATGAATGGTTTGGAAGTGGTACAAGAAGTGTAGGACCCGATATACTTGTTGACATGTCATATGAGTTCCAACCAATAGAAATACTTTTGTATCATGGCCATTGTCTTTTCCATGCCAAATTGGTTTTCATCCAAATGTTGCGAGATTCCCAAATTAGCTTTGGATGATGCTTAACGTTACAATGTAGAGGTAACCTAGTGGGTGAGGAGAAGATGTATTTATCCTCTTCCATGACCTTTTCCACCTCCTTCTGCTATGTGGAGAGGCGTTGTGTGAAGTTCATAGATGTGTTCGCAACCTTCCACTCACGTTTAAATCAAATGAATAAGAAGAAGAATTTATCGATGCATGATATAGTCTTCTTGCGTTGCTTAGATAAATTCAAACAAATGGTGGTAGTCGAAGCTACATATGGAATCATTTCCACTTTTCTGCCCAAAGTAATAACAACAATATGAGGTATAGTGACATATAGCATGATGCTTCCATAAGTATGGTTGGCATAAAACAACATCACAAACTTTAAGGGGGGAAATATCACACAATTCATCAAACTTTATGGGGGAATATCACACAATACCTCATCCTTGAAGGGCTTGATTCCAAAGGAAAGGTGACATTGTTGGATAACTTGGAGATCTCACTCTTGCAAGAGTCACTTGATGGCGTATAGTTGTAGGTATGGTGTTTTTGGTAGGTGAAACTTCTTGATAACCTATGATGATATGAGGATGTTTTAAATTATGTTGTCGACCATGAAGTGCAATGGAGAACCATTCACCCACATCTATGAGTGAAAAAGGAACTCACCTTCCTTTGATTCTTTGAGCTCACTTGGATGTAACTTGGTCGTAAAAATCATTGAACTAGGTTCTACATCAATAACCGTCTTCCCCTTGTTTAGATTTTATTTAGATTAGAAACCTACATTTAACTTTGAGACTTTCAGCTCAACCACCAAAAACTACTTTGAGAAACATTCATGGGTGTTATGCCAAGGACTCTCACAACTTTCTGATGTATTTATTCATCTTCCCATTACCATTCTTTGTTTGTGTCTTATATGGATTGTCTTGGGGTCGTCCATCTTAATGTACCCTTTTGTTGTACGGTTTGGGTCTACCTTTTCCTTTCTTATGATGTGAGTAATTTTCATATCTAAGCTCTTTCTTATTTTGTTCCAATTTCTACTCGATTTTGATAGCATATCATTACATTACACCTAATGAAGAGATGTACAAAAGCATCATTTTTTTCTAGATGTACCTGTTAAAACCGCCATGGCATTTAAGCACCATATGTCACTCATAGTCTTTGATACTTGGCTTAGTGTGCAAAGTATGGAAGATGTTTGTAAATTCTAGCACTATTTGGTCCCTCTCTTGCTATAATGTGGTCTCTCTCATGTACTGGTCATCATAGCTTCCAATAGGGTAATATTTTTCCATCATAGCCTCCTTGAAAGAGCCCCAGGTTGATGCAATTGCAAAACATTACATATTCCTCTATGGCCTTTTGCTCAAGGTAACTATCCCACCAATACTTAGCATGGAGGTCAACTTCAAGGAGCACAAAGGTACTATTTCTCTATTAGAAAATTTATTGACTAAATGATACCCTTGTAGTAATTTTTACCATTCATTTAAAGCATATGCATTTATTTGACCTTCAGATACAAGAATATCAAAGATAACCTATATCTTAAATGGGGTGGCACCTCCAAAGTGATCTTTTGACAAATACACATTAGTTGTTTTCATCGTGTGAACAATAGGGGAGAAAATATCCATCATCTCATCCCTTTGTCGCGTGATGGATCCCTCAAGCAACAATTGAATAGGATCTTCTACTCCTTCACCTTTCTTTTCTTTTTCCATGGGAGGTCATTGGCGTTGGTGAGGATGGTATTGAGAAAGCTTAAGTAGGTTTGGTCCTAACTCCTTATACCCTCACCTCATTGGGGGAATGAATAAAAAAATAAATAAAGGAGGCCACTTTGATACCATTGATCTAAACTATCTACGAAAGGAGACAAAATAGTATTGTCACAAATATTTTGAAATTTAGATCCAATCTAAGTATAAGTTAAACAATTGAAGGGAAAGTGATTTTCATCTTCAATAGTCTTTAAAGTGTCAAAAATGTGATAGACTCTTTCCTACCACGATAATTTTGGAATTGGAAAATTCCTAGTTTCACTATGGAGATCATCATAGTTTGCTCTTATTTCAACAATCGTGTTTATTTTCTTCTTTAACATACTCAAAACAAAGAGATACTTCATATTTTTTATTTTTCGTGGTTGATCACTTGTGTTCCATGTTGTTTAACCTCTTCTTGTACTTAGGATACATAGTCATATCCATGCTTTCACTAGGGGAAATACTTTCTTCCTTGGGGAAAACACTTGCTTCATTAATGATAATTATTAAAATTGTTGTAAAAACAAACATAAATTTTTGTCTATGCCATTTAATAGTCTTATAAATCAAGTCTCTAAAATGGTGCCATCTCCTAGAGTTACTATGGTAACTTAATCTAGAAAGAATAATTGTTATAATATCACAATATATAACTAAAAGAATAATTACTATAATATCACAATATATAACTAAAATCCATGTTAATAATAGTAACATTGATTGATTATTAATGCCATCATATAACTTTATATGTAAAATATTTCTTGCACAATTTATTATTCATGATGCTATCCTTGATCAACTTATAAGTACTAGTAATACAAATAAATTATTGCTCTAATTTCTATATTATAATTCCTAATTTAATTGTTAATTTAACATTATCACTTTAAAATTGTGTTAACCTAGTAATAATAGTAGTAATTCAATAAAGACATGGTATTTATTGTATCAAATTATAACTAAATTTGTTAATAATAGTAGCATACATAATATTTTTGACATCATTATTTTTAATAAAAACTATAATAATATTAAGAAAAATAATCTAAAGAATTCAAGACTGAGACACGAAAGAAAGATTGAGGAATTTAACACGAAATATTAGGTAGATTTATATAAATTAGGTAGATTTATATAAATTTGTTTTATATTGTTAATTATAATAATTTTATGGAAAAAAATAATGGATATTTACATTCAAAAGTAGTGAATCAAGCAATTTTTTAATTTGTTATTTTGAAAAAATTCAATCTAGTTAAGGTTTTAAATTTTAAACCTTAAATTTTAAATTTTAGATACATGTTTAATTTGAATTTTAATGAAATGCGTGTTGTTTGTGACACTAATCACACTAAACAAGTTAAAGATGAAAAAAAAAATTGAGAATGTCTAATTTATACTCAAATTATATATAAATATCAAAATATTTATCACAATGTTAATTTTATTGGCATTTTAACTCAACAAAGATATATTAACAATTTGTCCAGATACTTTTCAAATATATAAATAAAATTCTAAAAACATTCCAATAATCTCTTAACTTGTTAAATTCTAATGTAACATTTTCAATCATTATCAGTGATAAAACACTACTTATCATATTATTAATTCAATTTTCACCAAAATCGCCACATGGCATGCATTTAAAAGATTATATGAGAAAAAAAGTTACCCACACGTTAACACCAAAATTTCCAAATTACCAATTCCATTAATATACATCAGCACCCCCACAAAAGCAAAAAAAAAAAAACTCTAAACCCAATTGTTGCGGATCAAAATTATAATAAATGATAAAGAAAATAAAAATATAATGTATCATAAAGCAAGTTATGGACGCTATCTATAACTCGTAAAATTTATTATAAAACAAGTTATTTAAATACAAGACGTTATCTATAACTTGTAAAACTTCATTGCTTCATAATTAAAAGTTGATTAAATAGATTTTATTTTAAGGAGTTGTCTATAATGCGACTTTTTGAGATTCCGGTGATGGAATCCGGCGGAAAAAATTGAGATGAAATTATGATTTGTTGCAGTTAAAATGGTTTTTTAACTGCATATTCGGATTCAGCACCCTGAAAAACCCCTGAGAGGCTTTCATTGTGCAGAAACTAGTTATCAAACTTGGATTTCAATAAATTACTGCCGGATTTTCACCGGAAAAAATCGCCAGAAAGGCTTTCAAAAAGTCGCGTTAAAGACTACGGCTTATTTTAATGTATGATTTGTTAATTAAAAAAAACCAATTATATGGAAAATTAATCATTCATATCAATTAAAAAACTAAACAGTTTTACAAATGGAGTCATCCGGACGATGATACTTGTAGCTGGAATTAAAATTTCACATATTCCTACCAATAGCTTGTATGTATCTTCATCACAGGGGAAACTTAATATTATATATCCCTACGCAGGGATTCCTACCAACGCCCTGTATCTTCGTCACATAATATTATTTATCCCTACCTACGCAGGGAGGGAGCGGCCCGGCTGCGTTTGCGTCCTAAAAAGAGCGGCCAGGTTTTCGCCGACTTTGCCAACTCTAATTTTTATTTCTCCGAATGTGGGGCCCGTATTTCAGTCTCGTCAAAGCAACTAAAAGGGCGCAGTGAGTACTTGGATTCCCGAATGCGATGGAAAAATTGCGGATCCTCATGCGCGGCCGTTGCTGATTTTAATGATGTCGAGCAGCAATCAGCTATTATCCTCTTCTCATGCAGCAACACCAAGCACGGGTGAGAATGAGATAATAATACTCTAGTTACACGTATCTAATGTACTTTATGATGTAATGCATTCTCGTTTGTTTTGTGCCCGATATCATGATTTCCAGGGTTTCCTTTCGTATTTATGACGGTCGAGCAGCTGCAAGAAAATATGATTACATTGTAGCTGCAGGTAACTAGATATATTCTTAACATTAGAGAGTTGTTTGAAATAAATGTTTCAGAAGGGAACATTCTGACTCTTTGCAATCCTAGAATTAAATGTTGCGTGGCGGATGTTTGTTTCCTGTCAACGGGCGAAAAAATCTATTGCGAAGGTTGAATTGAATTAACGAAAACGTAGACACGTAGCACGTCTACGGTGAATTATCAACGATAATTCAGATAAAATACCAACCTTTAAATGAATTACCGGTCCGTATCGGAGCATGGGAGGATAGTATTTCAACCCCCCAAAGTTGATCCTTGATGTTAACTCAAGCACGAGTCTCGTAGGAAGCCTCAAAGAAATACACTGCCTCTATTTGAATCTCAGTCGTAGTGTATATGTTCTCCCAATTTTTTCTTTTAATTTTCCAAATAGTATTAAAATGTTTTTTTTTTTATTTGCATAATTGTGAAAGAACCGAGTGTTATTGTCACCTTCACGAAGACATAGTGCTTGGCTCTTTAGGTGTGAAGTAGCTTATTGGAACTCTAATGTGCGTCTCTGTTTTCCCTCAATATCCTTCAGTTATTCTAATAGAATAGAGAGTGCGTAGGGGCCCCCTATTCCATGATCCTACAGAGACTATCAGTCTCTTTAACTACCTTCCTTAGTTCCAAAAATAGATGACTTTTATTTTTTCTTTCCCAAATCTAGACTTAACACTTTAGAGTACTAAGCTTTTGTGTGATATTATATATTGGGGAAACCCCTGGCTCCAAGTCCGCCATATGCTAAGAAAAATTGGCCAAGTTATTAAAATCTTCGTCCTCCATCCAAATGTTGTTGAATTTGAAAGGAATATCAGAATGCATACTCTCCATCCACCATTGTAAAACAATCAGAGGTGAAAGTCCTATTAACCCACGATCTCATATTGCCTAGCATCTCTACCAAATTCCCGTGTACCAAAGAATGGTCCAACCTCTTCCCGAAAGGGTCCACCCTCGCCCTACCATTATACTATTGGGTAACAGAAGCCCTGCGCAATAGTTAGAGGATGTGAAGTTGAACATTTTGGGGGAAAGATAGGGTAAAGACTCCGCTGAAAGCATGAAGCATGAATTATAATAGGTTGAGTCAAAGGGTAGTCCGCCTGAAAATAATGTAACAAAACATAAATAGGGTCGGCCCACGCAGGGGTCACGGGCCAAAGAAGGGTATAAATAGAGCGAGGCTCTATGGGGCAGAGGGGGTAGAGTTTTGATAATATGAATTGTAATGGGTTCTTGAAAAAGATATTTGGAAAGCGTCTGTAAGTCCGAGTTGAGGGACTGGGGTAGTAGGTAGAGGCTCTGCAGCTGTGTGCATAGAGGTCTCGAATGTGTGCAGCTATGTGTGTGGACCCTTGCAACTGAGTGCATAGGGTGGATCTGGATGTATTAAGGACAAAGTGGAAATAAAGATAAGTTGCTTCTGGAATTCTGTGTTTCTTCTAAACTGTCATAATATCTGTTCTCAGCTTATGGTTGGAATGAGTATAAATCTAGGTTTATTTTAATGTGTGAATCAATTGTGTTGGTTAAATGTTTGCTTAAAGACCTTGGTAATTGATAACCACATCATCTAATAGAATAGCATACTAATAAGAAAAATATACTCAAGCTAGATCTATGTGAGTACCGAGCAGCATGGAGCTGTAAACTAATGTGCGAAACCTCCGGACCACACCAAGACATCCATAGGGTGCGGAAACCTGGTTCCAGCACCCTCCCCTACTACCTCGGGTGAGACCTCAGTCCGCGCTCCACCGGTTGTTGCCGAAAGGGCCAGTAGCTGTGGGATTTTTTTGGCTAAATAACTCTTCCAAACCTAGGTCAGGCCCATATAAGCCAACAAATGGTTCCGTTGTCGGGACCAGGATCTGCCTAAGGGGTGTTTAATGTGGGAACACTGAAATCCTACAAAGAAAGAACTCGAAGACTGGTGGGATCTGGAGCTTCACGAGTTCGTGGTTCAGGAAAACAGAAACTCTCGGATATCGGAGGAACAGTGGTTGGATCGCTATATATTCACAGATATACACGAGATCTTCTTTGTAACATTCTCGATAGAATTGTACGAGTGGATTGCGAAGTTAGCTGATAGTGTGGGAAGGTGCAGATTAAACCAACCAATAGTGTGGACTTAGGAACTAGTGCACAGGCTAGAATCTACCGAAGATAAACTTGCACGTGCAGTAGACCACTGGTTAGATCAGATCATAGGGGGATTTATCACTGAATTCACGATAGACACAACCATAAGTTACAGCGAAGCAGAAATGCAATTTCTCCAAGGACCGCAGGGTAGATACATCAAATCTTTGAATACTTGGATTAAGATGTTGTTGTGCGAAAAAAAGATCCTACGCGTATATTGATGTCTAGAGTAATGCGGAGTGGAAGGGGTTATCGAAGAACAGGAGAAGTAGAAAATAGCCCTTTGATTTCTATCTCGTGAGAAAGTGAGGAGGACTTCGCTAGGTTCTCGCCAGGAAGTGCGTTCTGATTGATTAAAGAATGCTTCCCATTGATACCACCTTCGTCTACACTGCCACCCGCTTCACCAGCATCGAGTCCATCCACACCAACACCCCCTCCACCACCAAAAGCTGGGATGGCGACTACAGTCAAGTTACCGACATTTCAGAGTGTAGGGATGAAGAGCCAAGTCGATTCTAGTTTGTGATAAAATTTGTATGGGACATGCAAGGCATAACAGATGAAAACATTAAAAAGGCCACACTGGTCAGTGCACTATAGGACCACGCGCTGACATGGTACATAGATTACTCAACCAACCATCTGAATGAGGGAATAGCAGCGATCCAGGACGCGCTTAACAAAGAGTTTGGCCGACCAAAGTCTGAAACCTAGTTGGTCATTGGGTTCAAGGAGATAGCAATGTTGCTTGGTGAAACTTTGTGGGATCTGGACCAGAGATTAAAGAGTACTATCTGTGAAGCTAACATGACTTTGACAGATGGGCAGCATTGCGCGTGGTTTGTGGCATCCTTAACGCCCCATCTGAGGATGGCTTTGGCACAACATAAGATCTCAACCCAAGCTGAGGCATTGGAAACAACAATGAGGTTACACATGATCCCAATATCAGACCCAGGGTTGGGAGTTTAGCAAATCCACGTGCAACTTCAAAACTTGAGCTTGGAAGTGTAGAGTCTAAAGCAAGGAGGAGTGTCCTGACCAGAGGTACGACCGGAGGTAGGGTGTATTAAATGTAAGACCCAAGCACATGACAAGGACCATTTTCTAATTTTCTCAAACCATCTGGCAGAAGGAGGCCCGATGCCCTTAAAAGTGGAGGTACAAGTAGGGTTAAGTGCTCTGCCTGTTCTCTGGTGCGCAATTTTCCAGGTAGGAGGAAAGCATGCCATGGACAGCTGCCACCTATTATCGAACTTATGACAACCCCCTCAACACTTATTTTGTAACTTCTGCAGAACGATGGGTCACGAGGAAAGGAATTACCGTATTTTGATGGATCAACCACGTATATATAGGATGTAAATAGAGACGCGCGGGCAGGACCTGGCTGCACCATTCGTGCGCGAGGGATTCCAGATATACAGATGGGGGCGCGGAGGATGGGGGCCCGGATGGGGCCGCAGACAGTTGATCTGCTATAATTGTGGTGGACAAGGAAATTACACTCGGGATTGTAAGAATCCAACTAAAGTCTGTTGTCCGTCATGCTACCTATTTGATCACGATGCAGTTGATTTCCCTACGCTGATTGCTCAATTACGGGAAAAAGGAGTGCTCCCAGCTAGCCCCACCCAGAATGTCCAAATCATGAAGGCTAAACCAAGCACTGAAGACCCCAACATAAACATGATGCTCAAAAGTGGCGAGCTACAGGGGAAGATAAGGGGAAGAAGACAGAAGAGGATACGTGGGTTCGTAAGGCTCCCCGAAAATAACTAGAATTTGATTTGGCACAAGCAAAGGGAACCTTTTTGGAGGATAAGAAAAATTTTGTGGAAGCATCGACTTCGGGTAGTAAACGACAACTGGAACTGGAACAGGAAAGGTCTTTGATAACTGCCTTCTTAGAAACCTGTATGAAGCTTCTAAGGGATGCTAATGCGGTGAGAGGGTTAGAAAAATTAATAAATAGATGTGCTGGGGCAGACGAACCGTGCCTGATCCGCAAATTGGGCAAACATGTTTTGCGTACCATTCGAGAGATGTGACTAACCATCCAGATTGGCGACTATGAGATGGACCAGGTCATGTTAGATCTAGGGTTCGACCCAAATGTCCTACCAAAACAAACTTGGGAACGCATGGGTAGGCCTATGCTACAATGATCCCTGATCCAATTACAAATGGCTAACTAGAAAAAGATTCTGCCTATGGGAAGGTTACAAGGGGTTACCATGGACATTAATGGCGCCAGCACGAAAACATATTTTGAATTCATTGAAATCATTGATTACAGTAACCAATATCTAGCGTTACTAGGGATAGATTGGGCAATAGACATGAATGGAATTGTCAACCTTAAGAAATGAAAAATGATCTTTGAAAAGAATTCTCTTCGAGTAGTAATTCCATTAGGTCCAGCTGAAGGAAAACGTTATATTAAATCTGTGCGCTATGATGACAATGATGGGGAACTAGATTGTATCTATAAGCTCACAGCGTGGGATTGGGACAGGGTGAATCCAATAGCAGACGGTCGACTCTCATGGGACAAAGATAGCGCTTGCACGTCGGATTCAGATGACGAGGTTGAATGATGGCATAACCTCTTGCGTGAAGTAACCACATTAAATTGCAACAAGATGGTTGTGACGAGAGCCATAGAACCATCCGCGGAGGAAGCTGAAAAATTGGTTGGCTCTGTGAGGCTGAAACTAGGTGTGCCAATAATATCTATGGTAGCACCCCAAACGACCTTGGCTTAGGCAAAAAGGGTAGTTCTAATAAAGCAAAGAAGAAAGCATGAAGGTCAAGGACAGGTGCAGGCACAAGTGGCCAGAAAAACTAAGGGAAATAGCCTAAAGTGACTCTAGTCGCCAATAACTGACGACAGCGTCCACAAGGGCTCAAGGCCCAGCCCACATCATAGCCATCCAATAACACAAACCCTTTAGAATTTGCAAATACCACGGCCTAGATGGATCTGGAGTAAACGATGGAAAAAAGCTCAGAGGAAGCCGGATAGCTGCAGGCCCCGCATTGATAGCACACCCTGGGTATGGTCGAGAGACCAAAGAGCGATACGTGAGAACAGATTCAACATAATATCACACCACGATGCTCACAATAGCATAGCCCCTCTACACATAAGGTGCTTCGGACCGCTTAGGAATACTGCTAAGAACAACCGAGTTATGACCCTGCTAGGAGGCACACATCCTCAGAACAGAAAAATAGCTACCCAAGTGACTGAGTGGTGCTCGCCGCCCAGGCTGGCAGGGACATTACGACGATGCACCAGCGGTGCGAACACTTGACTAACGGTCGATGTGACAGTCTCAATGCCCCAAGCAGTCAAAAGGATGTGTGGGACTATAAACAAGTCTGGAGGAAGCCGGTCTGGCGAAGCACTTCCCTCCCAGTCACAGCAGCGTCCGAGGAACTGTACTACCGCACGGACTAGTCAAGAGATGACCGTTAGCACCACTATTCATGACAAGGAAATTATTGTATGGCAGAAAGGAGCGGGCAGCGGACCTTTAAGGTGAAGGTTCCGAGTCAGATCCGCTAAGATCTACTGAGGGGATGGTAGCCCTACACTAGAAAAGGAGGGAAGAAATCCGTTCAAAATCTTAGCTTTATTTTATGATCGGGGCACGGTATGGACATATTGGCACTATACATTAGAGCAGAGCAGCAAGTAGTTGGCTCCCAAATAACCCATGAGTACCATGGCCAGAACCCGAGCACGATTCGCGAAAGAAATGCAGCTGAATCCGGAAGGGCCAAAGGGTGAGAGTTGGGCACCGGGGGTTCCAAAATCCCCACGCACACCACGAAAGAAAAAGAATAAGCAAAAGACGGGAACAGTTTGAGCCTCACCACGGTTCACCAAGAAATCCACAACCAATAAGGGCAAAGCTATTTCCACCAAAACTGACGAGGATGACTATGCTCTCCAAGAATTGCTTGATCAAATAGATGCATAGGACGAGGAAGAGGTAGATGCATTCCAACTCCCATCATTACCTCCATATCTTTCTCCATGGCAAGGGTCAACCAAGGTATCGAAGGACTTGGATGTCGTGAAGGCTGAGCTTTAGGCCCCACTTCTTCTTGATGATATAAGGTTTGAAGGCTTACTGTTGGGGTGCGTCCCGAGCCTTAAGTTTGAAGATTGGGATCTAGCCAACCACGATAAGTTCCCTGAACTAGCCAAAGACATGTTATTGCCACGGGTATGGCTACTAGGTGTGGAGAAGGTGGGATCCTCAACCTCAAATGGTTACCTCACTACCAACTGCAGGACGGAATCACTAATGAACTTCGGGCTAGGGAAAATCGCACCCTTCACACTTTAAGGGAGCAAAAAGCTGGGTTAGAACAGGTAAATATTTAGCACGGTGTCTTGGTTGAATGTTCTTGGGACGTCAAACAAGCAGTGACAGAATCATGCAACACGGTTCTGGCATTAGATATCCCCGTGGACCTTCCAATTGTTACCCAGGTTCAACACATGGCCACAGGAGTCTGCATGGCCCAAGAGGCGGCCGCAAAAGCACAAGGGGATCTTACTTGACAGATAGCAGAGCTCAGACTCTAGGCGCAACAACCATTGGTATACTATGAACAATGTTGCATAGAAATTCAAGCAGTCATAGAAACAATGAGGTGTGCTATCCGTGAATATTCGGGGCTCTTAGATCAGTCGATTGGCATACTTACATCTCTCCAAGAGGACCCCACCATACCATGTGTAGAAGTTGAGGCACGCACACTGTAACAAGCCTATGATACAGCTCGTGGCGATGCCCATATGGTCGCTCTCACATAGTGGCTAGCTAAAATGCAAGAGGCCCAAGCTCTCAAAGCCCAAATGGACGTTGCATGGAAACAAGAGGTAGAGCTTAAAGAATGCATTCAGCCTTGGCTCGATGAAGCGTTTGTCATTTCTACAATGATTGAGAGCAAGTTAGCACATATGCAGGTAGTATGTGATTCCAAGCAGGTGAATCCAACTGACACGGAGGCATCAGTGACTCGGGTGGAACAGGTACAACGGATCGCCGCAGAATTTGTTGAAGAAACACATGTTGTGCAGAAGCTAGTAACCAACCTCTATGAGAAGATCGCCCCACCAGCCGAGTGACTCGGGATGAGTCACGATGATTGTGTTAAGGGACTGTTGGGTAACAGAAGCCCCGCGCAATGGTTAGAGGATGCGAAGCTGAACATTTTGATTAAAGATAGGGTAAAGACTCCACTGAAAGTGCGGAGCGCAAATTATAATAGGTTGAGTCAAAGGATAGTCCACCCGAAAATAATGTAACAAAACATAAATAAGGTCGGCCCGCGCAGGGGTCGCGGGCCAAAGAAGGGTATAAATAGAGCGAGGTTTATGGGTAGAGGGGGTATAGTTTTGATAATATGAAATGTAATGGGTTCTTGAAAAATATATTTGGAAAGCGTCTGTAAGTCCGAGTCGAGGGATTGGGGTAGTAGGTAGAGGCTCTACAGCTATGTGCACAGAGGCTTGGAAAGTCCGTAGCTGTGTGCGCAGACCCCTGCAGCTGGGTGCGCAGGGCGGATCTGGATGTATTAAGGACAAAGTGGAAATAAAGATAAGTTGATTCTGAAATTTTGTGTTTCTTTTGAACTGTCATAATATCTGTTTAATCTTATCGGCTTATGGTTGGAATGATTATAAATCTGGGTTTATTTTAATGCGCGAATTAATTGTGTTGGCTAAACATTTGCTTAAAGACCTTGGTAATTGATAACCACATCATGTAATAGAATAGCACACTAATAAGAAATATATACTCAAGCTAGATCTGTGCGAGTACCGAGTAGCGCGGAGCTATAAACCAGTGCGTGAAACCTCCACACCACACCAAGACATCCCTAGGGTGCAGAAACCTGGTTCCAGTACCCTCCCTTACTACCTCGGGTGAGACCTCAGTTTGTGCTCCGCAGGCTATTGTCGAAAGGGCCGGTAGCTGTAGGATTTATTTGGCTAAATAACTCTTCCTGAACTGGGTCAGGCCCATTAAATCCAACATATACCATACAGGATAAAGAGGGAAAGGACAAATGTCAACTCGATGGTTTTCCTCAGATAGGGCTTGGAGTCTATATGCAAAAGGGTGCCTTCTACATCTAACCACCCATCATTCCTTTACTGATAATGTCACGTTGAAATCTCCATCTATAATAAGAGATCTAATCTTCAATATATCACAAGCCTCCAAACAATCCCAGAAAGAGGTCCTCTCCTTATAGGGAGCATAGAGGTTAATCATATGGACTCTTCCAGGAACCCCACGTAAGTGTCGCAACAATAGGATTTTTGCAAATAATTTGTATGTTGTCAATGATGCACACATGGGGTCATAAAGAGCCGCTATAGCACCTGAAATCCTACATGAGTTCACAACAACCATATTCCAATCCAAGAAGTTAGTCCATAAATATTCAAAAACCTTAATTGAATCTGCCATAGTTTCTTGCAGAAGGATAATAAAAGAATGAATATATATGAAATATGTTAGAGGGAAGAAAGTTTTGTGGAATTCCCTAGGCCACCCAAATTAAGCGATAGGCACTTCATCATGGGTCTCTAGACACAGACACATCTGATTTAAGTGCCTCGGAATCAAAAGTAGATATGATGGGGACATCTCTTAAATCTAATGAATCCTGAAAAATGAGAGTCTTGGCCAACGATCGACCTCTAAAGTGTCTACTTCCCTTTCTGCCCCACCACCTAATAATTATATTGAGAGAATATTCAGGGATAATGACACGAAGGGCTAGATCATCCTTTACCCTTGTGAATTGTAAGAGAATGCAAGTCCATAACGAGCTTTAACATCAGAAAATGTAGGTAGTTACCGACCAAATTATTAGGAGAGGAGTCTCGGGGCGGGAAAACTAAAGATGGAGGGGAAGAAATATGAATCAATTAGAGAGACGACCTCCCTAGAGGGGGGTCTAGACAAGGCAGCACTACAAGAGGGTTATCAGGAAGTATAAGGGCATGAGGGATGTCCAAATGATGCACAGAGGCTTGAGGAGACACAAAAGAGGGAGGCAGAGCTATCAAAAGAGGAGGGTCAATATTCTTGGCCATAGTAGTATGTGAAATACACCCCCACAAATTCTCAGAGCATTGACCCTTCTCCTTCGATATCTGAGACGCAAAGGTTGGAGAGGAGCAGGTAGAAGTTCATAATGAGGATGTTGAAAAATCATAATGCAAAGGGGTTTCATCAGATGTGAGATCAATACCTTACTTAGATTTGTCTTGTGGATTCTCTAAAATCTGTTGACCAAGGCATCCTCACCCTCCTCAACATATACATTCTCCAACGTAGAATATGTTTCACTGAGGGAATCGTTAAATAATGTGGTTCATATGATGACAGAGGGGTCACCTAAAAGGAATGCCCAACTAGTCCAGGCATTTTCTGAGCCAGATCAATCCCCAAGCCAAATCGATGTTTTTAGGGAGGCCACCTGAGAAACTGATCTTGACTAAGATCCATGCCACTCTCTTGTCCTTAGCATCCAGGTAACTAGGGTCAATGTAGATGAAGTAACCAATAAAGTCCCCAATCTCTATCAATGCCCAGCGAATCCAAAATTTGATTAGAAAACTAGGAAGTTTAACCCAAACCATGTTGTTCTTTGGAGTATCCAAGAGAGGGTTAAAGCCAACATACCACCTATTAAGCTAGAGGAAGCTACATCCTCACACCCAAGGGGATTGTAGGATGTGTTCAAAATCATCGTGATGTAAAAAATGAAAACTGAACCAGGAGTTCATGAATCAGTTGACCTTCAGATAATAACCCAAGTTAGGTGCCCACCTCAGTTTGACCCATTCCTACATATTTTATTCTAGAATATTTGCAAATGCCCAATGTCCAACTAAGGCCCTTTTCTGAAGACTGGCTATGTGGTCCCAAAGTATGTCATGTCCAAAACTCAAAAGTTTGGTCTCCGAGGACGAATTCATAACCTTACCTTGATCATTTCTCCTCTTATGCCACCCCGTGTATTGATTAGTATGACACATACCTTGATTCGCCAAAGATTTATCTCGTGGAGGGAGATCAAAGGTCGATGGGATTTGAAAACGATTCGATGGACTAGGAATATCTCACATTTTTCGGTTTTTAGTGTAGGCTAGCTCAACCTCCAGTGTGGAACAGATGAAGACCTTGTGCACCGAAACATCTCCATCCAATATGTTGATATTGCGGTCCATGTGTCCCTACACTAGCCTAGACAAGAAGCAAACGAACCGACATTGCATACAGGGTGGAATGATTACCACTAAATCAATTTGTCCAGATTGTGTTATGGAAACGAGATCACTTCAAACATCCCGACAAGGGAAAATACGACACCCGAGAATTGAAGGAATAGGAATTAAGCTGGGCAAAAAGAATGCCAAATATTATGGACACAGCAAAGGAAAATATTCCACCCCCACATTAATCGAGAGATCCACCAATAACCATGATCCCATCAAATAGGGCCAATGTGAAACAACCATCCACGGGGTCTTAAATGAAGGTTGGTGAAATTGCCATCCCATAAATATGAGAATATTTACCACGCCACATAAAGAAATATGAAAGCCTCCTGATCAGGGTCAAAATTTGATGAGCATTTTTCCCATCATGGGACAATTTTCCTATTAAATACGTTTCAAATTTATACATGAGCATTTTTTGTGATGTGTTATGAACTATGCCAAACGTATTTTTTATGGTTAATTTTTTGGGAAAATGTTATTAATACTCCATTTTAAGTTGGATCAGGGGTGAGGGTTGGAATTTGACTGCTAGTTTTCCCATCATGGGACTTCCAATTAAATATGTTTAAAATTTGTACATGAGTGTTTTTTGTGATGTGTTATGAACTATGCCAAACATATTTTTGAAACTTCATTTTTTGGGAAAAAGTTATTAATACTCCATTTTAAGCTAGACTAGGGGCTCAATATGTCACTAACTTATCACTCACCTATAAAAGTTATGCCACATCATAGTGTCACTATACAACATTGTAAGTGTCATTTCAATTGCATTTGCACCAAATCTCCTTGATCTGGAATTTATGGCTCCTGAAGAACAATGTTACAACCATTTATGAATTTTTAAAATCACCGTACTCGCTTGACTATAGTCTTGTATAAATTCCCACTATAGATCAACAGATTATGCAATATACTAAAACACAATACAAGATCTACTTCTACAACACTTTGTAGAAGCTTAATCGAATTGAGCAAGATCAAGAGAACACATATAACTGAGAATGAGAAATCAATCACACATAACATAGAAGAAATAACCCAGGGAAAGCCTCAGCCTAAAACCCCAATCCCTATATTATCATACAAGTGGAAAAATTGTTCAAGTTACAAAAAGGATCAGCTATCAAGCTATCCTTCTCTCTCTGCAATCAAACAATACAGCTCACAGACTAAATAGACATTGTATATGTCCTCCTCAAGCCCTCCAAGCCTCTTATTTCCTTGCGTAGTTTTTCTTGGGGTCCAGTGAAGCCACATGTGTGAATTGGCCTCATCACACTCACGAAACCTAAAGAAGTAACTACGCAATCCTCAAGGAAATAATTCCTTCTGCATGCAAGGAATATTCATAATGGAATATTCTAGCAACTGATAGTACACTACCCCTCCATCTGATCTCAATTGGGTCTCTGTCTGAACTGACATGCATGGGTTATTTATGAGAGAATATTCAGTTATCTGAAGTGTAGTAGTTACATGCATGCATGCATTAACTAACTAAACTCACATTAATTCAACAAATTATTTGCATTAATCTAACTGGACTTGACTCAGTTAGCTAAGTCAACTAATTACAACTCAATATTACAACTCATTCTTATCTCTTTAATTGAAGGATAAATTCCTCAATTAATGGAGAAACTGTTGCATGTCCCCACATAGTCTTCATGTTTGATTTTCTATAACTAATTAACACATGGTGAATTAATTAATTATTTTACAAACAACTGCTAAGATCAAATTCGAATTTTACTTTTCTATTTTAGTTTAGGGACTAACTAAAATAGGAAGGTAACTCTAAATGCTATTTATAACAGTACTAAATTTAGCACTTCTATATTTAGCATTTCTTGTTGCTATTTTCAACAAGTCTCTCTAGAAAATCTTAAAATTTAAGCTCACAATCTAGCTATTCAGTGGAGCACAGAAAGTGCGAAGGTACAATTAAACTACAATTTTAGTTAAATCATATACATGGGATGCATCTAATTGGTCATGAAAATATCAATGTATACTAAAGATTAAAATGCTCTTTGTCTCTATTTTATCTATTTTTCTTTAGGGCGGGAGAGTAAAGGCTTGGATGCTCCTCCTCCTCTTCCCTCTTTGATGCTAAGAAACCTCTCTACAACACAAGAAGTTCCCACATTTGTAGCAGTTTGTACATTTGTTAGGGCTCGCAAGGCTAGGATATCTCAATATTGACCTATTGCATGTATTATTCCATTTATGAGATTAATTTTAAGTTAAATTATGTTATAATTCTTTTTTCATAATATAAATTATTTTGTTAAAAAGACTTAATTATATTATAAAATTTAAATATAAATTTCTATTATTAAATAATTATTACTTTTAAATATAAATTACTATATAAATAGGTATAAATTAATTGATGGATTTTGTTTAGTTAAGAGCTCATTTTCCTAGGACATAAGGAAATAAGTTAATGGTTGAAGATAAAAATGCATCTAGTAGGAGTGAAACTCCTAGGAGATAACTCTAGGTGGTGTGGTTTTCTTTGAATAAAGGTGATGATTCAACCTACATGAGCAAATCATAGTGAAATCACAACCATTGATAGCTTTCCTCACTACTATTTTGGGCTAAACTAAGATAAATTGTCCTACTATGTTAAAAAATAAAATAAACTAATTGATGACTTCATTCATTTTACTAAGGAAAATTGATTTATAGTTAGAAATAATTAATTCCTACTTGTCTATGGTTGTAATTCTCCATTTGAGGAGTTTGTTCCTACATAATAGGAATTAGCTAGAATATAGTTTCTCCTAGTTTAGTGTGTGGTTGAGAGAATCTCTCAACCACACTACTGTATGTCTAAGATAGAATTCCTATCTTGAGACTTGCTTATATAAATATGTGTGTAAATTTCCTCATTAATAATAGAGAATATATTTGAGTGGTTGTGTTATTTTATCTTGGTATCAGAGCTTCAGAGTCCTGTGGGCCTGACCTTTGTGGGCTTGGCCCCTCCTGGGCTGAGGCAACTAAAAGATATATTTTGTTTTAGCTTCTGTTTGTTTGTCCATCTATATCTAAATATCTGTTGAGGGAAAACAGTGGTGTGATAGATTTTGCATGCTGCCTGGTGGATAGTGTGTTACTGTTCACGTGAAGGTGCCAAATCACATTTATGGAGTTTGACCAACTGCATGGTGGTCGGATCTGCAGGATGGGGCTGCGTTAACCTTGGATCTAGAATGGATGAGTTGAAGGTCACGTGGTGGCAGCTGGAATCAGAGGCGGTGTGGTGAATCTGTCTGCTTCATCGGTCTGCGTGTTGTGGAGACTGTTGTTCTCTATTGTGTGAGTTCCACCTCAGTGTAGAGCTCAGACAATGAATCTTGGTGTGGCTGGCGATTTGAGATCTTGTGACTGATTTTGTGAATTAAATCAGTCGACGGTGGAGAGCCAATTTTGGCATGCTAAGTATTGTTTATACGCTGGAGAGCTGCCTGCGTGGAGCTGGCTGTGTATGTCGAGTAGTCAGTGGTGAGATCAAAGGATCCATGGTCGCTATCGAGTCAGTTGCATGGAGGTTGGGCACTGGAGCCATCGTTTTATGTCAAGATCAAGTTGCATAGCATGAAGCAGTGTGAGTGTTTTTAAGAGATGCATGCGTGAAAATATCTGTGGATTGGGTTAACAACTTGCGTGGAGAGTCGACCTGCCACGTGATATACAGAGTGTGATCAGCATTGAAAGAGCATTGAAATTTGTGGATATGTGTATCAGATCTGTGCCTCTGCTCAGTGAATTTGTGGTGTGTCTACCAGCGGATTCGTAGTTTGTCTGCCAGTCGAAGAGTGAAATCCGAGTTGTGGTACTTGAACATGTTTTTTGTTGCCTACACACAGGTGGCTGAGATCTTGAGATCTGCAAGGTTGGAGAGGATCATTGCTTAGATCGTTGGCAAGTGGCTGAAATCATGAGATCTGCTGGTTCGGAGAGGATTGCTGCTGAGATCATTGGCTGTGTTGAAAGCTCTAGGCCAGTAGCATGCTGTCATGACTTTAAAATAACAGAACTTTCTGACGTCTGTTGGTGACTAGAAGTTCGTTTAGCGGGCTCCAGTAAGCTCAGGAAACAGAGAATTTCTCTTGGCGGCAGCCATTAGCACGCCATCGATACCCTTTCTTACAATCCTGGACATGCACAGTAGCCTGATTAGGAGTCACTATGTGGGGAGACTTCCCAGAAGATTAGGGACTTTGGAGTAAAACTTGTGTTCTTTGATAGGAAGAAGCAGTTTGAGTTGGAGGATCTGCTGAGGGCATCTGTCGAGATGTTGGCTCATTGATGAGAGGTGAGATGCTTTGTTTTGTGACAGATGTCATCTGTTAAGTGGTGCCATGGAATGAAAGCGGAGCTGAGGAGCTGTGGAACGCTACCGTCGAATGAAAGCGGAGCTGTGGAGAGCTGATGTCTTGCTCACCAGCGGTGCTCTGCTCTACCGTCCACTCCTTCCATCCAAGGTTCTCCTCTTTTTTTTTTCTTCTTCTTGTCGTATGCTCATGGTGAGCTGGCGTCGAGAGCAGGGTTGGTGTCTGGTGGCTTGGGTGATAGATGCATCCATTGGCGGAATCACGTAGTGGCGGAACACTTGCTATGTGTTAGCAACCGAGTTCAATTGGAAGTAGCCTAGGATGGTGGTGTCGTGAGCTGGCGTTGCATGTGACGGTGGTCTGGCGCGTAGGTCTGGACTACGCAATGGTAGCAGAGGTCGAGCCGTCAGATTGACTGCGCAATTCGTTGTGTGTTTTAGCGATTTCTATTATGGTATCGCAAATATTATTGGCATAATATTTGTCTTGATGAGCCAAGTGGGAGTTGAGCGAATGTGTTACTGTTTTGGAGATTGGATGGCCGGCAGTCCACTCCTAAGTAGATGGTGAAGGAAGATACTTGGCTATGTCAAAGGCATGGCAGCGATGGCAGTTACCTTGATGGCGATGGAAACTAGGCACAAATCTGGCATTTCGTAGAACTTTAAATAGTTGCTATTATGTTTGGGAAATAATCATCTTTGGGGAGAAAAAGAAATTAAATTTGAAGAGTTTATGTTGTATTTTCTTGGAATCATGTTTAAATATTATTGAGCCTTATTGAGCCTAGCTGACTCAATGTAGGCAAAGTTATTTTGTTAGAATTTGCAACTCTAACGAATGACGGGTTAAGAATGGAGTTCCAAGAAGTTATTTGAACAGACAAGGATGCCCAAGATGTGAACAATGAACAGATGAGGCAAAGCAACAACGACAACGTTTATGGTGGACAACAAAAATAGATGTTTGTTTGAGTTAGTATGGTTTGTGGAATAGACCCCCTAACATGTTATAAGCAAGTCCAGTTGTTGTAATGATCATTGTATGTACCCAGAAACTCCAAAATGTTGAATGAAATGTAAGCCTTTTAAAGGTATTTGAAAGTTCGTGGTGATCTTAAAACCACTTTGTAATCGATTGCCTTTGTGGCTGGTTGGTGGTGAGCCAAAAGCCATCCATAGAGCCTTAGTGGCTATAGAATTTGCCCGGAGGTGGCACATTTATTTCTGGATTTGCCTAGTGGTGGCAGATTGGACTTGCCCGGTGGTGGCAAAGCCTTAGTGGCTATAGGATTTGCCCGGTGGTGGCAGATCGGACCTGCTCGGTGGTGGCATATTGCCTGAGTGGCGAACGTGTACACGGGAGCTTTGTGCTCGTAGGAGCAGGTGGACTGTAGTAACACCTGGCTCACGGTCTCAGATATTGGTGTGTCTGAGCACAAGAGGGTCAGCGCACTTTTCTATCTGACAGTTGCGTTGAAAGGCGCAATCAGCGCAACTGTTTACGATTGTTATTTGGACATGAATATTTGGCTTAGAAAGGCATTGATCTCTCTTTGTTTTTGGAAGTTCTATACATGCAATTCGCCTGATGGTGGTGGATTTGCAGGTACATATATGCAGTTTGACCACAACCAGACTTTGTGAATCACTATCATGACAAGTAGTCATTAAGGGGGGGAGTTAGAAATAATTAATTCCTACTTGTCTATGGTTGTAATTCTCCATTTGAGGAGTTTGTTCCTACATAATAGGAATTAGCTAGAATATAGTTTCTCCTAGTTTAGTGTGTGGTTGAGAGAATCTCTCAACCACACTACTGTACGTCTAAGATAGAATTCTTATCTTGAGACTATTTCTTGTATAAATATGTGTGTAAATTTCTTCATTAATAATAGAGAATATATTTGAGTGGTTGTGCTATTTTATCTTTTATCATAATGAAAATTAGTATTTTATACATTTTTTTAAATATTATTTTATAAATTAATATTCATTCTTGACATGAGAGTAATCGTGAGTTTTTATAAATATTAGGATTAATTTTGGAAACTATAAAAAAAATATTAATGATTTTGATAAAACTATTTTTTGTTTTTAATTTTAATTTTAATATAAAAATTTAAAAATAAAATTTAAATATTAAAAATACTTTATTCTATAATATATATACGGATTTAAAAAAATCTTAGTTCTCAACAAAGATGTACACATATTTCCAGATTTATTAATAGAGTATAAATTCATAGTGATATATTGATAAAAGAGTTTTGAAAAATATGAAATTTCAAATCAAAAAGATGAATTTGGCAGGGTTATGATTCCAATTTTTTTTTCCTAAGTGTGGCTTGCATATAGAAGAAAAACACCACACATAACTAGAAAAACACAACTAAAAGCACCATATTTGTTTTATTACAAGTTTCTAGAATAGCATAAATTTTAAGCTCTCTATTTGGTTTTGATGTTTCTAGTATATACACTAGTTTAGTTTGGTTGTTTATATATATAAGTGTGAGTTGGTTTTAGTTTTTATGGTTAAAGAACTTTTGCTATGTCATATATTCAATTCTTTTGATAGAAAGTGATTTTTTAGGATGGATTTTCCTAGTACAATATATTTTATCTATGTAGTGGTCACTAATCTCTAGAAACAATGAAATACAATATATATATGTGTGTATAGTTGTTCATATATATGTACATTAATATATATCAATTTATGTAGTATATATATGTTCAGTTGTTTATATATGTGTATAATAATATATGTCTATATTGGTTTTGTTAAAATTTTCTCTCAAAGAATGTAATAATGGAGGAAATCATAACATAATCCTAGAACATGATGTTAAGAGATTGGCAAGATCCATTTGTTATAAGTTTAGCCTTTTAATTTTTGAGAGATTAAGATATTATGCATTCAATCTTGTGAATATTAGTCTATATCCCATGATCCAAAGCAATGCTAAAATATATATTGTCAAATGTATACTTTGTCTTTAAATACAATAGTATATATTAGATTATGAAAATTGTAGCATAAACCATATTAATTAATCTACTTTTGAGTTATTATTGGTAACATTCAATAGTTTTACTTTGTTGATTTCTTATACATCCTATAAGATCTAGTTAGTACTTTGTCATATGCTTTAGAGATTATGAAGATTTTATTGTGAGTATAAAATGCAATTCCAAACCAAGATTCAACATTCAATAAATCATTTGTGTTACAGTTTTTTTCCTTAAAACTTTTTAATATAAATATATTATTGAAAACTATTTTTTTTAATAAAACACTTATTGAAAAAATATTAATTTTTTATAAAAAGCGAAAAACAAAATTTTAAAGATGAGAAACATAAAAACCCAAAATATTTTCAAGAAAACCCAAATTCCAACATTGTTCAAAGTGAACTGGAGACGCACGCTGCCACCTCAAAATAAAAATTTCCCACGATAATAATACCACACCAAATTGACAACGTCGAGACAAAAGTCACACGTAAAGAGTAGAAATGTAAGAAAACAACCTCGAAAATATGATTTTCGGGATTCGACGGTCACCGGGAAATTCAAATTATCCGCCGCGAAAATCTCGCCACCTTCCCCTTGCACCACAGCCCCGCGGAAAACAAACAAGTCCAAAGGATGAGGGTGACCAAACTGGAAAATTCAAACTATCCGCCGGGGAAATATCGCCACCTTACCGTTTCAACACAGGCCCGCTGAAAACAAACAATTCCAAAGAATGAGGGTGACCAAACGAATTAAGACAGTACCGTCCCCATACCAGAGAAGCCGAGAGGATAGAAGGCTGTTAACAGCACCAGCACCCCATGCATCGCCACCATCTATGACAACATCTAAAACTGAAATCTTTGAAAGGTCTAGCGAAAATAATAGAAAATGGCAACTTCTTCCACAGTAGGGCAGGTTCAGTCTTTCCCGGCGCCACCCCAAATTCTACGCCCTCACCGATAAATACTGACTTAAATATCGTCTTCCACCCGGACATTAGGATTCCCTTCGATTCGACCGGAAATTCTCGACCAGCATCAGATATAGAATATATATCGTACAAAACACCAATCCCACGATTTGTTTCAACTCAGGAATCGGGATGGAAAGCATCTCCAGGATTTATAATCATATAAAGTATCCCTGTTGAACGAAGGGAAATGTGGAGTACAGAGGACGCAGAAATTCAAAAACACCCACTGAAATGGTGAATGTGAGCGTTATTCAGTCGAACTGCATCCTAAAACTCCCAAACCCGCCGTCTGAAAACCATAATTACCCACAAAAAATAACTCTAAAAGAGGGCCAAATCAGCTGTCACTGTTCCTCAAAATGGTGCACAAACTAGTAATCCCCAAGCAGCATATCCCTAGTGCAGCTCCCCGGTGTCAAACATGGTTTAACAACACATGTGTGGTGAATTATCAACCAGAACGCAGAGAAAATGGAAAGATTGAAATGAAAATGGCAAGATTGGGTAAATGTCAAAGATATATATCCACACATGCACTAATAGTTACCGTTTTGATTTCATGGACTGTGTGGATTGATTTCTATGTGCTTGATTTGATTCATCTCTAGAATACTACGGCTCAGCCGTTAGCGTGTGATAATTATTTTCTAGATATATGCATGGACAATCCAAAGGCAAGCGCTTATAAATAGCCTCAAACACACTTCGAAATCGAACCACATCTTAAAAAAGAGTGAACGAGTTGAAATCCTTGTGTGAAATATGACGATGATAAGGGTTGTAAATATTCGTGCATGGCTTCTGCTTCTGCTCATCATGCTAATGATGTTGAGCAGCTTATCCTCTTCTCAGGCAGCGACAACACCCTCGGGTATGAAGATATTGGATTAATGTGTCTTTATATAGTTGATGATATGATATGATTGAATTAATGGTTTCTTGTTTGTTTTGTTTTGTTGGGCTGTGATGATTTGCAGGTTTTCCGTTTGCGTTTATGACTATAGATGCGGAGAAAGCAGCTGCAAGAAAATATGATTACATTGTAGTTGGAGGAGGAACGGCCGGCTGCCCCTTGGCCGCAACGCTGTCTACCAAGTATTCAGTTTTGGTAGTGGAGAGGGGAGGATCTCCTTATGGAGTTCCCGAGATTGAGAACGCCGATGCTTTTGGAAAGCCATTGGCTGAGACCGACAATTACACTTCCATAGCGCAGACGTTTATTTCAGAGGATGGAGTGAGTAATGCGAGAGCGAGAGTTCTGGGAGGCGGAACTGCTATCAATGCCGGCTTCTACAGCAGGGCCAGCTCCCAATATATCAGTAATGTGGGGTGGGAAGAGGGACTTGTAGAGGATTCGTATGAATGGGTGGAGAAGCAGAATGCCTTCAGACCAGATCACCTCTCACGTTGGTCATCGGTTTTCAGAGATGGCCTGCTGGAAGCAGGGGTTCTTCCATACAATGGATATACGTTGGATCATGTGGAGGGAACCAAGATCAGCGCTTCCACCTTCGACAACAATGGCAAGAGACACACAGCAGCAGATCTTCTCAAGACTGCCAATCCCAACAATATCGTAGTCCTTCTCAATGCTACTGCCAGCAGGATTCTCTTCAGTTCCCCATCAGAAGGTAATCCATTCAAACACATGGGCTTCTACACCTATATTTCTCCTACACGAGTGATGTTCCACAATATTAGATCCTAATATTTTCTAAGTTCATTCTCCAACCTTTATAATCGAGATGGGACTAAAAGCTTTATATCCAGATCTGTAAATGTAGATTTAGTTTCTTGAGTGTGAAAACATGCAGGAACGAAGGATGGCTCATTTCAGAAGCCGAGGGCCCGTGGAGTAGAATTCATGGACCGCCATGGTCGTTCATATCAAGCTTTCCTGAAGGAATCATCACGTTCCAGCGAAGTAATCGTTTCTGCAGGAGCCCTTGGCAGCCCCCAGCTGCTCCTCTTGAGCGGAATCGGCCCATCTGAACATCTCAAGGAATTCAATATTCCACTACTCCTAGATTTGCCCTTTGTAGGCCAAGGGATTCAAGACAACCCACGTGCAACCGTAACCTTGCAATCCCCTACACCCTTGGAATTCTCGAGCATACAGGTAGTGGCTATTCTTAAAGGCTCTCAAACTTATATCGAGTCCAGCAGCATGGTAAATATCACCGTATCCTCACACTCCATGAACGTGTATATTGGGAACATTTTTGAGAAATTGGCGTTTCCGTTATCGAGGGGAGAGCTTCGGTTACGCAGCAAGGATCCTCGAGACAATCCATCTGTTCGATATAACTATTATTCTCACCCTCTCGACCTCCAGAAATGCGTGAATGCCGTGAGCTTGATCGCTAAACTGCTTAAGACGCCGTCTCTTGAGAGATTTGCGTATGCAGCAGCTAATGACTCCTCGCGTGACTTTCATTTTATTGGGCAGGCGTTACCAGAGAATCCCTTAGACGATGCCGCCATGGCTCAGTTCTGCCATACGACGCTGGAAACAATGTGGCATTACCATGGAGGGTGTGAACTTGGGTTTGTGGTTAACAAGAACTATCAGGTCAACGGAGTTGATGCGCTCAGGATTGTGGATGGCTCAACGTTCAGAGACAGTCCCGGAACAAACCCACAAGCCACCGTTATGATGCTCGGCAGGTAATTATTACTTTTATAATATGCTTCATACTACTATAGGGATTGTATACTTTATATATTAAAAAAATGGGCAATCATATTATTATTGTGCATGCAGGTATATCGGATTGAAGATTATTATGGGGTTTAATGAAAGCTCATGAAATGTTTTCATGAGCAGTTATCAAAATTCTTCAGAAGGCTTTAAAATTATATTCATTTCTTCTGGCTACGGAAATGTAGGTCGTTAAAGCTTCTGTGCAACCACGCTTATACACTTACCATAAAGGTGAAATGCCAAAGATCATAAACGCGATAGAATAAATAAATAAATAAATATCATGTATGGCTGGCTGAATAAAGTATTTTTAAAGAGTTTCAATGTAATGTTTACATTCCGCACTTAAGATGAATATAAATAAGTATTCCATTATGGGTTTCTCTTTAATACTTATTAACTTAGATTCAACCATAAATTTCAAATATTCGACGTCTGTACTTCAAATATTTTTATAATGTCGGATTAAACTTCAAAAATAATCAGTGTAATAAGTTTTTAGTGGTCCAAAGAATTAACACGTAAGACAGACACATCTTCACAAAATGACTTGAATAAATTAGAGATAATAAAGAGATAATAAGTGAAAGAATAGAGCGAATATCTCCTTTTTTATATGCACATCGTATTATCCAACCTACCTCGTTTAGAGAGTATATTAGCAATTTTGTTAGATTATTTTTTTATATATGTGAAAGAGATATCTTTAAATTGAATTACTATTGATACCACTTATTCTACATCATTCTTTGACCAATTCAAGCATATGAGTGTGGAGTCCTTAAATACTTGTAAGTTCGATATGCCTTAGACCTTCAAATGTTTTAGTAAGCTGTGAATCTTTGGCCAAATCATTGCTCCCTTGCTTACACCTAACTTAATGATAGTGTGAGGATGTAATTGAGGTGTAACATTCCTTTTGGGCGAAGGATGCTTAGGTTGGCTCCATCAAAGAATTTTTAATATTTAGATCTATCCACCTAACTTAATGCTAATGCTGTGTGAACATGTAATTGAGGTGTAACATTCTTTTTTGGCCCAGGATGCTTAGGTCTGCTCCAATAAAGAATTTTTAATATTTAGATCTATTCCATATGGGATATGAATTTTTTTGAAGATAAAGTTTTTATTTTTAGTTTTTTAATTGATAGGTATTATTTTGTAAAACACTTATACTGGGAGGGAAGATTTATTTTATAAAATATTATATTTTTGATATTCAAATTAACTAAGAGATAATACAAGGTAGAATTTTTTGATCTATTAGCCTTATATTATTTACTTATTATTTTAATCTAATTAAGATAAAAATTCTTTCTTATTTTTCCACATTTTCCTACTAAGGGCTAATAATAACTTATAAGGTATCTTTATATACTTTAGTAAATCATTAGTCCATTTTCATGTGTTTGATATGAATTATCCTCTTCAACATTAGAAAGAACACAAAGAAAAATCCTAAATCCTTTTCCAAAGCCTCTTTTGAAGAACTTCGGAAGTTTGAATGTAGTTATTTCAAGTTCATCAAACAAAGGGTCTAGCTTTTGATGCCTTAATTGTCGACACGAGCTTTAGTAACATGGTCTTATGAGCAAGAATTGCACTAAATTGCATAGAAAATTGTTATTAATAAACTAAATCATCATCTTCTTTTTATAAATAAATATAATTTAGATCTAAGATCTATTTGTATAAAAACTCATTTTTCATAATAATATCTACTGTATTCTAGCATCTTAATTTCCTTCAAACCACTTTTTCATAGCCTTCCTTATTTTGAATTGTATCATTAATTAAGTGTAGAATTTCTTTCACTTGTGAACAAAAAGTTATTGACTACCAAACACTAAAAAAAACTAGTAATTATACCAACTTTCTGACAACGAAATAGAAAATATAATAACTACCAAATATATCAAAATATAAAATTTATTTACAATCTCTTTAAATAAAATAAAGAATAATAAGAAAACAATGAATATCAAAACAGATAAATAATATGAAAACAATTAATATCAAACCTATAATTTTTGCATTCACCATCATAATCAACCTTGATCATATCAAATCCACCTCCTAATGCAAGTACATAGTGCCCACATGATCATAATAAATCCACCTCCTAATGCAAGTACGTAGTGCCCTTAATGCACTATAATAGGCAGTATAATTTTAATTTAACTCGACGTTTTTACGCTTATCAGCTAAATGCTAAAATCCTCTAACAAGCTCTAGTTTTATTGTAGTAACAAGCTCTAGTTTCATTGTAGTTACGCTCTAATGGTTATAATTATTTTATCAAATAAAAAATCATGATGTTTGTTCGAATATCTTTTAGATGCAGATACAATTTAATTAAATCAAACATAAATCCTTATGAAAAAATATGAATCCTTTTATAGGTGGTAATGAAATTACTTACGCATATTCTATTTATTTTAATGGAAAAATGGTATCCATACTATTAATGAACAGTGCACGTACAAACCAAACAAATTCGTATAACCTTTTTAGATTTGTAGCCCTTAAAATCTCTCTCACAATTTATTATAGATTTCAAAATGTATTTCACAAAATTTTACATCATTTGAGAATAATGAAAATAAAAGTGAACCACATCATGAAGAACCATAAAAGCACCCCTAAGTTAGAGTATGAGTGACGATTGAACTTATTTTGCATTATTCTATCATAGCAATACCGTCATCTTGTTGATGTTGTCTTCATAATGTATTAGCTTCTTAGTTTAATTCACTAAAAATATGAATAAAGTATATAAATTCATAAAAGAAACTACAACTTTGTGGAGAGAATTCCTCATAGGCTTGAATTGAATATTATGAACGATATAAAAATCATGCAGGTGAATGTAAGTTAATAATGTTCTCCCACGACATGTTAGTGACATTGCAAAAGTAGAAGAACAATAATATAAGAAATTGAAGAGATTATTGAAGGTAATTTCACAATAAAATTAAATATAGTGTAAGAATATGAAATGAAAGAAATTGAGTTAACATTTTAAAAATATTCATTTTTTATTTAATGAATTTGTATATGATTATGTTAAATTTATGTTGATTTTCATACTAAATGTAATTCATATGGTCACATGTTCACATCAGTAAGGTGTTGAGTAGCAAAATGATGGAATTTGCCTAAACGAATCATCTCCAATTATAGAGAGAACATTTTTCCTATGTTCAATCATTATATATATATATATATATATATATCTTTGAAATTACAAGACCATAAGTTGGTACAGGGTATGAGAGTCTTAACATAATCAAACATTTTTTTTCTTTTTTCCATTTAGATTGTATAGTATAGTGTATATTACGGAAATGCATTTTTTTTTAAATGTTTAACGTGATAAAAAGTTATGGCATGAATTAAAGAAATATATATTTTAATAATATAATAGATGCCAAGATGGATATAAATTAAAATTTGTCATCAATATTTTTTTATATATTTAAAATTTGTATAATTGATATTATATCTATGTATAGTTACATTGACGATGGATTTGTGTACCTTGTATAAAATTAATGTGACAAATAGAGATATTGATTACCACTTAGAAAATTGAATGTTTTTTATGCATTTGTGTCCAAAACTAATAGGTTTTCATTTTGAATATAGATCTAAAGTAAACAAATCAACATAGATGTATCTTAAATTTATTAATGCCACTCGGAAATATTTGGATGAGATGAATGCAGACTTGTTTCAGTGTGCATGTGTGTTCAAATGATGCACATGCAATATTTTGACTAAATTCTTTTGTCTAAGTATATATATCACCTTCAAGTCGAGATATTAATGACATTTGTAGGATTGGATGATTAAGAATGGATATTAGGTACCTTGACATGGTAATGGAATGGCGCTTAAATATTAGGTAAAAAAGGTTGCTTCTAAGCGTCAAGGTCCTAGACTAGCTCTTAAGTGATGAAACTTGCCCTTTAGGTCTAAAAAGTAACTTCTATAGTTCAAAGGCCATCAAAGAGTGCTCATACCACAACATGTTACATTGTTGTGGGATATTTTTCCTTCCATTTACAAAGTGGAACCATTAGAAATTTTTGAGCACTTGACATGGGTAGTGGGGTGTAAGACATGCTTGAGGGAGAAAAATGTAGCCTTAGGATCTAAAGTAGGATGATAGGCATCTAAGTCAAAGAACAATTCTTTGAGGAACCACACATAACATTTTGAGAGTATAATATCCAATTAGTTAGGATATAGGGAACATTAGAAGGCTTTGAGCTATAGGTTTGAGTTACATTTCCTTGACCATGGTTGCGAGAAAAAAACAAAGTCCTCATGACCTATAAGTAGCTTCTAAGGATAACCATATGTGAATTAGTACTTCAATGGCCATATAGTACCTTTCAATGTGATATTTAATCCTTAATATGATATAAGGTATCTACAAGAAGGACTTTAGTAACACTTTTGGTTCAAAATTCCTTGAGCATTGTCATTGGTCAAAAACCTATCCTTAGACCCTAAAGAAATATTTTAGGAATTTGGGGCTAAGAATATCATCACAAACTTGGGCCTTGGGGTCCTATATGTGTTCAGGGTGTAGGTTTTAACCCCATACAGAGATTACCTGCATACAAATTCTAAAACACAGAAAATAAACAATGCGAGAGCATAACACATAAAACACATATACACATAGATTTTCCCTGGGTCCCAAAATTGGGACTACCAACTTGATTTTTCATTATGTTCCTTTCAATGTTACAATACATATTTATACATGCCGAAGCATCCAATAGCATGGACCGAAAACCATCGCATCCAAAACCATAGACCGAAGATCATCGTGTCCAAAACCATGGACCGAAAACCATCGCATCCAAAAACATGTGTGAAAATCATGCACAAAATCATAGGTAGGTCCGCCCAACCTAACATACGGTCCAAAACCAAAATTTTCCTAGGTGCCACCCTGGACCCCATAAAGTGGCATTGCCTGCACCTCTCAAACCTCTTTTGATTCCCCTCGCTACGCAATTAGCGCAATGAAGGGGGGGCTGTGCCCCCCTTCTAAGCCCTCGATTAACTACGTGGGCTAGTTGTGGAAAGAATATAACACAACCCAACATTCTCCCACTTGTTGTTTTCTTTGCACAGGGGGCCACAAGAGAGCTTAGTCATTTATCCAACCTTGCAATGCCTATTGTTTCTCTACACCAAGAGAACTTCTCAAAGGTAACAAATTTTGTCAATGTATCTACAGTATTCTTCAAAGTGTCCACCTTTACCAGCAACACCTTTTTGTCTTCTATCATATCCCTCACAAAGTGATACTGAACATCAATGTGCTTTGTCTTTGAATGATATGCAGGGTTCTTTGCCAAGAAAATTGCACTTTGGCTATCGCAGTCTATCCTTATAGCTCCCTGTACTAAACCCATATTTGAACACAATCTCTGCAACCAAGTTGCTTCCTTGCTTGCATGAGTGGCTGCCATGTATTCTGCCTCCATAATTGATAGTGCCACAACAGATTGTTTCTTACTCATCCAACTCACTGCACCTCTAAATAGGTTAAACATATACCCACTTGTAGATCTTCTCTGATCCACATCACCAGCCAAGTCTGCATCAACAAAGCCACAAATATCCAACACTCTATCTAATCCTGGTCTTCCTTGGTAGCATAGACCATAATCACTAGTTCCACGCAAATACCTGAAAACCCCCTTCACTGTTGTCCAGTGCTCCTTCCCTGGTTTTGACATAAACCTGCTCAATACTCCCATTGCATGTGCAATGTCTGGTCTAGTAAAAACCATTGCATACATCAGGCTACCAATTTCACTTGCATATGGAACATGAGACATGTCCTATTCCTCTTCTTGTGCCTTGGGACATTGTTCAGCAAATAACTTTACACCTACAGGAATAGGAACCTTCACCGATTTACTATCCTGCATATTAAACCTTTGCAATATTGTCTCGACATACCTCCTTTGGTTTAATCATAGATTCCTCTTTGTCTGATCTCTTTTAATTTCCATGCCCAATATATAGTTTATAGCACCAAGATCTTTCATGTCGAATTTGGAGGACAAATGGGTCTTCAAATCCTGGATAATTTCTTTGTCATTTCCAACCAGCAACATATCATCCACATACAAGACCAGATAAATAACACGGTCACTAATTAATTTAAAATACACACAGTGATCTGCTTTGCTTCTGGTGAAGCCAAGTCCTCGTATAAATGTATCAAATTTCTGATACCACATCCTTGGTGATTGTTTTAACCCATACAGAGACTTCTTTAACTTGCATACCAGATCTTTCTTACCCTTCACCGTAAAGCCTTTAGCTTGCTTCATGTAGATCTCCTCTTCTAGATCCCTGTGACAAAATGTTGTCTTCACATCCATCTGTTCTACCTCAAAATCAAAAGCAGCAACAATAGATAAAACTAATCTAATAGAAGTTACCTTGGCAACAGGAGAGAAAATATCACCAAAATCAATTCCCGGCACTTGGGAAAACCCTTTTGCTACCAACTGAGCTTTGAATTTCTCCACCTTTCCTTCTGCATTTGTATTCTTCTTGAACACCCATTTTCGGCTAATGGGTTTCCTTTCAACCGGCAACTCCAACAGATTTGAAGCCTCATTTTTGTGCAAAGGTGCCATTTCATCAACCATGGCCTCTTTCCAGAGTTTTCCATCCTCTGAATCTACTACTTCCTTAAGAGTTCTGGGATCATCATTAGTAATAGATAAGGCAAAATTTGAACAGAAAGCAGATGGACTATAATTTTCTTGCTACCTTCTTTCTCAAACTGATCTTCTAACACCCAAAGTTTCTGGCTCTTCATCTTATGATTCCTCCTCTACTGTAGAGTCCAATTCTTTATCCTTTAGCTCAAATTCTATCTTCTCAGGTTCCTTTGGTTGGACTTCATGTTTAATAACATCTTTCACCTCTCTAAACACCACATCTCAGCTGTACACAACCTTCCTTGTTACTGGGTTCCAAAGCTTATAACCCTTTAAACCATTCTTATACCTAATAAAGATGCACTTTTCAGATTCACTATCTAGCTTGGTTCGTTTCTCCTTTGGAACATGTACATATGCATCACATCCAAATACCCTCAGATGTGAAAGAGAGGGTTTCTTACCAGTCCAAACCTCTTGTGGAGTCTTATCCTCCAATGCCGATGAAGGTGATCTATTGACCAGGTAACATGTTGTCTCCACTGCCTCTACCTAGAATTCCTTTCCTAACCCTACACTACTGAGCATGCTTCTTGCCCTTTCCATCAACTTCTTGTTCATTCTTTCTGCAACTCCATTTTTCTTAAGTGTATATGGAGTAGCCTTCTGCCATGCTATACCACACTTCTTACAGAATTATTGAAATTCCTTACTACAAAACTCTCCACTGTTATTTTTCCTCAGCACCTTTATCTTCTTCTTTTCCTGGTTTTCCACAATTGCCTTATATTCTTTAAACTTGTCAAAGACTTCAGATTTCTTCTTAAGGAAATATATCCATGTATTCCTTGAGAAGTCATCTATAAATGATACATAGTGCATAGACTTACCCAGTGATGGAACCTTCACAAGTCCAAACACATCACTGTGCACAAGCTCTAATATCTGTTTCGCCCTCTTACCACCAAAGGGGAAACTCACCCGATTCTGCTTCCCATATACACAATTTTCACAGAAATCAAAATCCAAAGGGATATTACTCATACCTTCTACCGTACCTTTACCATGAAGTATTTGAAGGCCCTTCTCTCCAATATGTCTAAGCCTTTAATGCCACAACATGGTCTTCTCTCTAGAG
Organism: Pinus tabuliformis; assembly: GCA_031772625.1. Classification (NCBI taxonomy): domain Eukaryota; kingdom Viridiplantae; phylum Streptophyta; class Pinopsida; order Pinales; family Pinaceae; genus Pinus; species Pinus tabuliformis. The sequence continues at coordinate 1,008,394,906 of CM062819.1, forward strand.
ACCACTAGATTTTCTGCTCCACTTTCAGGAACCACGAAACTGTTGCACCCAGCAACAATAGTGCTACCTTACAACATGTAGAGAGTTCCAATTCGAACTTCCTGCATCAATACAAGTGCTTCCCGAACCATCTTGCAGGTATCCTTCTTGAACACTATTTTTACAGCTGCATCATCTAGCTTGCTTATAGAAATTAGATTTCTGGCTAATGCAGGAATATGCAGAACACCCAAAAGTGTTCTAACACTTCCACCTTGCAGCTTCAACTTTACTTTTCTACGATCAATGATTCTAGCCTTCCTGTCATCCCCCAAGAAGACATCACCACCATCATATTTCTCATACTCATAGAATCACTCTCTATGGGGAGTGAAGTGAAATGATGCACTTGAGTCAATCAACCATGCCTCATGATCTACATGTGTACTTGAAGAAGCAAAGTACACATCCCTACCTTCATCTCAGGTGGTTTTTGCCTCTGCAGAAGGAGCATCATCAGATCCCTTTCCTTTATCAGGAGCTTTAGATTTATAGTCCCTTTTGTAGTGCCCTTCCTTTCTGCATTTCCAGCACACCACCTTTACAGGTTTTCCTGGAGATTTAGATCTCCCACTCGATGAATTATTTTTGTTTCTATTTTGGGACCGTCCTCGTACAGACAAGGCATCACCATTCTAGTTCTCCATGTTTTTCCGTCTCATCTCCTCCATTAGCAAGGATGAGACTATTTCATCAAACTGCAAGGCAGTTGTATTGCTACCTATTACAATAACCAGACTATCCCACGACTCTGGTAGAGAACACAACAAACTGATGCACTTATCTTCATCTAAAATTTTAATATCAATAGATAATAACTGACTTACCACAATATTAAATGCATTCAGATGCTCTGTCACCGAGTATCCATCTTTCATCCTCAGGTTATACATCTTTTTCTGCAGGATCAGTTTATTCACCAAAGACTTAGATTGGTATAAAGTCCCTAACTTGTTCCATAAAGCTTTAGCTGTAGCTTCCCCTGATACATTCAACAATGTTGCATCCGAGATAGACAATCGTATTGTGCTCTTTGCCTTCCGATCTAACTTCTTCCATTCTTCATCAGACACTCTCGTTAGTTTAGTACCTGGATTTACCATGATCCACTGATCTTTATCCAACAACAGATCCTCCATGTTGAGTTTCCACAACTCAAAACTCTGACCATTAAATTTCTCGATTTCTATCTTTGCACTACTCGACATCTTCTTTCACCACGAGAATTGATCTCACAGACCTCCCACTAAACAAGGTCTACCACAGGCCCGAGCGAAACCCCTCAGCAACAAAGGTGTCCCCTTGAAGCCAAAAAAAACTCTGATACCAAATGTAGGTTTTAACCCCATACAAAAATTACCTACATACGAATTCTAAAACACAGAAAATAAACAATGTGAGAGAATAACACATAAAACAAATATACAAAGATATTTTTCCATGGATCCCAAAACCGTGACTATTAGGCTTGATTTTTCATTATGTTCCTTTCAATGTTACAATACATATTTATACATGCCTGTTATCGGGAAATCTAGTGTCCACTTGGAGCTGCTAGTCCCACTAAGACTGGTAGCTATCTTAGAAACAAACAAACTAAAACCACTTTCGCTTTCCTTTATGAGAAGTAGATAAGAGGGGAACAAAGGACACCAGCCTCAGTCTTGCGATTAGTTCCTTGCTTAGTTCCTCTCCCTTCTGACAGATCCTTGCCACTTTACCTTCGTCTACCCAGCTTCAAAGAGCACTTGTGGAATCAAAGCAGCATAATACTATCGAAGAACAGAGATCTACAATCATAAACAATATAGGACCAGATATATATTGACCACACAAATGCATATATCGTCAAACATACAAGAACGTGGAGGAAAACTTGAATAGCGTTATTAATATCAAGAATAGCAAAGAGGATTACAACCAATTGTTCTGACCCAGCATCATCCTCTCAAGATGAAAGCCCATCTTCACCTCATGGAAATCTTAGATCACCCAACATTATGATATTCCACCAAGAAACCAACAACACTTCCTTACAAGATACAAAATTCCAGCCTCTGGATCTCTTGGATGAGGGATCCATATATAGATGATTGCAGGGGGGTGAGTCAGCTTCTGGGATTTTGATTAGTGTCTTCTCTCTGGTAGTTCTTGATTCCACTTGGAGATTGATGATCTCTTACTCATCCCTGTGCAAATTCAGAGAGGCAAGGGTCATAGGAGAAGTTTCTGGAAGATTTCATGATGATCCACCTTGCAAACTGTCTCTGCCATTTTTCTACTCTCAGCCATTGCACCCTAAAAAAGGGATTTCTAGTATGGATCACACCCTTTTCACTGGGCAGGTGAGATGCGTCGCACCCTCTACACTAGGCAGTCTGTATGGTCTAGCTTTGACCAGTTCTGAGCAGTTTACTGTGGAGAACTTCTGGGAGATGATGTAATCAGCTGACCTTGCTCCTTTAGGGTGTGAAACAACACTTTTAGGGACTTAGGAGCCCTTGGTTTATGGACATGTATGATTGGGGTTGCAGTGCCCAAAAATGTCTATAACAGTTGCCCCTTAAACCATGAGGTCGTTAATCTTTTGATGTCGGCTGAAATGCTTTATCATGAGGATCCGAAGTTTTTTCGAGCTGGAAGGCGACCTGTAATAAGATACAATACAATACATTATCTTCATAATATTTTTCATGATTTAGCTGAGGCATGCATTCCCATGCTCAGCTTTATAAATTCATTTCCATGTACATAAGACAGACAGTCATCTGTGTGGTAGACTGATGATTATGATAGAGCCATCATCCTTTGATTCGGATGATCATCTGTGCAGCAATGATGTACATTTGATGTGTTTATTTTCCTGAATATATCGCATCCCGGATGGATGAAACTAGATCTGGGGTCTTCAAACTTGTCCAATCTTCACTCAAAGTACAAGTCGTTCCATGTGAAAGATGTTCTGGAGTCGAACATGGAAAGAAATCGTCTGATTACCAGCCAATGATGTAAGTTGTTAACATGCGTGAGAGGAATCACCGATAATGATGATGACCCTCAAGGTACTACAGTACAATTTGCGTGGTGTGAAAAAGGGACTTGGCATCGAACACCACGTAAAATCTTTCAGTGGAAGGCAATTGATGTAAACCTATCGCCGGAAGTGAGAAACTTGCCATTGAGGCATGCAAGCTTCAAAGTACTGAAAGGGTTGTTCCTAAGTCGACTTCTTGGATAATGAGCTATTGTCGACAAGAAGCGACCCGTCGTAGGAGCGCCTTAATGAATCCCACATCTACGACACGAAACAGAGTAAATGATTTTGGAGGTGAAAAAAATCTGATGATACAGGGTTCAGGGTGGCGGTCATGAAAGAATGGAGCGTGAATGTATTGCAACGGATGAGACACAGGTGAATTCTCTGAGCGACTTCTCTTGAACGTACCGGCGACACTAACATGGATTGGTAGCGTTAACCCTAAATATGGATGGTGCGGTGGACCAATGGTGATATGACTGGTGAACGGAACAACCCAACCCGACTCGGATGCGGAGTGAAAGTGTCATGTTCAAGAGCGACTTGCTACCAATAAAGTTTCTTCAAGTTTCCTTCCCAATTTTTCCCCAGTCATTGCTGACTAGTACCTCTTTACTTTTGTCAAGCTTGAGGAGGATAACATATGCTTGTTCTATAATTTGCCCTTCGGGCAAACCCTTCGATGTGTTTTAACGAGCCTAGCGACAGTGAAACTCGTTCTTGTCTGAGTGGACAAGCTTGTCGCTATTTGGTTTTAACGAGTTTAACGACAAAGATAACTCGGTCCTTTTCAATTTTAGAGAGTCTGAAAGGGACGTAAAGGAAACTCCAATAATCCTTTTTCGTCATATAATCCCTTAAGTCCGAAAAAGTATAAAATAATACGAAAGGGATGAATTTTCTGTAATTTTAACGAGCCAAACAAAACAAGTGCTCGATTTTTTTGTGTAATAATCCCTAAGGTCCAAAAATATTAAAATCTAGAGGAGGGATAGCACTCCTGGTAGCTTTAACGAGCTGGAGAGGCCAATTGCTCTGAAATCTTTTCATATTTTACGAGTCAGGTGAAAAGAGCTTAAAGGAGACTCATATTTTGAGGAACGAGTGAAAATTTCAGGTAGCAGCTGATTCCAGGTAAGGTTTGGAATTTTTGAATCATGGCAGTGCAATAAGGATGGCTAACAGGATCGCTCTTCGCAGCTGTTCCTCAAAAATTGGTAAACAATCAAATGGAGGTGAAAGATCGGATAAAATAGAGTGGAGGTGATGATGAGAACACGACCAGGGCTCAAAAGCTGATGATAATGCATTCACAATGGTTATCTACCAGAAATTGGTTCATTTTTTAATGAGCTTAAACTCTGGGAGAAACATTTGCTCATTGCTAAGGTTTAATTTTTAATGAGCTTGAACTTTGCATAAAAACTGCTCGTGCCAATCGTATAATAAGGATGTCTCATCTATAGGTTCAATCTTTAGGGAGCTTGCACCATTTGAAAGTTTGCTTCGGATCCTTTCATTATGCAAGCTAGGAACGACCAATCCTACGAGTTTAAAGGGTTTAGAAACTACAAACTAAGAAAATAAATGGTCGCTCTTTACTTTCAGTAAGAAAGGTTTGCATGCCCCCGGGCATAGCGAAGTAGAGTTTCCTAGTTACCATAAGATTGCTCCGCCCGCATTGCAGACAAAACACTTCTTTGGTGATGTTTACCGAAATAGACAAAGATGAGTGGCGCGGTCGCCTCCACTCACATAACTTTGACGAAGGAATATTATTCCAATCTAATCCCATTTTCCTAAATGGACGGGTGTGTCAGATTAGTCATATATCCTCCACGGAAACCTACCCTATACCCAAGGTTTTCCTGCCGAAACAGACCAGGGTGCATGCCCACTAGGTTTCAGTCATGTCCTCCCGAATCACTCGCGCTCTTCAGGTGGACGGATTGGAGATTGATGAGACATTCCTGGCGTGAAAAGACCATTTAGGGATGGCATTTGACTATTAGCTATGTGTGAGCCAGGGAACAAAAGCTGGTCTATGAGCTTGACCACTCGACATTCATGTGGAAAACACATTACTCTAAAGAGTGAGGAGACAATGGCTCCCATGCTATAAATATAGTCGCACCCAAGGAGTAGATTATAATCTAGAGGTCCTTGGACTACCATTACGTTCATGTAAATGGTTTTCTTTCTCAATGTTATGGGCACATTGGGAAGGATCCCTAATGACCGACTGGTTTCTTTGTCGAAGCCTGTCATATTTCTGATCTCAAGAAAAAGTGATGGCGAGCCAAGCGCTTCCCAAGCAGTTGAGGAAAGGATACTCATAGAAGCCCCTTCATCCATGATGGTACCGACCATGATCATTTTGTAAGTTTGTATAATGATTCGGAATGGTACATTAGCCGGTACCCAGGGTCTGCCCAGTAGATTCCAATCGAAGGAAATGACTAGGTTGCTTAGAGGTGGGACCGAATAGACAGCCAGATATGACTCTGATGAACATCCTTCCTGTGGTAAAGGAACAGGTAGACTAACCCCATGTTCATCGGAGTCTGTGTTTACGAAAAGAATTTGAACAGTGTTGTTCTCATTCTCTTCGGTGATTGTGTCATCTAAATATGGACCTTATGAAGACAAGACCGGGTTGACTACTGCCTCAAACTTTTGACTTTTGTCTGGTATGGATTCAACGGGTTGATCTTCAATGAAAGATGCTTCGACCGACCACAATGGCGTGTCGGTCAGATTTTCAACTAGTGATGGACTCAGCAAGAGTTTCTTGTATCCAAGAGGAAGCTGTAGTGGTGAAGCAGGATGGTCATCCAAGACTCTCTTAGCTTCGTCTAGGAAGGGACAACGGTGGACGACGTGATTTCCTTCACACAGTTTACAAGGAAATTTACATTTCCTTTTTTGTCCAAATGCTTCGCTTTCACTAGTTGATGGTGTACTTTCAACATGATCTTCAGAAGTTGATGACACCGGATTGTGCAAACGAGGAGACTAGTCCCTTAAGATCCAAGGGATGCAAGGACAATCTCGATGATAGTGGTCTCCTTTGCAAATGACACATGGAGATTTAGGCTTGGATGGTGCAGTGTGTGGATTTTCACTAGACGATGCCCGATTACCCATTTTTGCCTTCAGATCCTTCTTCTTCTTCTCTTTCTTCTCCTTCCCCTTCTTCTCGTTTTTAGTTACTTGATTTTTTGCCTTAGCAGCTTTATCAAGTGAAGAGGAAGGAGGAGAGGGAGAACCGGATGAAGTAGAAGGTTGGGGGGTAATTTTAGTATCGTCCAGTTGCTGACTCGATTTTTCAGGAATCACGGTGTTCTGAACGATGGTTGTCAAGAAGAGCCATATTAGCAAGCCAATCGTCAATCCTGGAAGTGACAATGTGGCCATATGAGGTGCACCAACATCTCCCCAAGAGGAGAAAGGACTATGATTTCCACCAAGGGAAAATCCTTGGTTGGTGGACTCCATTTTTCTCAACCTAAGACCAACGTGGGAATGGTGATATTATTCCGATTAAAATAAATTTTAGACGCTTTGACACAACTTGTTTTTTCACTTTTTAAGAGTTGAGAAAAAACAAAAGATGACTCTAGTTTCCTTCAATTTTTAATGAGCCTGAAGCGACAAGTGCTCAAATGGACCTTTTCCTTTAAGGAGTTTGAAAAGGAATGAAAGAGACTACTCTGGAAATCTATACAGAGGGATTACCAAACCAATCGCAAAACTGCAAAATACTTTTTACGGTACGGCAGTCAATCTCCCCGAATGTTGTGTTCAGTGCATTGCGATCGATAGCGCGGCAGACACGGCTTCCTATAGATAAAGGATATAGCCTATTGTGGTCTCCCAATATATACTCGATGGTACGTGGGAGCACAAGTCTGTACTAGCACTTGTCGTCTCAAAGAGGAGGAATCACCCAACAAACAGTGAAAGCGACAGTTACCAATCTTTACGACGCCGAAATACATCTCTAGCCTGGACTTCTAAATGTTGTGCGTTAGGTTCCAAAGCGTTTTTAGGTTCATTGACTTTATTTTATAGTTGATCTTTCTTAAGAAATTTTCTTTTCAGGTTCACCGTGTGATGTAAATACACAATTCCTAAAATGCAATCTAAGATGATAAACAATCATTTAATCTTCTTTTTTGCAATAAAAATCCTAGCTACTAAAGAAAGAGAGATGATATTCTTTCAACATAGAGCAGAGAGCACACACTAGATGCACTGTCCTAAATCAGACCAACAAGCAGTCTGAATGCAAATGCACATGAATGTATTTGTTTTCAGCTTTCTTAATGTGTGAATGACAAGAAGAATGCTAAGTACAAATCTAAATTATCTTTTCAAAGCGACAGTACTAACAAATTTCTCTTCAAAAGCGAAAGGAAGATAACAACGACACTTTGCTATTTTGAATTGAAAACTGCTTTGGACACTTGAAAAACTACTAATTCAAATCAAATACAAGAGTAACTATATAATCGATCCTCAAGAACAATAGAATTCTTTTCTTTGAATGAAAACGACACTTGCGACACTTTCAAATCAAAAGACGACAGTTTGATTATGCTATTTTTTGTAAAAGAGAACTGTAAATCGCACACAATACATAAAATAATTCACAATTCTTTGTACTATGAAGGTGGAATCATGCAAAAGAAGGGAGTTTCTATAGTGGTATACTAATCACAGACAACAAAACTCCTGAATAACGCTGAAGCGAGTGAACACAGAAACCAAAATCTGAGAGCGGAAGAGGTCTTATCTGATCAGCGCACCTGCAACACAGGGAAAGTGCGATGCAGCGCACCTACTGCACACGGGAGGTGCGATGCATCCAGATTCCTAAGAGGAGAAAGTGCGATGGTCCAGGGATGAGACTTCAACTTGGTTTTGGGTCACAGTTTGTAGCTTAGTTCAGGGATTTAGGCCGAGCTAATGATGTTCAGTGAATACAAATCACAGGGGTTAATCTAATGAGGTTACTAGAGGCACCACTAGTGCAATTAGAAGGTCTGCAAATCGATTGCTCAGTTTATAACCAAAACCCGGAGATAGACTGAAGCAGCATTGATCTACTTTGCACTTGCATAGAAAATACAGTTTGAAGGCTAGCTGGCTTGACTTCAGGCTCCGTCTGTAAGTTTATAAAACAAACAAATATAGACAAGCAAACAATCTATTCGCTCCCCAGTGGAGTTGCCATTTTGTTATCGGGAAATCTAGTGTCCACTTGGAGCTGGTAGTCCCACTAAGACTGGTAGCTATCTTAGAAGTGAACAAACTAAAACTACTTTCGCTTTCCTTTATGAGAAGTAGATAAGAGGGGAACAAAGGACACCAACCTTAGTCTTGCGCTTAGTTCCTTGCTTAGTTCCTCTCCCTTCTGACAGATCCTTGCCGCTTTACCTTCGTCTACCCAGCTTCAAAGAGCACATGCGGAATCAAAGCAGCATAACACTATCAAAGAACAGAGATCTACAATCATAAACAATATAGGACCAGATATATATTGACCACACAAATGCATATATCATCAAACATACAAGAATTTGGAGGAAAACTTGAATAGATTTATTAATATCAAGAATAGCAAAGAGGATTACAACCAATTGTTCTGACCCAGCGTCATCCTCCCAGCATGAAAGCCCATCTTCATCTCATGAAAAGCTTAGATCACCCAAAACTATGATATTCCACCAAGAAACCAACAACACTTCCTTACAAGATACAAAATTCCGGCCTCTGGATCTCTTGGATGAGGGATCCATATATAGATGATTGCAGGCGGGTGAGTCAGCTTCTGGGATTTTGATTAGTGTCTTCTCTCTGATAGTTCTTGATTCCACTTGGAGATTGATGATCTCTTACTCATCACTGGGTGAATTCAGAGAGGCATGTGTCACAAGAGAAGTTTTTGGAAGATTCCATGACGATCCACCTTGCAAACTGTCTCTACCATTTGTCTACTCTCGCCCATCACAACCTACAGAAGGGCTTTCCAGTATGCATGGCACCCTTTTCACTAGGCAAGTGAGATGCATTGCACCCTTTGCACTAGGTAGTCTGTATGGTCCAACTTTGACTAGCTTTGAGCAGTTTACTGTGGAGAACTTCTGGGAGATGATGTAATCAGTTGACCTCACTCCTTTAGTGTGTGAAACAACACTTTTAGGGACTTAGGAGCCCTTGGTTTATGTACATGTATGATTGGGGTTGCAGTGCCCAAAAATGTCTATAACAATGCTGAAGCATCCAATACCATGGATCAAAAACCATCGCGTCCAAAACCATGGACCAAAAACCATCGCATCCAAAAACATGTGCTAAAATCGTGCACAAAACCATAGGTAGGTTCGCCCAGCCTAACATAGGGTCCAAAACAAAAATTTTCCTTGGTGCTGCCCTGGACCCCATAAAGTGGGGTTACCTACACCCCTCAAACCCCCTTTGACTCCCCTTGCTATGCAATTGGCACACCGAAGGGGGGGCTCTGCCCCCCTTCTAACCCCTCGATTAACTACGTGGGCTAGTCATGCAAAGAATATAACACAACCCAACACAGGGTAGGACACATGAACCTTAGGCCCTAAAGGAGATTTCTAGCCATTTAGGGCCAACAAGTGTGCGTTAAAAAATGACACATAGCATTCTAAAGTATCTTTGGCCTATCGTTAGAAATGGCAATGCCACTAGGTGGATGCGAGCATTAGGTTTGCGCCTGAAGGCCCTCAAAATTACCTATGGAAGGAGGTTATGTTGCAGGTCCTAAAGAAATAATGAGACATATAGAGATATCATTAATTTCATAAAGCACCACACACATTATTTTGAGGTTATCGTTAGCCTTTAAGAAACAATGTTAGTGCCTTCACAAAGTTTAGAGCATTAAATATGGGTTTTAAGGCCTTGATATTTTTAAACGGGTTAAGCCAAGTGTTGATTAAAGTATAAAGCTTTGAGGGATCTAGGGCCAAACATGATGCTTCATATGACCACACCTAAGAAGTTAAATTTTTAGGTAGACTGTAGAGATCAAGAGTCATACATGACACCTCATCCCCCATATATTACGTATCATGGGGATATTTGGCCTTCAACATATGACATGGAAAATTTTAGGAGATTTTGAGCCTTAGGCATTTGTATTGTGTACTTAGACATGACTGTGAGAGGAACCTTGGCCCTTCTATCTCAAGGAAATATTCTAGGAATTATGGGCCAATAAGAACACATTTGATCTATATAGGGACACTCAACATTATGAGGTTCTAAATTTAAGTATGAATCTTTGGACACTAAATATATCCAAGGGAACAAATAAAAAATCTATTCCATAAAGGAAGCTTTTAGGATTCTAGGACTGAGAACCACACCTAAAACCATAAAAAATAACCTTTCATGGGTATCCTTTATCTTTAACCAAGTATATATCTACCATTAGCATTTTTTAGCACTAGGTATGGGTTAAGGGCCTTAAATATGATCAAGGGAGGAAACATGAATCCTGGGCTCTAGAGAAAGAGTTTATCTGAATAAGGCTAAGAAGGAATACTCAAACAATGATAAATGGTGTATTTAAGGTATCCTTGGCCTATGATTGGAGATGCTAGTGCCATTATGTTGTTTTGAGAAGTACATACTTGTGCCAAGGCCCTAAAACTATTTGATAAAAGAAGACCATTTCTTAGACATAAAGAAAATTTTGAGGCATTAATTCTTAGCCATCAACACTGTGTTGAATCTCCAAATATGAAGTTTAGAGGGTGTCCTTAGGTTCAAAGGAAGGACATCAGTTTCCTCACAATCGTTTTAGTCATATACATGGGTCTAAATGCTTTGATATGGTGAAGTGGTGCCACCAAAAGATCCTTATCCAAGACCAAAATTGACACCTCAAACTATTATACATGACCTCTTAAGATTTTAGGTAGCTCATAGGACTCAAGACCCATGAATGGCACTGCAAAATCATTGATGAACTATTGAGGGTATATTTGGCCTTTAGGTGGGGATACAAGAATCATTAGAATATTTTAACATTGGGGATGGTTATTGGGTCCTTGGACATTATCAAGAGCGAAAACCTAGGACTTAGGTCTTAAATGAAGCATCTAGGTATCTGGAGGAAAAAATCATGTGTAAATGCCACAAAAGACCTTTCTATGGTACCATTAGTCTCCATATCGGGATAGCTAGAATTATGAGCTTCTGAAAATTATATATGAATCTTTTTAGTGTTAATATGTTTAGGTTATATAACTATAGAGTTAGTCCCTAAAGGAAGCGTCTAGAATTCTAAGGATGAAAATGGCACCTTGAACCACAAATAACCACACATGATCTCCTAAGAGGATATCATCCTATGATTAAGGATGTGATTATCTATGTGGTTTTGAGTAGTAGGTATGATTACTAAAGCCCTAGAAATTATTTAGGAAATAAGGTTATGCATTAGGTCCTAAAGAAAATCTTTAGGTGCCTAGAGCCATAAAAAAATGCCTTAAATCACCACACATGACCTATAGAGGGTGTCCCTGGCCTATAAGAAAGGATGTTAGTTCTCACAAGGTTTTGAGAATTAGGCATGGATCTTAAGTCCTTGATGTGGTTAAAAGGAGGAATCCAATACATAACCAAATTACGAAGCTTAAGCTTCACGAATGACACCTAAACCCTCCGTACATGACCTCTTAAGGGGAAATTTGGCATTTAAGTGGGAATAATAGATTCAATGGGAGTCTTTAAGCATTAGGTTTGGCTCTTATGTCCTTGGTCATGATTAAGAGAGGAAACCTAAACCTTAAATTTAATTCCTAGAGGGAACTTATATTCATTTACAAAAAAGAACAACATGTTCACCCATCAGAGATAATGTTTCCAATGTATCTTTCGTATTCAAATGTGGATATTCTGCAATATTAGGTTTCGAATATTAATTATTAGTTTATACATACTAGATATGGTTAGTGGAACAAACCAAAGAATTAGGCCCTAAGGGGAGATTCTAAGTTTATAAGGCTAGAAATGACTTCTTGAACCATCCCAAATGGCTAGTTGAGGGAATGTTTTCCATATAACTAAGTATATAAGTAACATTAACATTTTTAGAAATATGTATGGGTCTTAGGGTCATATACATGGTCAAGGGTGGAAATATGAGCCTTCATTGCAAGTATGGTAGGCTATCTACATTTTCATATACTATTATAAGAATGTGCACATTCTTTAGAAAATTAAGTATTAGTCTATAAACCTTGGATATGGTTAGGGGAACATACCCAAGAGTTAATCTCTAAAGGGGGCTTCTATGGTTATAGGGCTAGCAATGGAATCTTGAACCATCCCAAATGTCTTATTGAGGGAATCCATTGCATATAACTAACTATATAAGTACCATTAGCATTTTTGAGAAATAGGTATGGGCTTTAGGGTCCTAGACATGGTCAATGGTGGAAATATGAACCCAAAAAAAAATATGGTACGTTATCTACATTTTCATCTATTAACATAGGATTTTACACATGATTTAGAACACATGCATACTCCTACTTAGGACAACATGCAAGGTCCCACTTAGGAATGAGCGCATACTCCTGGTTAGGAAGGCATGTACATTATTGATCAGGAATGCACACATAGTCTAAATCGTGTGTTTGCACATAACTGTAAATGTGCATGTGTTCTAAAATATGTGTGTGCTTCTACTTAGGAACATGAACATGTTGATGGGATTTTAGAATGGAACATTATATAAACCCATCAATTGCACAATTTTTTCCACTCTTTCCAAAAATCCACATAATTTGACCTAGTTTGATGTATAGTGTAGTTGTTTTTCATATTTATCATGGAGTGTTAATGTTCATTGAATGATTTGGTCATATTCATGGTTTTACTTAATTTTTGGTGTAATTAGAGTATTCAATAATGGGATAATATATAAGACATATTGACCAACAAGCTTGACATAAGTCATGGATCTTGTCCCTAATGAAGCTAACACTTGGCCCCTGGAAGCTTCAATACACTCAAAAGTACCTCAAATAACTTAGAGACTGAGTATTTTCAAGTAGAGTTGATCCTAGAGAAATGGAAAAATAATTTTTATATTTAAAGGGGAGTTCGTACTCTTATTAAGGGGATTATTCCCCATATTTCATCTATAAAAAGTAGATTCAAGGTTCATCCTTAATAGTGTTATTGGGAAATCTAGTGTCTATGCAGAGCTGCTAGTCCCACTAAGGCTGGTAGCTACCTTAGAAACAAACAAACTAAAACCACTTTCATTTTCCTTTATGAGAAGTAGATAAGAGGGGAACAAAGGAGACCAACCTCTGTCTTGCGCTTGGCTCCTTGCTTGATTCCTCTCCCTTCTGATAGATCTTTGCCACTCGCTTCCTCATCTACCCAGCTTCAAAGAGCACCTATAGAATCAAAGCAACATAACACTATCCAAGAACATAGATCTACTATCATAAAAAATATAGGACCAGATATATATTGACCACACAAATGCATATACCATCAATCATACAAGAATGTGGAGGAAAACTTGAATAGCTTTATTAATAATCAAGAATAGCAAGAGGATTACAACCAATTGTTCTGACCCAACACCATCCTCTCAAAAAGAAAGCCCTTATTCACCTCATGAAAAGCTTAGATCACCCAACACTACAATGTTACACCAAGGAACCAGCAACACTTCCTTACAAGATGCAAAATTCCAACCTCTGAATCTCTGGGATGAGGGATCCATATATAGATGTTTGCAAGGGGGGTGAGTCAGCTTCTGAGATTTGATTAGTGTCCTCTCTCTGATAGTTCTTGATTCCACTTGGAGATTGATGATCTCTTACTCATCCCTGGGTGAATGCAGAGAGGCAAGTGTCATAGGAGAAGTTTCTGGAAGATTCCATGATCCTCCACCTCACAGATTGACCCTGCCATTTGTCCACTCTCACTCATCGCATCCCATAGAAGGGATTTTCAGTATGCATCGCACCTCCCATGTGCATTTAGGTGGGATGCAACGCACTTTGACCATGGAGCAGGTGAGATGGTCCAGTTTTGAACAGTTCTGAGTAGTTTTTCATGGAGAACTTCTGGGAGATGCTGTAATCAGTTGACCTTGCTCTTTTAGGGGTTGGAACAACACTTTTAGGGACTTAGGAGTCCTTGGTTTATGGACATTTATGATTGGGGTTGTAGTGCCCAAAAATGTCTATAACAATTGCCCCCTAAAGCATGAGGTCGTTAATCTTTTGATGACGGGTGAAATGCTTTATCATGAGGATCCGAAGTTTTTTCAAGCTGGAAGGCGACCTGTAATAGGATACAATAAAATACATTATCTTCATAATATTTTCATGATCTAGCTGAGGCGGGCATTCCCATGCTCAGCTTTATAAATTCATTTTCATGTACATAAGACAGATAATTGTCTGAGTACAGACTAATGATTCTGGTAGAGCCATCATCCCTTGGATTGGATGATTATTTGTGCAGTAATGATGTACATATGATGTCTTTATTTTCCTGAATATATATCACAACTCAGATGGATGAAACTAGATCCGGGGTCTTCAATCTCATTCAATCTTCACTCAAAGTACAAGTCGATCCATGTGAGAGATGTTCTGAAGTCGAACATGGAAAGACATCACTTGATTACTAGCCAATGATGTAAGTTGTTAACAGGTGCGAGAGGAATCACCGATAATGATGATGACCCTCAAGGTACTACAATACAATTCATGTGGTGTGAATAAGGGACTTGGCATCGAACACCACGCAAAATCTTTCAGTTGAAGGCCACTGATGTAAACATGTCGCCGGAAGTGAGAAACTTGCTATTGAGGCATGCAAGTAGGAGGGCCTTAGTGAATCCCACATCAATGACACGGAACAGAGCAAATGATTTTAATGGAGGTGAAAACGATCTGATGACATAAGGTTCAGGGTGGCGGTCATAAAAGAATGGAGCGTAAATGTATTGCAGTGGATGAGACACAGGTGAATTCTCTGAGCGACTTCTCTTGAACATATCGGTGACACTGACAGGATGGATTGGTAGCGTTAACCCCAAATATGGATGGTGTGATGGACCCATGGTGATATGACCAGTGAACAGAACAACCCAACCCAACTCGGATGCGGAGTGAAAGTGTCATGTTCAAGAGCGACTTGCTACCAATAAAGTTTCTTCAAGTTTTCTTCCCAATTTTTCCCCAGTCATTGCTGACCAGTACCTCTTTATTTTTGTCAAGCTTGAGGAGGATAACATATGCTTGTTCTATAATTTTCCCTTCGAGCAAACCCATCGCTATGTTTTAACGAGCCTAGCGATAGTGAAAGTCGTTCTTGTCTGTATGGACAAGTTTGTCGCTATTCGGTTTTAACGAGTTTAACGACAAAGATAACTCGGTCCTTTTCAATTTTAGAGAGTCTGAAAAGGGACATAAAGAAAACTCCAATAATCCTTTTTCGTCATATAATCCCTTGAGTCTGAAAAAGTATAAAATAATAGAAAAGGGATGAATTTTCAGTAATTTTAACGAGCCGAACAAAACAAGCGCTCGATCTTTTTGTGTAATAATCCCTCAGGTCCAAAAAGATTAAAATCTAAAAGAGGGATAGCACTTCCGGTCACTTTAACGAGCTGGAGAGGCCAATCGCTCGACAATCTTTTCATATTTTACGAGTCAGTTGGAAAGATCTTAAAGGAGACTCGTCTTTCGAGGAACGAGTGATAAATTCGGGTAGCCACTAATTCCAGGTAAGGTTTGGAATTTTCCAATCACAGCAGTGCCACAAGGATGGCTAACAGGATCACTCTTCGCAACTGTTCCTCAAAAAGGGTAAACAATCAAATGGAGGTGAATGATCGGCCAAAACAGAGTGGAGGTGATGATGAGAACATGACCAAGGCTTCAAAGGTTGATGATAATACATTCACGATGGTTATTTACTAGAAATTGGTTCATTTTTTAATGAGCTTAAACTCTGGGGGAACATTTTCTCATTGCTTATGTTTATTTTTTAACGAGATTGAATTCCAAGTTAAAACTGCTCAATATAATGGTCATTGATTATCTTGATTTTACCATTGACAACTTTTGTTCCTTCAAAGGTTGTACTGCCTCTTCAATTGCTTCATCAAACTAGTTAGAAACGAATAATATATGCTTGAAAAATGAGTCAAAACACTAATATTTTACTTGAATTACGTGAAAAGTAATTTAAAAGTGTTTTTTTTTACCTCTCATTTTACCATTTCATTTGAACTTTAGTTTGTTGGAGCTTTGGAGGTGCATTCCCCCTTGATTTTCACTAGCTGATTCCGAGAGATTCTGTGGACGTTTCTCGTCGCCGTCTGGACTAGGTAGGAGCTAAACCTGAGCTCTTCAATTTCATCCTTTCCCTTTTGAATTCTGAGCATGTTTTCTGGTTTTTCTAAGCCTCTGGGGTTTGAAAAACTCGCCCTGGCTCCATCGCACCTCTTCTATATCGAAAGGTGCAATGCATGCTGGCTTGGCCATTGGCCTGTCAGCATGCATCCCACCCAGAATACTGCTGGGGGTGCAATGGGCGCAAAGAAGGAAATTTATGCACAGTTTTTCATGGAAATGTTTTCCTGTTTTTCACCAAATCAAGATCCTGATTCTTCTCTTGTTTGTTTCAGAGATTCATTGGAGCAAAATGCCTGTTACATGGTGAGAACGTGAGAATTAAGAAGACGACATGCTTGCTTTACATGATCTGGTTATGGTAAATGCACTGTGGAACTATGGCCTGTTCAAGTTTTTCCGCATCTCTAGCATGAGGCAACAAATCAACTTGTTGCAATATTTTCTCGATGCATGGGATCCTACCACCCAAGTGTTCTAGATTAGGGGCATCCATCCCCTTGACTCTCGTGGACATCTATTTTTTGACCGGCTTATCGAGGCAGGGCGCCCCTATCTCATTATCAGGTTTGGCCCGTGGGGGTGAATCTGTGAGAGATTACATTCGCAGGTATTGCAAAGAGGGATCTCAGCCGAGTAAGGATGGCAAGATCAATATCCGAGATGTCACTGATAGGTCCCTAAGGACCATTCTGTTCAATTTTTCTAGACTGGCTGGTAGTGCGGCTCTTCATGTGGCCAATAGGTCTTATATGCAGTACACCTGTTATGAAACCAGCTCAAGAAAAGATAGAAAAGATAGAACAACGCCTTATAATTCAGCCTCTTTGAGGGGGAAACCTCCTTTACATTACATAAAAGAACAATTCTTGGATGATACAAATGACAAAACCTCCTTTCTATATATAGGATTCTAAGGAGTCACAATATAATCTAACCGACCTAACAATAATAATATAAAGCCACAAAAATAACAATAGAGGGATTCTATGGGGCACAGAAATAACATGGGGGTAATAGGGGCACAACAATATAAATAAGGGGTATAACTACAATAGTAATGGGGTAATCACTAGTATTATAGGGACCCAACATGCCCCTCTCCTTCAAAAAAGTGTTTTCCTCAACGCTTGAGTAGTTCTGGGTACTTCTGCATAAAATTCTCATCCTCCCATGCGAAATCTTCAGCAGATAAGTTCTTCCACTTGATAAGATACTCTGAAATTGTTCGATTTCGTAGCTGTCGAGTTATTGTTTCTGTGACTGCTTCCGGTTCCAATATAATTTTTCCTTCCTCGTCAAGTTCTGGCAATATTGTTTGAACTGGGAGCTTGTCGCCTATAAATTTCTTTAAACATGAAACATGGAAAACTGGGTGCAATCGAGAAGCTGCAGGAAGCTCCAATTTGTATGCCATAGTACCAATCTTTTGCAACACCTTGTACGGACCATAATACTTTGGTGATAATTTATTATCCTTCTTAGCTTTAGGGACATTTTCTTATATGGTTGTAGCCGTAGGAATACCGAATCACCTACATCCAAACTTCTTTCACTATAATGTTGATCTGCCTGTTGTTTCATTCTATCTTGTGCCAACACGAGGTTATACTTTAAGAGTTGGAGGACTTGTTGTTGATGTTCGATGTGATGTTCCACTGCCTAAACCTTAGAATTTTCTCTTAAATATGATGTGATGGATGGTGGTTGATACCCATAAAGTGCCATAAATGGGGTCATTTTTGTTGCTGTATGGAAGGAAGTGTTATACCACCATTCAGCCAGAGGCATCCATTTGACCCATTGTGTCTGTTTATCAGATACAAAGCAACGAAGATATCCTTCCAAACATTTGTTTACTATCTCAGTTTGCCCATCAGATTGAGGATGATAAGATGAGCTATTAGCTAACTGAGTACCAAGACAAGAAAATAATTTTGTCCAAAAATTTCCAGTGAAAATGGGATCTCTGTCACTTACAATAATCTTTGGGTTTCCATGTAGCTTTTGAATTGTTTCCATAAATGCAGTAGAAAATGTACTGGCTTTAAATGGATGTGATAATGCACAAAAGTGTGCATACTTGGTAAGTCTGTCAACTACCACCATGATGACACTCTTTCCCTCAGACTTGGGTAAAGTTGTGATAAAATCCATTGAAACCTCCTCCCAACGTTGGCTTGGAATGGATGAAGGTTGTAATAGACCCGATGTCTTAATTGTTTCAACTTTATTTTGTTGGAAAACCAAGCATTCCGCCACAAACTTTTGAATATCTGATTTAAGGCCATCCCAAAAAAATTCCTTCTTAACCCTGTGGTAAGTTTTTAAAAATCCTAAGTTCACTCCTAAGGGAGAAGTGTGCAATTCCATAAGAATCTTTTGTTTTAGCTGGGAATTCTTACAGAGGTATAAGCGATATTTGTACCATAATGAATCATTTTGCCAGCTAAATGTATCAGACGTACTGGAATCTTGTTGTAGCTTTCGAATAAGTGCCCACACTTCTTCATCATTCTTCCATTCCTCCCTTGCTTCGTTTATCCAATCTGGTTGGATAATAGAAATGGCGCACAACAATGATTCGACATCCTCATCCTTTCTTGAGAGTGCATCTGCCACCGCATTTTGCTTCCCTTTTTTGTAGATGATTTCAAAGTCATAACCCAACATCTTTGTGACCCACTTTTGTTGCTCTTTAGAGGATAATCTTTGTTCTAAAAGGTATTTAAGGCTATCATGATCCGTTTTTACCTTGAAGTGTCTTCCCATTAGGTAGGGTTGCCATTTCTTAAGTGCATGGAGTATTGCCAACATTTCCTTCTCATAAATTTCGGATCATCCTGTTCTAAAATTGTGACCTGTAGTAGTATTCTGTGTCCTCTTTCCAATGCCACAAGTCTGACCCAAATTGGATTCTCCAAGGAAGAGTTATGTGAAATCTCCCACAGTGACTTGCTTTTAGACTAGTTCAATAGAGCGAACTTGTACGACGTGCCACGAGTCACTGTTTCAACCTTTGAATCAGAAACACACATACAAGAAACTACAATCCGTCCTCTTTCTGTACCTTCTTACGAAATTTCAATCCGATCCCCAGAGAGAAAGTTATGACGATTTTCCCCAGGTCACCTGTTTTGAATGTAATTCAGGAGTCTGCAAAAAGACCAACTTCCTCAGATCATATCTCCGCAAATATCGCGTGAAAAGCTCTGAAATTCAGATCCAAGGTTCAGCGTGATTTCTTCTCAAATGGGTTGTTTTTGCGACTTCTGAAACATCACAGAAAAAAAAGTTATAGAGAAAATTCCACGATGACCTGTTTGGAGCAGCGAAACCCTAGAATCCAAAGCTCTCATACCAAATGTTATGAAACCAGGTCAAGAAAAGATAGAAAAGATAGATCAACGCCTTATAATTCAGCCTCTTCGAGGGGGCAACCACCTTTAAATTACATAAATGAACAATTCTTGGATGATACAAATGGCAAAACCTCCTTTCTATATATAGGAGTCTAAGGAGTCACAATATAATCCAGCCGACCTAACAATAATAATATAAAGCCACAAAAATAACAATAGAGGGATTCTATGGGGCACAGAAATAACAACATGGGGGTAATAGGGGCACAACAATATAAATAAGGGGTATAACTACAATATTAATGGGGTAATCATTAGTATTATAGGGACCCAACAACGCCCTGGAATGCCTTGAAACAAAGGTGTTCAACTGGTGTGACGCAATACTCTCTGTGATGAAAGAACAACTGACCAAGGTGAAAAACGGAAGATTGAAGAACTTTGGATACATTTCTATTTTGACCACTTTTTCCTTGGAAAATATCCCGCTGATGCAGCTGCAGTATGTTTCACTTGGTTTACCTCCACCGACTGAGCCACGGATGCAGAGATGGTTCGACCTTATGGCCAGACATGCTGGTCAGTCCCAAGTTCCCTTTTTTGATACCTTCTTCAAGTGGTTCAACCGTTAGGAGATGGTTTTTTCCGAGCATCCATATGCCAGTATGGATTTCCAGGGTTATCCGGATTTGGTACTGCCGGCTGGCGAGTAGTGGGGTGTCATTGGTAAATTCTTTGACCATATCTCTGTTTATCGTTTCTCTTTATAATGTTCTTGTGCTTTCTTCTATCAGGACTAATCAAAACTCATGTGCTCATGCAGATGTTGGACTAGTTCGACCAGTAGTACGCCTGACTGTGCCCACTACCACTCTAGCAGGAGAGGTTGTGGGAAGGGCTATCCTTCTTGACCTTGATTTGGTCGAGACTCTTTCAGCATTGCAGGATCAGGTCGAAGGCCTCACTCTTGGTATTTCAGATGTGAGGACTAACGAGCTGCCTTTGAGGTTACAGCGACATACTACCGGCATGCCGAGTCGATGGACTAGGCTTTTACGCATGATTGCACAGGCGGTGACTTGTTATCACCAGCGTCATTAGACTAGGGTGCCCCCTAGCGTTTTGCATTTTGGGTCATTTGACCAATTTTTTTTTTGTTACAGAGCATTATATGTAAACCATAAATAGTTATATATATATTTTTGATTTTTGGAGTTTTATTTTGGTTAAGTTACATGATCCTGATGCAAATATTGATGAAATGCTTCTTTTTATAAATGTTGCAAATGTCTATCTAACACATAATTTACCAATGAGTCCGTTAATGTGTTTAAGATTTTGGAAATATGTTGATACTGAATAAAATCAAATTGCCTTTCCAAAATCTTGACCCTTAGGAACATGCGGTAGATAGATGGATTTCGGACGGAGTAGATACTAGTGAGTTGTAGTATGACGAGTTGTGAGTCTAGCCTAATGACAAGTCGGCTTATGCCATGTGTGATGGCATCAAAGAGAAGTTCTATCAACGTGCTATATTTAGCAATGTTATTTGTTGACCGACCAATACATACCCCTCTGAAACTTATTAACTTGCCTCTTGGATCAAAAATGGCCCAGGCCGCAGAAGATAGGTTCTGCGAACTACGACTCACTCTTTTGGCATATCCAACAAAATATTCCAATAGGTTCAACATCTGCGACAAATGTAAAAAGTGGATTACTTGACCAAAACAATTACCCTTAGCGAAAACAAAAATGTAACAAAAGCATATGGGTTACTACACTAAATCATGCGTAGTAACGCTTAAGGTACAACCCATTATGGGGTTGCGCCAGTGGAATCTCATCATAATCCATCAACTCGTAGGATCCTTTTGCTAATACAAGCTTAACAATATAGGGGCCCATCCACAAAGACTTGAATTTACCTGCTCCCAATTTATCGGATTCCTGGTCGTAAAGTAAGACCAAGTCACCTTCTGAGAAGACACGGGGTTTGACATTTTTGTCGAACTGCGCCTTGACTCGTTTCTTATGGGCTTCGTTAGCGAAAGCGGAATCACGATGGGTTTCATCCAATTGGATTAGTTCCAAGAAACGAGCCTCCTCTTCTGAAGTTCCAGGGAGAAGGTTGACTGCGAGTTTGAGGGACGCGATTTAACATTAAACTGGTAAGATTGCTTCTAGGCCATACACCAGTTGAAAGGGTGTAAACCTGGTTGCATTCCTCACCGATGTTCGGTATGCCCACAAGGCCGAGTACAGAATCAGGTGCCAACTCCTTTTGTGGACTCCAATCATCCTTTGTAGCATCTGCTTCAGGACTTTGTTGATTGCTTCAACTTGTCCATTGTCCTGCGGGTAATATGGAGTAGAGCTGTCGTGGGACAACCCCAATTTGGCAGCCAATTCGATCATCATGTGATTGCGAAAATGCGATCCATGATCTGTGACTATGGCCTGTGGAACGTCGAATCTGGCGACTACATGATTGAAAAAGAAAAGGGCAATTGTTTCACCGGTGTTATCTAATGTAGGCATCGCCTCGGCCCATTTGGTAAAATAGTCTACTGCGACTATGATATACCCATGCCCCCCAATCAAGGTGGGGTTACATGTCATGAAATCAATGCCCCATTTGGTGAATGGCCCAACTGCAACTATTGGCTGCAGGGATGCGGGCGGTCTCCTGGTTTCGCTATCGAAAATTTGACATGCATGGAAACTTCTGACTGCGGTTATGCAATCTTCGAACACTGTTGGCTAGAAGTATCCTGCTTGTAAATTTTTTTGTGCCATAGCGTAACCAGATTGATGCCCCCCACACGCGCCTGAATTGCAATCATTTAGGACTTTTTCGGCCTCCTCATGGGTGAGGTACCTCCTCAGAACTGTATCGAAACCACGATGGTAAAGTGTATCACCGACGATCATGTAGTCTTTTGACTGGTATCAAATACATTTTTGTTCCGAACGCGAGGTATTAGACCTATATTTTTGGGTTTGGAGATAGATTATTATATCTCCATACCACAGATTGCTTGAAGATATCAGAAACAAAGATTCATCCATGATGGTTTCCTCGGATGTTTCATCGTTGGGCGATGATGGGAGATCGCATAGTAATTCTACGAAAACTAGGGATTTCTTTGATTTGGATTTTACGAATTCCAGATCAAAATCTTGAAGAATTGCTATCCATTTTGAATATTTTCCCCCCAGCAACTGTCGCGACAATACATAAGTCATGGGGTTGCAATCTGACAAAATGGTAGTTTTTTGAAAGAGGACAAAGTGTTGAAATCTCTGTATCACTTGAACGGCTACGAGAGCCAGCTCTTTTTGTATCATTTAAGTTTCTACTCAAATAATATATGGGATGTTCAATTCCATTGTCTTCTTGAACTAAAACCATTGCGATGGTTTTATATGCTGCAACGAGATACAGGTTAAAGTCTTTTTGATAATTAGGAGCGTACATTAATGATGCTTTCATTAGGGATTCTTTTAAAGCATCAAAGGAAGCTTGCACGACCTGATCCAAGACGAAGGGTACTTCGTTTTTCAATAGAAGTGTATAACCTTTAGCAATTTCGGCGTAATTTGGAATGAACCTCCTCAGAAAGTTTTCTTTCCCTTGAAGTTTCTGAATCTGAAGCAAATTTGAAGGTGGAGGCAAATTTATGATTGCCTGAACCTTACATGGGTCGAGACGAATCTAGTCCTTTGAGACTACAAAGCCAAGTAAACGAATAGAACTGACACAGAACACACATTTGAGTGGATTGAGTCGTATCTTGTAGTGTCGGCAACGTAGAAATATTGCTCCCAAATGCTGTGGATGATCGGTCCGCTTTCGCGAATGAGCCGGAAGATCATCGAGATATGGTTGAACGATGTTTTTGATGTCATGGAAGGCATAATTCATTGCCCTCTGAAACGTTGCCCCTGCATTCTTTAAACCAAAGGGTAAGTTGCGGTATGCAAATGTGCCCCACGGACAAATAAATGCACTCTTTGACTCGTCCTGTGGGCGGATATTTATTTGATTATACCCAGAGAATCCATCCATAAATGAAAAGATTTCACATCCGGTGCATTCATCAATTATCTGGTCAATAAAGGGTGTAGGGTAGTTGTCTTTTGGACAAGCTCGATTTACATCCCTATAATCGACGCCCACTCTAATTGTTCCTTGTTTTTTCATTACGAGGAAAATGTTCGATACCCAATCAGTTAGAGGAACCAGGTAAATAAAAGCAGCATGGAGAAGTTTCTCAACTTCTGCCTTGATGGCAGCGGCTTTCTTGGGGTGCACCTGCCGTAGCCGTTGTCGTACTGGTTTGACATCTGGATACATCTTGATTTCGCGTTCAACTATACTCGAGTCAATGCCTGGCATGTCATCATATGACCAAGCAAAGACATCTCTGAATTCGTGAAAAAGAGCGTTATATATTTCCAGTTCTGAAGGAGAACAACATTTGCCAACATAAATATTCTGCACAACATATGTTTTGGTCGAAATGTTTATGGCGATAGTCTCTTCAATATTGGACAAGTTTCGCTCAGAATCCACCGTGTTTATAGTATTTGATAGGAAATCAAAAACTGAAGGATAATGAAGGTCATCAGGAGTATCTTCTTGACAATCCGGAAGATGGGAATGATGGTGGTAGTCTTCCCATGGCGCCCCATCAGTTTTCATTGACTGAACAATTCCGTCGTCGGTGTGATGCACTTGCGACCAAGGATCTAAAGGGGTGTCATATTCCTTAGACCTATCTATCCAAACGCTTGATGAGCGTTGATTTGGGTCTGCCTCCCATGCCAAAAACATTGATTGCTACAATATTTCTATTAGGCTTGGAGGCAATACGTGTAGATGATCCATGTTAATATCGTTTTCTGAGATCTTTTGAATAGAAGATATCATATTGCAGGTTCCTACCATCGCCACTTCTGCCAGATTGATTGGAGGCAGGAGAGAAAAAGTCCCCATTAATATAGGGTCTTTTAGTAGGCCTACTTCGATATTTTGAAGCGAATGGGAGCTTCCATGGATCATCGAAATGATTCCTGTAACTTGGGAACTATTGGGGAGAAATGTTTGTTGTTCGACGATTGTAATTCCTCCTTGAAAAGGAAATGCAATCTTCCTAAAGTAGGTCGACACAACTGTAGCCATAGCATATATCTAGGGCCTTCCCAGTAGGATGTTGTAATCGAGGTTTCCGTCGATTACTTTAACATCTATTTCTACTGTTTCCCCCCAGTTCAACTTGCAAGTTACTTAGAATCCCATATGGGGTATATGTTCGTCCATCAAATGCTTTTAATGTCGTCGAAGATTGCGACAACGTTGGAGATCCTAAAATTTTCCAGCAACTCATCGACATAATACATGTAGATGCCCCCTCATCAATAATTGTTCGATGAACAGTTTTGTTGAGGGCTTTCACTTGAATGAGGAAAGCTATTTGAGTTGGTAACTGAGGATCATATCCTTTGTGATTAAAGGACACAAGATTAGAATCCTTTGGGTCTATCCCACCTATTGCTGATAATAAAGCATGCTTTTGGGAGGGGCAATTTTGCAGTACCTCAAGTGTCGACATAGTGGACGGCGATTGGGCTAGATCTTCCACTATATTATAATGTTGTGCTACTCTGGCACGAGGATTAAATGTCGACTTGTGTACTACTCCCTTTGGTAGTTTTATTGTTAGCTCTGGAATGATGGGCGGCGCAACTTCTGTCGAAGTTGTTGTCGAACTACTAGGTTGATCTTTATCCTTGTTGTTCGACAGCTGTGGATTCCTGTAATCTTTATTCCTTGTCGTTATCAAAGCATCATTTTGCTGTTTCGAAACCGACAACATCAGCACTTGGGATGGGGAAGCATTATCACTGGAAACCATATTTTTTCCTGGATTTGGAAATGGATCAGTTAATACCGCCGAGGTTTTCGAATTCTTGAAGAATTTTCTAAGCTCAACTTTATATGGACAATCTCTTGTCCAATGATCCTCATCACATATAAGCCATGGAAAATTTGGTTTCTTGTCTCTAGAAGGGTTTGCAGAAGATTTTTTAGGTGATGATTCCTCCTGTTTCTTCTTCTTCCCTTTGTTTTTCTTCTTGCTTCCTGGTTGCTTGGTTTCTTTGCCTTTGTCAGTTGAGACAACATTTACCTCCGAGGTGAGAAGTTCTTCTTTTGCATTTTGAATAGAAATCTTACGGGCCTTTCTAGATGTAGCCTTCGTTGATTTCGTGTCTGTCGTACCAATCATGCCATCGCCGGCATGAGAGTCATTATTCGATTTAGGAGGAGGAGGAACGGAAAATTCTGGCCTGGGAGCATCAGGGATTTTATCTTAGAGCGTGCCAGATTGAGTATAAATCAAGTCTAAATATTGCGCACGAGCAATAAGTTGATCTTCAGTGACGACTCCTCCCTTTGCCACATCTTCTGTAATGGAAGGTAATAATGACTTAATAAACCATTCAGCTAAAATATGATCAGGAACATACATATTTACCATTCTACGATGACGTCACCACTCATGAATATGATCAGATATGTGAGTGGCCATTGTTTGCTTGAAATTGGTAAGAAGTTCTGTTCCCATTTCGTACCTTATGGATAACTGAAAATGGGTTAAAAAGGTTGTGGCTAGAGCACTGAAGTTATCAAACGAAGCTCTAGGTAATTCGATATACCATTTCACTGCCAGACCAGTTAACGTTCTCTAAAAAAGGCGAAGCCTAATCGAATCATCATTTAGGGTGTTTGATGAACACCACAGATGAAAGGTCATCACATGATTCGACGGGTCTTCACCCGGATTTCCATTAAATTTAGGAATATCTGACGGAAGTTTATGCGGAATCGCTGGCCACCAAGGGGCGTAAGCAATTGGATCATCCGTTAGCTGATTTAGATCCGGTAACTCTAAAGTTGCCACGAAGGGTAACTGTTGATTTAGGTTTGGCGAAGCATACCCAGGATAAGATGGAATTGCCTGAGAAGTTGGTCTTTGCATACCAGCATAATGCATTTGATGTTGGTAACTTTGGTAAAGTTGATGGGCACAACCATTGTAGAATGGTTGATTTTGACCGTTTTGAATATACGGCTACCCATTATTTGCAAATATTTGTTGCTCGGATCCTTGGTAAACTTGTTTGAATTGAGATTGTTGATATTGCACCAGCCATGGTTGTGAATCCATGTGTTTTTGTCCAATACTGGCTGTTTGACCAAGATGAGGGGTAATTGTACCCGTTTGGGCCTGTGTCATTCAACTAGTTGGCGATTGTGGTTGAGTCACAGGGACAAGAGGTTGTTGCATTACAACCTGAGAAACCTGAGGTTGGCATACAACAGGCAATGCTTGTACTTGTGACATTGTCACAATAGCCGGCATAGTTGGTATATTAGACATAGGTAAACATTGTTGCATCGAGTATACAGCTCTTGGTTGTTGAGGCAGTATTGGCACCCAACCGCTAGATGTAATTCCAGCATAACCCAAATTTTGTTGTGAACTCTTGTATGGTTGTCCTCCCACAGGAGACAATGAAAGGGTATACTGCCTCCCATACGACGGTAATTCGGTACTCAAAGGAACTGTTTGTCCTTGAGGACCGGACTGCCCAAATTGACACCGTGAAGGATCAATTTGCTGAGACTCAACATAAGAGTTCCTGGATATTATTCTGGATGAACAAACGAGAATGGACCATACTGTCGAAATAGCCCGTGAGTGGGCCCCATCTAGCGATTGAGAGCTAGTTGGGACAGATGGTATGCTGGCGAACATTGTTGGAGTGGCAGCAAGAAGTTCTGCCGTTGCTGTGTCGGGTGACACAGTCCTAGATGTCGACGGTTGTTCAGACATTTCTAGTCTATCCAAAAGATTTCCTAGCGATTCTACAGGAGCTTCCAATAACAGTAGACTAATTTCTGATGAAGAAGGATACATGGTGATCCTGACTCCAAATTGCGATGGAGTACTAGATGGAGGATCCTCCACAATCTCTTCTATAGCAATCAAACCAGGTGGAAGAGGTAGACCGTCAGGTCTGTAAAATATTTCTGGTGGCGAAGAAGGTATAGAATCTGCAGCAACCGATGTTTGGGGAATAACAACTTCCGAATCAACTGTAGATGGAGCTGGTTCAGTAATACAAGTGTTTACCTTCACACTAGGATCAGCCCTACTATCCTTTGGTGGCTGCGGAACTTCTTATGTAAAGGCAGGGATACCAGAAATGTTTGGAGTAACCGGAGTCTCCTATGGTGTTGGAACACTTGTTCTAACTTTACCAGGGGATTTGGAACCGGTGAAACGAGTTTGCTTTGTCCGTAATAGTTTTGATTCTAGAGACAAAGAAGGTTGACTCGTAAGTCTCCGCGAATGATGGGGTTTCAATTCACTTTCTTCCACGATTGTGGATTACTCGATCAACTAAAAATCAAGGGGAAATATGTTTCCGAATTAAATGAATTTCCGACGCTTTGACACAACTTGTTTTTTCAATTTTTAAGAGTCGAGAAAAAACAAAAGATGACTCTAGTCGCCTTCGATTTTTAATGATCTTGAAGTGACAAGTGCTCAGATGGACCTTTTCCTTTAAGGATACTGAAAAGGAACGAAAGAGACTAATCTGGAAATCTAGACAGAGGGATTACCAAACCAATCGCAAAATTGCAGAATAATTTTTACGGTATGGCAATCAATCTT
The DNA here is from genome assembly GCA_031772625.1 of Pinus tabuliformis. Lineage (NCBI taxonomy): Eukaryota > Viridiplantae > Streptophyta > Pinopsida > Pinales > Pinaceae > Pinus > Pinus tabuliformis. The sequence continues at coordinate 1,008,423,542 of CM062819.1, forward strand.
CCCGAACGCTGTGTTCAGTGCATTGCGATCGATAGGGTGGCAGACACGGCTTCCTATGGATAAAGGATAAATCCTATTGTGGTCTCCCAATATATACTCGATGGTACGTGGGAGCACAAGTCCATACTGGCACTTATAGTCTCAAAGTGGAGGAATCACCCAACCAGCAATGAAAACAACAGTTACCAGGCTTTACGATGTCGGAATACGTCTCTAGCCTAGACTTATAAATGTTGTGCGTTAGGTTCCAAAGTGTTTTTAGATTCATTAAATTTATTTTACAGTTGATATTTCTTAAGAAATTTTCCTTTCATGTTCACCGCGTGATGTAGATATACAATCTCCTAAAATGCAATTAAGATGATAAACAATCATTTAATCTTCTTTTCGCAATGAAAATCCTAGCTACTAAGGAAAGAGAGACGATATTATTTCAACATAGAGCAGAGAGCACACACTATATGCATTGTCCTAAATCAAACCAACAAACAGTCTAAATGCAAATGCACATGCATGTATTTGTTTTCAGCCTTCTTAATGTGTGAATGTTAAAAAGAAAGCTAAGCGCAAATATGAATTATTTTCAAAGCGACATTACTAACAAGTTTCTTTTCAATACAAAATGAAGACAATGACGACGCTTTGTTATTTGGAATTGAAAACTTGCTTTCGACAAATGAAAAACTATTAATTCAAATAAAATACAAGAGAAACAGTGTAATTTACTATAAAAAACAATCGGATTCTCTTCTATGACTGAAAACGACACTTGCGACACTTCCAAATCAAGAAATGACAGTTCAATTACGCTACGTCTTTGTAAAAGAGAACTGAAAATGGATCACAATACATAAAAACATTTACAATTCTTTGCACAATAGAGGCGGAATAATGGCAAGGAAAGGGGTTTCCAACAGAGCTATACTGACTACAGACAACAAAACTCCTGAATAGAGCTGAAAAGAGTGGAAAAACCAAAGTCTGAAGGCAAAATTAGCCCTTTCTAATTAGCACACCTGTTACACAGTGATTCCAGTATGCATCCCACCTACAGCACACGAGAAGTGTGATGCATACTGAGATCCTTGAAGAGACGGTGCGATGGTATAGTGCAAGACTTTTGATCCAGTTCTTGATCACATTTTTCAGCACAGTTCAGGGATTTTGGCCGAGCAAGTGGTAATCAGTAAATAAATCACAGGTGTAGATCTAAGGAGGTTACTAGAGCCACCACAAGGGCAATTAGAGAGCTTGTAAATTGATTGTTCAATTTATAAACAAAACCTAGAGATAGACTGAAGCAACATTGATCTATTTTGCACTTGCATAGCAAATGCAGTTCGAAGGCTAGCTGGCTTGACTTCAGGCTCTATCTGTAAGTTTATAAACCAAACAAATATAGACAAACAAACAATCTATTCGCTCCCCAGTGGAGTTGCCATTTTGTTATCGGGAAATCTAGTGTCTATGCAGAGCTGCTAGTCCCACTAAGGCTGGTAGCTACCTTAGAAGCAAACAAACTAAAACCACTTTCGTTTTCCTTTATGAGAAGTACATAAGAGGGGAACAAAGGAGACCAACCTCTATCTTGCACTTGGCTCCTTGCTTGATTCCTCTCCCTTCTGATAGATCTTTGCCACTCGCTTCCTTGTCTACCTAGCTTCAAAGAGCACCTGTAGAATCAAAGTAACATAACACTATCCAAGAACATAGATCTACTATCATAAACAATATAAGACCAGATATTTATTGACCACACAAATGCATATCATCAATCATACAAGAATGTGGAGGAAAACTTGAATAGCTTTATTAATAATCAAGAATAACAAAGAGGATTACAACCAATTGTTCTGACCCAGCGTCATCCTCTTGGCAGGAAAGCCCTTCTTCACCTCATGAAAAGCTTAGATCATCCAACACTATGATGTTACACCAAGAAACCAACAACATTTCCTTACAAGATGCAAAATTCCAACCTCTGAATCTCTGGGATGAGGGATCCATATATAGATGTTTACAAGGGGGTGAGTCAGCTTCTGAGATTTGATTAGTGTCCTCTCTCTGATAGTTCTTGATTCTACTTGGAGATTGATGATCTCTTACTCATCCCTGGGCGAATGCAGAGAGGCAAGTGTCACAGGAGAAGTTTCTGGAAGATTCCATGATCCTCCACCTCACAGATTGACCCTGCCATTTGTACACTCTCGCCCATCGTACCCCATAGAAGGGCTTTTCAGTATGCATCACACCTCCCGTGTGCATTTAGGTGGGATGCAGTACACTTTGACCATGGAGCAGGTGAGATGGTCCAGTTTTGACCAGTTCTGAGTAGTTTTTCATGGAGAGCTTCTGGGAGATGCTGTAATCAGTTGACCTTTCTCTTTTAGGGGTTGGAAAAAAACTTTTAGGGACTTAGGAGCCCTTGGTTTATGGACATTTATGATTGGGGTTGCAGTGCCCAAAAATGTCTATAACACTATTATTGTTTTTTTTCTTCACAATATTAAGCTTTTTAATCTCAAGTAAACAATGTGATTTCTCTCACCATCAATTTAATGAAGGAGTTTTGCTATTCAAAAAGTTATTGGTGATTATCATAAGTCCTCTTAGCACCTTAGTCATGGTCCATACAAAAGATCTCAAATGAGCATCATGTATTACATTTTGTTTTCATATGCTTGCAATTATCTTATTTCTTATTATTTTACTGCCATATAATTTGTTCATAGCATTGTTGTCAATTTTCTTGTAGGAGACACTTTCGCGATGCAATTGCTTTCCTTTTAGAAAAAATATTTTTTCTTGGTTTGTTTTACATCATTTAGATAATTCTCATAGGTAAGGAGGCAATATTACCTCTCCTTTATCTCATTCTTATTTTCTATAGATATGTTCAATGAAACTATAAAAATATTGCAGAACTATTATATAACCAACTAATTTTACTTTTATTGTGACACCCCCTATTTCGACCTTTTCTTTTTGTAAGGATAATTACAACTATAACACCAATGTGGGAAAATCGCAATTTCCCGAACCTTTGATTTAATACTTGTAATTTATTCTTCAAAATTAATTAACATAAGTGAAGAAGGGACAACCTTACAGATCTTTAGTTTGATGGAAGCTTTCTTGCTTGTGTGTTGTGAAAATCCATTTCTTGATAGACTTTAATGTGAAGTGATTGGGACCAAATTGGAGTTGGTAGAATTGCTAAGAGACTCATTTAAGGGTGTGGATATTGAATTATAGGTTCCCATTTCTATCTTTCCCCTCTAATGGATTGATGAGGTGGCATTTTTTAAGGACGCATCAAAGAGCTAGATGGTTCCCTACCAGCTATGCTAAGGGACATAGGAGAAATCCTACAAATGCACACCATAGAAAAGAAATGGGGGTTATATGATTCATTAGGAGATCTTAGACTATGTTAAACTACTAAGGTTTCTTCATTTAAGTTAGTGTTACCAGTGTGAAGTACAGAGAATGAATTTCAAGGCACTAGGTACTTGTTGTTGGCTATCCAACCACTTAGTGCTTTCCTGAAGATTGTTAAAAAATAGAGAGATTGGGCCAATTTTCTATTAAACCACCTTATTATTGGGTTTTTTTTGTTGGTGCCCTTCCTATAGTAAAAATCCCTAGTGCATACATAGAAGGAGCATCGCTATATTTTTGAAGTTTCAAACAAATGGGGTTTTATATTCCAATGAAGCAACAATGTTGATAATGTATTAAAATGCCTTGGGACCTCTTATAAAGAGCACCACTACACTATTTTTAATTTAAAAAAAATGTGGTGCTATAGTCCAACAAAGCACCAATGTAGTACCTGTATTAGAAAGCCCCGGGGTGTCTTAACAAAATCACCTCATAGGTTTTCTAATTTAAAAAAAATAGTGGTGCTCTTGGATATCTAATGCACCAGTGTGGTTATAATAATACAGTAGAGGAGGCTTAAATAAAAAAAAAACCTCCTAGCCGTAAATTTAATTTTCGCTAGATACAGTGTTAGAGAGATTTGAAGCACCAATTCTACTCTTGCCTCATGCAAGCACCTTGAAATTGGTGTTTCTCTTTCTCACCATCTTTCCCTACCGTACTAACTGTGTGGCTTACCAATTTTCTCAAACAGTGGTGAAATTTTTTTTTTTTTAATTACTTGTCAACAATGCCTCCCTGACGAGAAAAGTGCATGGCTTTCCAATTTTCTCATACAGTGGTGAAATTTTCTTTTTTGAATTACTTGTCAACAATGGCTCCGCAATGAGAAAATATCTAGGTAATGTCTATATTTCCCTCTAATTTATTTTTTGTCAGATTAGGATTGCAAATTAACTTAAAAAATCCATTGTTTTTGAAAAAAATAAAATCCTGCACAATGCACTTCATATGTTCGGTGCGAACCAATAGTGGTTCGCCTTGTAAATTTAGAGGGTGTACCATAATTCAGTGCATGAAAATAATAAACTGTTATTGTTGTGGTGTGTTTTGTAAATGAAAACGTACTGGGAAAGAAATAAATTCTATGTCGGTGCGTATAGTTTTAGGTTACACCTGGAGCATTTATATTAACCAAATGCACTACAAAAATATATTAACAAATATAGCTCAGTGCATTTGACAACCTGAGCGTAATATTCTAGCGTGAAAATGTTATATGTGTGCACTGCTGCACAAGTGAGATGCACCGCAATGCAAATTTCAATATGTGAACCAACAACAGTGTGTCATACGTATGTGTGCACCTATCTTGGTGCAGTTGTGTTTGATAGCACACTGGAGACGGTGCTTTATTGGTTTTTGGGTGCAGCAGGGATTTTTTTTTTCAATTGAAAGTTATGTTTCCATATTTATAAATACATTTTTCATTTTATAAAAAAATTATGTATTTTATGAATGATGCTTATGTATTTTATATTTCAATCATGTAGCAAAGACGTCAACAGAAGGAGGAGCAATAGGAGCATGAGAAAATGGTAGAACAATACAGTATGGTTTGACCACAGGAGGTCAAAGAGAAGGAAAGGGATTTATACCCTCTATTTTATGGCCAATTCTCTTCTGTAGACATAAGTGAATCCACTAGACATAACAGTTGATATAGAAACAACATAAACCAAAATGGGAAGTGTTTTCCTTAAAAAAAATAATAAATGAAGGAAATGCCTACCTGAGTCCAACACAAGTCTTTCTCTTCTCTTGTCTTGTAGACTTTAGATCCAGCACCAATTACTATAAATGGAACCCGTAAGAGTACTACAAGAAATTCATAGCTTAAACTAATATCTCTACTCAATGAGTCAAGTAGGAATTGAAACACATATGCATCAAATAGACAAGAAGCATAGGGAAACAAAACTTCTTGTATTAATGAAATGTAGAAGAAGATTACAATCCTTTTTTGCAGTTCTGGACAATGTAGAAATATCCCACCAAACTTTTCCTTCCTTAACCAAAAGGCAAGGCTCCTTCAATCACAACTAAAGGATGGTAATAGATCCTTAAGTAAAAGCAATGACATCAAGGCATAACTAAGAGTATTGAAATGACAACCCAGACTCTATGGGAGGGAGTGAATTTATAGGGTAAAAGTGGTAGTTTAGGAATTACCAATCTTGGCTTGAGATCCACGTATGAAGGAGGATAAGCTCTATGGATAAGGGGTAAGACCTCTAAGATAGGATAACATAGGAGTTCAAGATCTCAATCAATATTAATTGGTTAAAAGCACCTTAGAATCTTCTTGAAGAAGAATTTTTGTAAATATTATTTCTTTTTCCTAAAATTCAAGAACCATCACACCTGCAAAGGAGACAAACCTACATTGGTCAGTGAAGGTGCTCAATTATGTAACATGCGACCATCGTAGGTGAATTGAAGGGTGGGGTGCATTGGGTCCAAAACATAGTTTTTAGATGATTGACCCAAAAACTCAAGCTTTTTGGAGAGATAATGCTTAGGGATTTGCAAAGGGATGATGAAAAAATGTTAAGGCATTGATTGATCTGGGTGTTCATGCCATTTGACTGAATCCGAAAAAATTACATGTAACGCACTGCCCCCTAAAGTAGAAATTTAGAAGCAATGACTGAGGACTAAAGTGATTTACCTTGTGACAAGTCTAGATCAAGCAATGGTTGGGCGAGATCATATTTTGCAATACGTAATCATCATTGTATTTCTGTTGAGGTACACATACCCATACTTGGCCTATAAGCCAATATTACATGTACATTAATCAAAGTCATGTCCACTGATGATATACAATGGACCCATGCTTAGATGAATTTCTGAAACAATAATAGTTCTCATACTTCGTGATCTGGTTTGAATCCTGAAAACACAACCTGGATGGAGGAAACTAGATCTTGGGTCTTATACATCATCAATTGATAGTACGAGTCTAAGCATGCAAATAAATGAGATGGAGTCAAACATGGTAGACACCACCTAATCCGAATGGAAAATGGCATCAACCTATGGTATTCATCCACCCATTTTATTCATCCGCCCATGGAATTTACCCATGGTATTGTAAGTGGCATCCAGCCATGGTATTTATCCACCAATGGTATTGTAAGTGACATCTACCCATGGTATTCATTCACCCATGGTATTTTCCCATGGTATTGTGACATCCACCAATGGAATTGACCCGTGGTATTGTGACATCCACCCATGGTATTCATTCACCCATGGAATTGACCCGTGGTATTATGACATCCACCCATTGTATTCATTCACCCATGGAATTGACCCATGGTATTGTAACTCGAAAATACTATAAGTAACAAGTCACATTTTGTAAAAGGAATACCATGGGTGGATGTCACTTACAATACCATGGGTGGATAAATACCATGAGTGGATGCCACTTACAATACCATGGGTAGATTCCATGGGTGGATGAATAACATGGGTGGATGAATACCATGGGTTGATGCCATTTTCCATTCGGATCACCACCTAATTACGAACCAATGATGTAAGATGTTAACAGATGAGAGAGAAACCAACGATAATGATAATGGCTCTCAAGGTACTACAAAACAATCTATGTGGTGTAAATGAGTGACATGAAGTCAAAAACCACAAAAAATATTCTGGTTGAAGGCCAATGATGAGGGCCTATTGCTGAAAATGAGGAAACTTTCCATTGAGGTATGAAAGTTACAAGGCATTGAAAGGAGTTTATAAGTCAACTTCCTGTATATATGTTGATGTCGAAAATAAGTCACCCATCGCAGGAGGGCCTTGATGTATCCCCCATCAATGACATGAAACGAGTATCAAGATTTTGAGACAGGATATAGTGATGCAAAGTTGGTTCAAAAGCAAAAAATATGAAATAAGGCTTAAGGTATGGTAACAACTGTCAACTGAGGGTGGAATTTCTCTTTAACATATTGGCGACATTGAATGGAATTGGTAGCATTGACTCAAAAACCCATGATGAAGGTGTAATCAATAGTGAGGCAAGTAGATTCCCCAACCCAAATTAGTCATGAATATGAAATGAAAGAGTGTCATGTTCAAGAGAAACTCACTGCCATTAATAGGTAAAAAGCCTTGTTTTCCCAATTTCACAACCATTTATAACCAATACTTCTTTAGATTTTACAAGCTTGAGGAGGATAACACATTTGTAATCTATGAGTTCATCCTTCTGATTATTTTTAATGAACCGTGAGAAGGAGTGATTCATTTATGTCATGCTTAATGAAGCCATTGTGGTTTAACAATTTTATGATTCCAACAAAGGTATAACTTGACTTCATTTTCATGTATAGAGAGTCTGAGAAAGAGGGAAAAAAATCAAAAGGATCCTTTTCATAAATTTAGTCTCTTAAGTCCAAAAAGGCATAAAATGATGCTCAGGGGAACCTCTTAGTCATGTTAGACTAGAGTATTCCTTTTTCATAAATATTCTATCCTAGTCCGAAAAAGGGTTAAACTTATACTCAACAAACATCTTTTCATTACTTTAATGAGTTCGAAAAGAAAAGTGCTTAATAATGCTTTCATATTTCGCGAGTCTCAAAAGAGCGAAAGAGGACTCTAGGGAGTTTCTTTTTCATAGGTTTACATAGCCCGACAAAGTGATAAAGTGTGCCTTTTCATCAAAATGATCTATATTCAACCTAAAATCTACATTACATCCTTCAATTAACTATTAACCTTTTCGGAGAAACACAAAAGGATTAAAAATATGACATATGGTAAAAATTAGGTAAAAATTGTAAAAATGTATTAAAATAATAATTAATTAACCATAAACAGTGAAAGGTAAAAATATTTTGTAACAACCCTGTTCAAAATTCCATGTAATAAAGTTAATAAAGGAAAAATAATAACCAAGGTCATGGGAAACATATTCCAAGATGAGTGTTGGGAAAAACATCCTAGTGTGGATGTTCATTTGGTTTATTATGGCTAAGGAAGTTAGCAAAGGAAAAGGAAAAGGCTTTGAGAAGGAATGAGCCATTAATTGACATTTTATTTATGGAAATAATGGAAATTAGGAGAAAAGGAAGGTGAAGGGTCACATGTTTCATGTGAGTGATTTGAAATGATTATATGTTAAACTGAGGTAGAATTTATTAATGCCAACAGTGAACTGAATGTTAATTTAAAGTGATTTAACCATGATAACTGTTTGAAAGGAAATACTTGACGACAGATGAGAAACATAAGCAATATGTAAACTGAAGTGAAAAGTAGCAAAAAAATAGTGATACCAGACAACAATACTGATTACGAAGTTCGTCCCTGATGGACTACGTCTCTGGGTCCGCTTTCAAGATGAGTGGCCACTTTATTAGGATTGAATCCGAGGAGGTCGATTACACAGCACATTGACCATCTTGATTGTGCATGCAAGCACTTCTAGTCACTGTCACAAGAAATATCTCTAAAATAGCTTTCCAACACCTGTCACCGTTCCCAATTCTGACTCGGGATGCTCCTGTTACACTGAAAACAAAACAACCTATATCCTCCAGAATTTGCATACAAAACTCAAATCCAATCCCTCCCTCTTTAAAGCACCAAACTGCCTTTATAACCCTGCAAATGCATTTGAAGTACTTCATGCCAAGTTTATGAATGAAGTAGCTGAATTTTGGGGTTAAATTAGGCTTTATGGTTAAGTTTTAATGTCACATAGTGACATTCACCACTTGTTTTAATTAATTTAACAAAAATTGTAACAATAAACCCACTTTAGAGTTTGGATATGCTTGAATCTGTTAGCGGTTAGATAACCGGGTGGAGGCGATCACAATGCATGTGTATGCGCAGGTAGTCCCGTGGTTAAAGCTCCAATGGTTCGGTGGACTCACCTGCTAACGATTGGTGAATGCGGTTATTCTGATGCTCACATTCAATGGCTACCGTGACTGTCCACCAAAATGCGGAGTTAACCCCCGACTGCTAGTTAATTGCACCTCTGATAGCCTACCACCATAGCCTGTACCTTCATTCATTAACATGCACCCGTAGTGGTTAGGCATTGATGTGGTTAGGCCAACAGTTTAAGACCATGGGTGATTTTATAATGTTTTTACATTGCTTTTGTAATGCTTTACAAAGTTGAGGTGGGTTTTAGGCATAATTTTAGTGTTTAAATGTAATGCATTTGATTTTTAATGCATGGTTTTAGGTTCTAGGACTTAGATCAAAGTGTTAGGGTTAATGTGTTAGGCTTTTACCACAATGCCTTAGGTGTTAGGTCTTAGATATTTAGACATAGGTTCTAGGGTTTTAGGTTTAGGACTCAACATTTAGAATATGTTTATTACAATGTTGTAAAATTAGAAACCATCACCATGTCAGAAGTACCCTAAGAAGACCATAATGGCCATGAATACGACATCAACCATTAATAACACTAGTGGAACTGAAAAATCAACATCGGACAACCTGAACCATAAACATCACTATCAAAGTTGAATATACCGAACTGAATGCTGACGACGAACACTAGCGAAGTTGATAAAGCTCAAAACCTCATCGACCATGATGATTTGAAGACCAATTCGATGTTGAACCACTGAAGACTCTGCTCATGCTAGAATGACAAGAACCTCATGGATCAATCCTCTCCACTTGAAAGCTTTTGTACCACAAAAGTTTGACTAGACAGATAGTAGGTGAGGGTAGAACTCCCTCACTCTCCACCTTGCCTTGATGATGTACCAATACACTCGATCAACCACATGGAAGTGATGACCATGATGATGTTGATCATGGAAAATTTTGAATTTGTGACCTGTTCCATCCATCTGCAGTATGTACACCTTGCAAAGATGGTAAAAAAACCTGTTATGAACATGGAAATTGACTTCTTTCCACGAAGTACCATGAATTAGCGATTCATAAACATCTTTGAAAACAATCTCTACAGGATATTGTTCAATACTATTGACATGTATTAACAATCTATTTTGTAGAATAATAGAAACATTCAAAGACATTCTTGACATAATACCAGCTACTTGACTTGATATACTTTCCTTATTCTTGAGTACTAAGTGAACTTGTTGCAATAAACCCATCAAACTGTAGTGTGAAGAGTGTTGCAACTTAGTTTGACTTTGAAAGTATTGAAGTGGCCGTTGATTTTTTTGAATCATTGTTTCTTCATTCATTAAATGATTTTTCCATTGATTAGCACTTTCCCTTGATGCATAAGTTTCCCTTAGATGTATTGGATACTTTGACACTGCTTTAGAAAAGGCTCTGATATGAAAGCAAATGGGCTTCCTCTCCACTTGAAAATAGGCTTCCAAATTGTTTGAAACATGAAATGGTGACACAATACAAGAGAAATTTAATAATGACTTTCCCCAATACTGACCTACATCCCTGTAACTAATAAATTCCAAACTTGGAGTCAATTGATTCATTATGACATTAGGAAGAGGAGCTTTAGGGATCAACTGTAATTCATGTTGTATTCCCTGCTTATGAGTAAGATGTTTGGTTTCTTTAAAGAGATCTAGAAAAGTTTCTACCTCTTCGATCAAACTATTTTTAAATTAGGACTCATAAATTGAACAAACATCATGTTGATTCTTATGTTGTTCCTTTACACACATGATTTCAAATCTCTTATTTGAACTTATAATCGCTTCATCTATTAGCAACAACTAAATTCAAGTGATTTTTACTTTGATATTCCCTAACAATAAATTCAACCCCATCTTTCTTAAGGTGATATTTATTGTCTTTCCTATAAAACACTGCATCACGATCATAAAGATAAGGACTTCGCCATACTACTCCACATATGTCTACTAGAACCACATATAATTTCACTTCATCAATGTATTTAGCTGTAATGGAAAATTTTAACCGACACTTCTTTGTGAATTTTATCTGAGTTGATTTATTTAGCCATCCTAATGGGTAAGGTCTTGGATGATTCTGTGTCTCCAAACCCAAGTTCTTAACTAAATATTTAGATATTAATTTTTCCTGTGATCCACTATCAAACATTGTATCTATTTTTTTGTTCTTAAAAGTTATCCTTATGTTAAATATTTGAACTCTTTTATCCTCGTTTTAAGGATTTATGTCTGATGAAGATGTAATAGTATTCGAACTTGAACCAGTGTCAGAAGTTTTACCTGTTGAAACTAGGGCAGTTATCCTCCTTTCATCACCTGAATCGGAACGTAGATCTTGTTGGACTACTGCAATTGTTTCCTTTTCATCCTTCTTTTTAAGGAACTTTTTGGGCTTAAGTTCGGGATGAGGTTTCCAACACCTAGATTCGTCATGAAGATTCTATAACAATGAGAACAAATAGGTCTTTCCTTCTGACCTGTTGCTGATTTCTTTCTCTCCGAATTGTTCTTCCCCTTACTGTCATTGGAATCCTTGATTTCCAACTCTTTGGATGATTGCAGTGAAAATTTGAATGGTATGCCACCTGATTCTATATGTATGGCTTGAACACACACTTCATCAAAATCATCAGGATTAAACATCAATAATGTATGCTACAAATATGAATGTAAACTGCCGATGCATTTTAATAAAGTTTCATGTGTATCAATGAAATACCAAGCACTAATTCTTTCTTTCTAAACTCCTAAGTAAATTCCCGAACATTCTGCCCTTTACCTTGCCTCAAATGCTGCCAATCAATAACAACTTGCTACATGTATCCTAAAGGATAGAATTGTTTCCTAAGAGCTTTTAAAAACTTAGACCATGAAGAGATGACTTTGCCTTTCCGCTTTACATCTATTTGTGTTTTACTCTCCCACCAGATTAAAGTTGTTCCCCCCATTCTAAGTGTAGCTAACTAAATTTTCGTTTTATCGTTAGAAATGTTCTGAATATGACAATACACTTCTAACTACTTAATCTAGTTATCTAGCTTTCCAGCATTCATTTCACCATCATAAATAGGTAACTCAAATTTTAGATCAATTTTCAAAAGAGATGTGTTCTTAGGTTTCTTTTCTATTTCAGATTCTTTACTGGAAGAAGAAGAATAAGATGATGATGATGGAGATGATGGAGGTGAAGGAGGTTTATTAGCTTTTCCTTTACCTTTTTCCTTCTTTGATGTCTTTGAAGAAGAAGATACATATCTCACCTTCTTATTTTCATAAAGCTCACCCAACATCTGCTGCATACTCAAGAATTCTTGTTGAAATTGTTCCTCGCTCATCTTCGTTTCAGGGGTGTCACCCGCATCAGATCCTTTCATGGTCAGCTTATGGGCGACTCTTCACTTTCCAATCCTTGGATCAATCTCCTCGATTATTCCTTCTCCATGTTGTGACTTTCACCTGGTTAACATTCACTAGAAAAATTCTACAAATGCAACTTGCTCTGATACCAAATTATATGATCTGAAATTATCATATGCTAAACTAAAGTAGAATTTATTAATGCCAACAGTGAACTGAATTTTAATTTAAAGTTCTTTAATCGTGAGAACTGTTTGAAAGGAAAGACTTTACTACAGATGAGAAACATAAGAAATAGCTAAAATGAAGTGAAAAGAAGAAAAAACACAGCGATACTAGACAACAAGATTGATTACGGAGTTCATCCCTGATAGACTATGTCTCTGGGTCCGCTTTCAAGATGGGTGACTGCTTTATTAGGATTGAATCTGAGGAGGTCGATTACATAGCAAATTTACCAGACTAATTGTGCACATAGGAACTTCTGGTCACTTTCACAATAAATATCTCTGAAATAGCTTTCCAATGCCTATCACAGTTCCCAATTCCGACTCTACATGCTCCTGCCACACTGAAAACAAAACAACCTATATCCTCCAGAATCTACATACAAAACTCAAAACCACCCCTCCCACTTCAAAGCACAAAACTACCTTTATAACCTTGCAAATGCATTTGAACTACTTCATGCTAAGTTTAGGAATGAACTAGCTAACGTTTGGGGTTAAATTAGGGTTTATGGTTAATTTTTAATGTCACAAAGTGACATTCACCATTTGTTTTAATTAATTTAATAAAACTGTAACAATAAACCCACTTTAGAGTTTGGATATGCCCGAACCCATTAGTGGTTAGCTAACTGGGTTGAGGCACTAACAGAACATGTTTGCACACAGGTAATCTCGCGGTTAAAGCTCTTGCGATTCCACAGACTAACCTAGTAACTGTTGGCAGATGCGGTTATTCCAACGCTCACATTCAATGACTATCGTGACTATCCACCAAACCGCGGAGTTAATGTTGGCATTATGAGACAAGTGTTGTCCTTGATGGAAAATCACATAGATGACAGATCATAGTGCAGCAAGTCAGCAGCAAGGATTTGATGATCAAACTACAAGAATGAAGAGAAAATATATATACGCAGGTTCATCGTGACCGAGCCGCGTATACACACGGGTTAGTCGTTGAAAAGACGCGTATGCGTATACATGCACTTTCATGCAAGAGAATGCACATACATTGGGTTTTGGTCCATGGTAGTTAGTCCTTGGTATTTGAACCTATAATTTTTTACCATAGTATCTCGTCAGATGTGTTGATCCCAAGTATTTGGTCCTTGGTATTGGTTTGTTATGGTTTTGGACCATGGTATTGAGCAAGTCCTAAGACTATAAAAGGAGAAGAAGATCATTAGGCATGTGTATCAAAAAAGTCTTTAATATCCGATGAAGGATGAGATTCAGTATGCAGGTTATGGGTTTATGATGCATTGCGTGATCTGAGCTAAGGAGGGATCTCACCAGTTGATGGAGAACAAGATCTAAGGATAGATCAAGATCAAATGGTTTGAAATGAACTATCTCTATATGGTTGATTATGTTTATTCTAGATCTGTATTATGACGCATGTAATGATCTGAACTGGGTATAACTTAAGTTTGAAATCGCTGGAAGTCATGATTGAATATTTATAGATATGTACGCGGGTTGGCTTTGGTGTAAGCACGCATGTACGCGGGTTTGGTTCATTCTAGTAGCTATACAATTTGAGATATGATGTTTTAAGTTACAGGTGGTTCTGGTTGTTGATGAGTTCCAATGACAGTTTAATGGTGTCAGTATTCTGCATATCCTGTTTGATTGACTATGTTTAGCTTCAGTATTGATGGATGAGAACTAATATTGGATCAGGATCATAATGAATCATATTTATGTGATCTGATGGACTAGATCTGGGTGCTAACACACATATTATCCTTGTATATGTAATATGTCTGAAGTCAGGAAGTGCATCAAGTTATACGTAAGTAATTGATGACATATACGCTGGTTCACCTTGGTGAAGTTGCATATACACACTGGTTCAGTACTTCCAAGTAGCGTATGCAGTCTGATGCATGATTTTGATGATACAGTTGGTTCTGAATATTGTTGCAGAGTTCATTGTTCTGCTCTGTGTTCTGGTGACTGTGTTGTTGACAGGGTTTCAGTGTTCCGTGATTCAGAAATTGATGATGCTAGTATTGATTGTTTTGTGCTTCAATGATATTGATGGGTCTAGTATGAAAATTGGATTAAACATGGCCTTCAGATTATAGTGTTGTGCTTCAAGAGTATCCAGTCTGAAAATGTATGAAATGGGCTCCCTGGAGGATGAAAGGAGATTGTAGGTTGGCGCCTACGTACTAGTACATCAGCTAGTACAAGAACAAAGGGGGTGGTAGCTCCCTTCCAGTAGTAGCTAGAGAACAAGTGAAGATTGGAGCATTCAGTAGGCAGGCACCTATGTACTAGTAAATGGATCAGCTAGTGCAAGAGCTAAGGGGGTTGTAGCTCCCATCCAGGAGAGTTTGGAGAACGAGAGAAGGTTGTAGCCTTCTGCAGGTAGAAGCCTGTGTACTGGTATAAGAATGCACCCGTACAGAAATATTGTAAAATGAAGTTTCTTATCAAAGGAAGATAGAGATGACTTGCAGCAGGTGGTTTTCACCCACATTGGGTTTCCACCTTATATCATGGTGTTCATGTGTGCTTCTTGTGTGTGATGATCTATTTTTTTTTGCTGCACCTGCTTACTGTTCATATGGTTAATGAAGTTCTGATGCACTAACTAAAGGTCAACATTTAATGGATTAACTGAATCATAAGTATTCTGGATATACGCTAGTTGCATTAGACACAGTTGCGTATACACTCGGGTTCCCTTAATTTAAGTAGTGTATATGTATCTAAGTATGGAAATGAAATTTTTTTATTGATTTGATAATACTGATTCACCCCGCCTCTCAGTATTATTTCCAACAATTAACCCCTGACAACGAGTTAACTGCACCGTTGATAGCTTGCCACCATAACCACTACCTTCATCCATTCACATGTGCTCATTGTGGTTAGGCTCCAATGCGGTTGGGCCAGCGGTTTAAGACTGTGGGCGATTTTATAATGTTTTTACATTGTTTTGTAATGTTTTACAAAGTTGAGGTGGGTTTTAGGCACGTTTTTAGTGTTTAGATGTAATGCATTTCATATTTAATGCATGGTTTTCGGTTCTAGGACTTAGATTAAAGTGTTAGGGTTAATTTCGTAGGTTTGTACCACAATGTCTTAGGTGTTAGGTCTTATATCTTTAGACATAGGTTCTAGGGTTTTAGGTTTAGGAATCAACATTTGGAATAGGTTTATTAAAATGTTGTAAAACCAGAAACCATCACCATGTCAGAAGTACCTGAAGAAGACCATAAAGACTATGAAGACAATATCAACCTTTGATAACATTGGCGGAACTAAAAAATCAACACTGGACAACCTGAACCGTAAACATCACTGTCAAAGCTAAATATACCAGATTGAATACTGACAACGAACATTGGAGAAGTTGATAAAGCTCAAAACCTCATTGACCATGATCATTTGAATACCACTTCGATGTTGAACCACTGAAGACTCCACTCATGATGGACTGACGATATCCTCCTGGATCATTGAGGAGCAAAATGAAGGAAAATAATGGAAAATTGAAGAAGATAGAGGCCTCATTGATAAAAAGGCTTATGAGGATCAATTGGTACCTTTTTCAGTTCACTTTTTGAGCTCTCTCTATTCTCTCTCTCTCTCTCTCTGTCACTCTTGGAGACTTAGAGCATTCTTGGAGAACTCTAGCATTGGATCAAGGAAAGTAAAGGAAGGAAAAATAAGGCAAATGGAAGCAAGGAGAAATCAAGGAAGAGCAGGATCAAGCAGCTACAACATGATTACTTGTAGGTATCGATTTGCATGTGTGATTTCCTTTCTAGATTTGACATCCATGTTACATGCATGTAAGTATTTGGTTCTATTGTTGTCATTGGCATGGGTTTTTCTAGGTGTGACAGTGATTTCGAATCTTACCTTCCCATTTCCAGATAACCATAATGTGTTGTGTTCTCTTTTATTTGGTTGAGCTAGAATTTCGGATGGTTTTGAAAATGAGTGAGGTGGTCTCTAAAGAATAACACAAGAACTAGGAATCCCTGGACTGAAGAAGGTTGGATTTCGGTAAAGTCAGATTTTGTGTACCTCAGTGGGCCTTGGAATCCTCGAATAGTGAATAACATGATATATGATAAATCCTAGGGCTGTGTGCCCTCAATTAGGCCTAGGAATCCCTAGACCATGAATGGTGGGATATATGGTAAATCCTAGAAGGCGGAGTCTCAATTGGGCCTAGGAATCCTTGACCGGTGAATGGAAGGACATACGGTAAATCCTAGAGACTAGGTTGAAGCCAAATTCCTCATGGTGTAGGTGGAGAAATAAGGTGGCATCCATGTGTATTTAGGGCCTACTGATTCGGTGGGGATTGCAGTAAATCCTAAGGAAACTTGGATTGGTTTTGTTGTGACTCCCACATTCATGCTTGGAATATGTCACAAGGGTGATTGGCTTCAAGAAATATTTGGTTTAGCCAATCTATGGTTGGGTAGTTCGTGGATGTCCTAGACCTAGTTGGCTTATGCATTCATTAATAAGAGCCCATTCTCCTTGGTATTTCATGTGTAAATATATTCATTCATATGTGATTTGTATGGCAGTTATATCCTTGTTATTTATATTGGTTATATGTTGGTTATTAGTATGTTTTATGACAAACTTGATGTATGTCCCTCATCATGTTTTGATTTACAAATGAATGTACAATGAATATATGACCTAGTTGATGATAATGCAACTATTGTGATACAACAACAATGCTTCTTTACGAATCTCATATAAGTATGAGACCTCGATGCTCAGATATGTTGTTATGACATGTAGATTACATATTGGTGACATGTTTGAAGAAATGCATGTCATGGATAGTAGGGTTTAGATCAAGTACTTGTACTAATGATTTCATTAGTAGCCTTATTCCATTGTTATTTATCATTTCTGAAAGTTTCATGAATTTTTGGGCAGTGGCCTAAGTCCCAACCTTGAAATATTGGCACAGAATCTCAGGTCATTGGCTCAAAACTAGCTCAAATTGTCCATAGTCACTGGCACGCCTTGTTACTAGATTAACTATAAGGCCTAAGTCACATGTTGTTATGAAACTAGCTCAAGAAAAGATAGAAAAGATAGATCAATGCCTTAGAATTCAGCCTGTTCGAGGGGGAAACCTCCTTTACATTACATAAATGAAAAATTCTTGGATGATTCAAATGACAAAACCTCCTTTCTATATATAGGAGTCTAAGGAGTCACAATATAACCCATCCGACCTAAAAATAACAATATAAAGCCACAAAAATAACAATAGAGGGATTCTATGGGGCACAGTAATAACAATATGGGGATAATAGGGGCACAACAATATTAATAAGGGATGCAACTACAATAGTAATGGGGTAATCACTAGTATTATAGGGACCCAACATGCCCCTCTCCTTCAAAAAAGGTGTTGTCCTCAACGCTTGAGTAGTTCTGGATGCTTCTGTATAAAATTCTCATCCTCCCATGTGGAATCTTCAGCAGATAAGTTCTTCCACTTGATAAGATACTCCAAAATTGATCGATTTCATAGCTGTCGAGTTCTTGTTTCTGTGACTGCTTCCGGTTCCAATATAATTTTTCCTTCCTCGTCAAGTTTTGGCAATATTGTTTGAACTGGGAGCTTGTCACCTATAACCTTCTTTAAGCATGAAACATGGAAAACTGGGTGCAATCGAGAAGCTGCAGGAAGCTCCAATTTGTATGACATAGTACCAATCTTTTGCAACACCTTGTACGGACCATAATACTTTGGTGATAATTTATTATCCTTCTTAGCTTGCTTGAGGGACATTTTCATATAAGATTGTAGCCATAGGAATACCCAATCACCTACATCAAAACTTCTTTCGCTGTGATGGTTATATGCCTGTTGTTTCATTCTATTATGTGCCAACACAAGGTTATCCTTTAAGAGTTGGAGGACTTGTTGTTGATGTTTGGTGTGATGTTCCACTGCTTGAACCTTAGAATTTTCTCTTAAATATGATGTGATGGATGGTGGCTGGTATCCATAAAGTGCCATAAATGGGGTCATTTTTGTTGTTGTATGGAAGGAAGTGTTATACCACCATTCAGCCAGAGGAAACCATTTGACCCATTGTGTTTGTTTATCAGATACAAAGCAACGAAGATATCCTTCCAAACATTTGTTTACTATCTCGGTTTTTCCATCAGATTGAGGATGATAAGATGAGCTATGAGCTAACTAAGTACCAAGACAAGAAAATAATTCTGTCCAAAAATTTCCAGTGAATGGGATCTCTGTCACTTACAATAATCTTTGGGTTTCCATGCAACTTTTGAATTGTTTCCATAAATGTAGTAGAAACTGTACTGGCTTTAAATGGATGTGATAATGCACAAAAGTGTGCATACTTGGTAAGTCTGTCAACTAACACCATGATGAGACTCTTTCCCTTAGACATGGGTAAATCTGTGATAAAATCCATTGAAACCTCCTCCCAATGTTGGCTTTGGATGGATAAAGGTTGTAATAGACCCGGTGTATTAATTGTTTCAACTTTATTTTGTTGGAAAATCAAACATTTCACCACAAATTTTTGAATATCCGATTTAAGGCCATCCCAAAAAAATTCCTTCTTAACCCTGTGGTAAGTTTTTAAAAATCTTGAGTGCCCTCCTAAGGGAGAAGTGTGCAATTCCATAAGAATCTTTTGTTTTAGTTGGGAATTCCTATAGAGGTATAAGCGATCTTTGTACCATAAAGAATAATTTTGCCAGCTAAATGTATCAGACGTACTGGAATCTTGTTGTAGCTTTTGAATAAGTGCCCACACTTCTTCGTCATTCTTCCATTCCTCCCTTGATTCGTTTATCCAATCTGGTTGGATAATAGAAATGGTGCACAACAATGCTTCCACATCCTCACCCTTTCTTGAGAGTGCATCTGCCACCACATTTTACTTCCCTTTTTTGTATATGATTTCAAAGTCATAACCCAACATCTTTGTGACCCACTTTTGTTGCTCTTCAGAGGATAATCTTTGTTCTAAAAATTATTTAAGGCTATCATGATCCATTTTTACCTTGAAGTGTCCTCCCATTAGGTAGGGTCACCATTTCTTAAGTGCATGGAGTATTGCCAACATTTCCTTCTCATAAATAGCTTTGTGTAAAAACTTTCCCTTGATTGGACAACTTTCAAAAGCAATGGGTCTTTCATCTTGCATTAAAACAACTCCAATTCCATTTCCTGAAGCATCACATTCCACAATAAAGGTTTTTGTGAATTCTAGTGTAGCTAAGACTGGTGCTTGGCACATTACCTCTTTAACATGTTCGAAGGCCTTTGTTGCTTCCGGAGTCCATGAAAATGCATCTTTCTTCAATAATGTTGTTAGAGGTGCTGCTATTCTCCCATAATTCTTAACAAACTTGTGATAATACCCTCTCAACCCGAGAAATCCTCGCAGATGCTTTATGGATGTGGGGATTTTCTAGTCCTTAATGGCTTTAATTTTGCTAGGGTCTACCTTAACTCCTTCATGAGATACAATATGACCCAAATATTCCACCTCTTGTACTCCAAAGAAATATTTGGATCTTTTTCCATATAATTGTTTCTCCTCCAATAGTTGTAACACCCTGTCAACATGTTCAACATGATCCTTCCAAGACTTGCTGTAGATTAGTATATCATCAAAAAATACTAACACGAAATTTCTAAGGAATGGTTTGAAAATGGAATTCATCAAACCTTGAAATGTTGAAGGTGCATTGGTAAGGCCAAAAGGCATGACCAAAAATTCATAATGACCCTCATGAGTTCTAAATGCTGTTTTCGGAATGTCCTCAGTCTTCATTCTGATTTGATGAAATCCTGAATGAAGATCCAACTTGGTGAAGTAAATTGATCTATGCAATTCATCCAGTAATTAATCAATGACGAGAATGGGAAACCTATCTTTAATAGTGAGCTTTTTGAGCTCCCTATAATCCAGACACATGCACCATGATCCATCCTTCTTGTGCACGAATACTACTGGAGCAGAGAAAGAACTTTGACTCGGTTGAATTATACCAGCCTCTAGCATTTCTGCAACCATACGTTCAATTTCACTCTTTTGGGCATAGGGATATCTGTACAGACTGATGCTCGGAGGAACACTTCCTGGAATCAAATGAATAGCATGATCATGATCACGAATAGGTGGGAGACCTTTGGGAGTCTCAAATACCCTGGAATGATTGTCCAAGACTTCTTGGAGATCTGGAGAAATAGATGATTGCAATGTGGAAACATCTAGCGAACATAATTGTGCAATTACACCCCTTTGTTCCTTTTTTAGAAGCTTTGTCATACCATTAGAGCTAATTATCTTTTCCGGTTTCCCTGCAATACCCCTTAATTCAACTTCCTTTCCTTCCATGGAAAATTTCATGAAATGTTCTTGAAAATTAAAAGCTATTGTACCCAAGGATTGTAGCCATTAGACTCCTAGTACAACATCAACACCTCCCATTGGAATGGAAAGCATTGGGCTAGTCAATACATATTCTCCCATCAATAGCTTGATATTATGGCACTTTTCAGAGCAATTTATTGTTCCTACATTTGCAACCATCACTTGACACTCTGGTGCTGGATATAAGAAGCAATTCAATTCTGTTACTACCTTACAATGAATAAAATTGTGGGTACTTCCTAAATCAATCAACACTATCACCTTTTTCTTCTTGATTTGTCCTTCTATCTTGATGGTTTGAGGAGTGGTAATTCCCACCAATGCATTACAAGATATGGTCGGATTCATTTCTTCTTTATCTAGGCTTTGTTCCTGGAGTATATCCTCTTCTTTTGACCTTTCTTGCTCCTTTTCTTTTTCCTCTTCACAATATATGTATAATAATTTCTTCTCAACACACTTATGACCTTTAGTGTATTTGCTATCACAACTGTAACAAAACCCTTTTGCTCTTTTTTCTTCCATTTGTTGTGGTGTCAACCTTATAGGTTTTGGAAGACTAGGGGCAAACCACACTTCCATCTTTATAGTTGTGAGTGGTATGCTTCGTGGTTGCCATAATTTTGCTTTCCATTTTTCTTGCTAACCCGAATGCCTTCTCTAATGAATCAGGTTCCCAAAGGCAAACATCATGTTGGACATTATCCTTTAAAGTCCCTATGAACACATCAATCGTATGCTCCTCTGGAATATTTTTTACCTTTATGTTCAATTTTTGGAACTCCTCAATGTGCTCCATTATTGAACCCTTTTGTTTGAGACTTATCAATTGGCTAAAAAAAGTGTTGCTTTTTGTATCCTCATAATGTGCTATCAATTCTTCCGTAAAAATTGCCCAAGTGATAATTTTTTTACGAGAGCAAAGCCATTGATACCATACAAACTGATTTGGTTCCAAAGATAAAGTTGCAATACGTACCTTTTGTGTGTTTTGCACATTATTGAGATCGAAAAATTCTCCATTTGTAATATCCATGTTGCAGGATCCTTGCCATCAAAATTCCTCATATATATTTTTGGAATATGGTGGGTCTTCGATCCCACATTAGAGTCTAAGAAATCATGATTAACATTTCTTTTGTTCACATCATGAGTTTCCTTTACTACCTTTTCACCATTAGTAAGTATTTCTTGTAGAAAATTTGTCAAATCTGTCTTCAAATCTGCCATGCCTGTCTTCAATTTTGTGTTCAAATCTATATTCAAGTTATCCATCTTAGCTTCCATGCCATTCATCTTAACTTCCACAACATTTATCTTAGCTTCTGTTAGCTTTTGTGAGAGTGACATTTGATGCACTTGTTCTTGTAATTTTGATATATCATGTAGCATTTCTTCCTCTTCTTCATGAGTTATGCTAGAGCTTTCAGGTTGCTTACTAGGTGTTTGCATTTTCTTTCCTCAGGGCATCAGTTACCGATAATAATGCTGTACTATGCCCTTTGAATTCCTTCAAAATAAATTTTCAAACCAAGATTAAGCAAAAATTTAAAAAAATCTACACACCTTTTTTCACTTTGTAGGAGCTCGATATTGCCACTGATGTATCTCTGTACTTTCTGATCATCTAGTTCTAAAATTGCGACCTGCAGTAGCCCTCTATGTCCTCTTTCCAATGCCACCAGTATGACCCAAATTGGATTCTCCAAGGAAGAGTTATGCGAAATCTTCCACAATGACTTGATTATAGACTAGTTCAGTAGAGCGAATTTGTGTGACATGCCACGAGTCACTGTTTCAACCTTTGGCTTTGAAAAATATCTACAAGAAGCTACATTCCATCCTCTTTCTGCAACTTCTTATGAAATTTCAATCCAATTCTCAGAGAGAAAGTTATAACGATTTTCCCCAGGTCACCTGTTTGGAATGTAATTCAGGTGTCTGAAAAAATACCAACTTCCTCAGATCATATCTCAGAAAATATAGTGCGAAAAGCTCTGAAATTCAGACTCGAGGTTCAGCACAATGTCTTCTCAAATGGGTTTTTTTTTAGCTTCTGAAATGTCATAGAAAAAAAGTAATAGTGAAAATGCCACGATGACCTATTTGGAGCAGCGAAACCCTAGAATCCAAAGCTCTGATACCAAATGTTATGAAACCAACTCAAGAAAAGATACAAAAGATAGATCAACGCCTTAGAATTCAGCCTCTTCGAGGGGGAAACCTCCTTTAAATTACATAAATGAAAATTTCTTGGATGATTCAAATGACAAAAACTCCTTTCTATATATAGGAGTCTAAGGAGTCACAATATAACCCAGCCGACCTAACAATAACAATATAAAGCCACAAAAATAACAATAGAGGGATTCTATGGGGCACAGTAATAACAATGTGGGGATAATAGGGGCACAAAAATATTAATAAGGGATGAAAATACAATAGTAATGGGGTAATCACTAGTATTATACGGACCCAACACATGCATGGCTTTTCAATGGAGCGGCTTTTCAATGGAGTGACTGAGGGTCCGGATCAGTGAAATGTCAAGTTGTCTTAGGGGTTGGTCACCTGGAAAGGTTGGTTGTCTCCTGAAGGTTATGTAGCATGTGTGGAAGGTCATAATTGTTCTTTTTTTTCGATTCCAATTTATTAACTATACATGGGGAGTTGAATCACAACATAGTATAGTCTCATCACATGTTTACCCTAACAGACTGGTTAACTTGGCTAAATGTGGGAGGAGGGTGTTACACATTTCTTTACAATTTTTTATTTTTACTTCTTGTGAGTGAGATCCGAGTGCATTTTACCCTCAAGCTTCAATGGGTGATTGCAGCCAATTTGTTGGACCATTTCCATTATTGTCAATTCTAGGTAGAAGATCTATTCTTTCTCTCATTTTTCACAGTTTTTATTTTCATTTGATGCAAATACTTGACAGTTCTCAGTGACTTAGGGTCTAAATTTTTTCCCTAGTCCCATTATACCCTCTCTGTATCAAAATATGTGATGGGTTTGTCGGATCCACATTGGGAAGAGTGGGATAGTGCACCTTCCACGACGGAAAAGTGGGTTGGGTCACTCTGTCCATTAAAAGTGAGGTGTGATGGGTACACTTCGAGATTTCTTTTTTTATATATTTTTGAGTTATATTTCTATCAATTTTTTTCACAAGACATATAATAAGTGATTTTCTTATGATTTTACAGCTATCAGCTGGAGCAAAAAAGGATTTAAGCTGGATAGAAAGAGAACATGAATCTCAAGATTTTGATGTTGTAAATGACCCAACAAAAATATGAGCCCTAAGGAATTGTGGACTCCTTAAGTTATTATGGATTTCATGCATGAAATATTAGCTTGATTTACTGGAATATTTGGTGAGGGAATGGGATATTTAGGGATATTTTTTTAGGATCAGAACACATTTTTTCACAATATAGGTGGATGAAATCTATTTCTTGATGGATTTATCCCAGAGAGGAGCTCTTATCTCACTATCTGGCATGAGAAGAGGTGGTGAAACTGTGAAGGACTACATAGCTACCAATTGTAGGCATCATTCTCAAGAAACAAAGGATGGGAAGATATAGATCAAAGATGTCATTCAACTTCCTCTCAGGATGATACTCTTCACTATCACTTAGATGGTTGGTAGTTCCAATTTACATTTGACTACCAAGTCCCAAATGCAATATGCATAGAACATAATGTCTTCAACTAGAGTGAAGGGGTATTGGCTAACATGAAGGAACTACTCAAGAAAGAAAAATATGGGTTCTTGAAGAAATTTGGGTATGGCTCTATTTTGGCTTTTTTTATTTGGAGAGGATACCATTACTCAGTCCTTTGGAGATTTCTTCGTAGCTTTCGAGACCTAGGGTTCCATAAATGAGGGAATGGGTAGATCTCATGTCTCATCATTGGGGGTGCACCATTGATGAGCTTACCCCTACTTTCTTTTCATCGATGAAGCTACAAGTTATCATGATCGAGGATTATCCATATGAAATAGTTGATTTCCAAGGAGACCTAGAGCTCATTTCACCTCAATGTGAGAAATGGGGTGATATAGGTAAAAAAATGTCATTTTGAATGTGTGTTTTTTTTTTGGTTTTTTGGATTTTACCATTTTTATGGTTTTAATGTATCAGAGACTAAATATTGGTTTCACGTGCAGATATTGGAACTGTACAACTATTAGGCTTCTCATATCTTCAACAATGGGGATAACCACAGCTTGCACAAATTGGAGTTGTTGCAGAGGCATAGGGGGAGATGGAGGATCCAAAGATAGCTGAGGCTTTTATCAATTTTGAGCATCATGTTGAGGGTTTGACTCTTAGCCTGCGAGAGACTAGGAGCAATGAGATCCCTAGGCGACTACAATGGTACACTATTAGAGTGCTATAACATTTCGGTCGATGATTGTGCAAAGTTTCCCATGTAATTGTGTGATATCATGATCATCATCAGGATTAGTTGACTAAATGGCCTTTGAGCCATATTTTGTCTACATAAATTTTGATATTGTAGGTCATGTGGCCATATCTAACTTAGACACAATTTCTTTCTAAAACCAAACTCTATATACAATTATCTATCAAAGTTTCCTATTTTCCATATTCTCTTGTATAGTGTGTGATGTTGATTAAATTATATACATGCTTTGCAAATGTCTATCTAAAACAAAATTGGATAATGCATCAGTTAATGAATTTAGACTTCTAGGAATATGCTGACATTGAATGTAATTGAAGCATCATTCTAAGGGGTGAAGCCTTGAAAACATGTGTAATAAAGTTCAACTTCTCACATAATAGACGTTATTTAAATGTTGTACCACAAGCTGTAAGTAAACTCTAATAACTAAATAATGCATACCATGTGAAATAACATCATATAACAATTCGATCACTACGCTATACTCATATTATTAGTTGATCGACTGATACAAATTCCTTGTAGACTCGGTAACTTGTCATTGGGAGCATATATTTCCCACGCTACGAAAGAAAGGTTCCGAGTAATATGACTAACACCATTAGCAAAACTAACACATAGTTGAGGGAACTAAAACATCTACAAATCAAATGAAATTCAAGATGAGTAGAGGTGGTAGAAAAATCTAGAAAACCACACTATAAACACACTATCAAACCTATACAATATTTACATAGTAATTATGAAAAGGTAAACCAGACATAGTATTTTTTCAGGTACAACCCATTTATGGGCTACGCGAAAGGGATTCCATCAAAGTCAACCAGTTTATAGGCCCCTTTTGCTTGGACACGCTTAACTATATATGGACCTAACCATAATGGTTTGAGCTTCCTAACTCCTAATGTATCGGCTTCCTGGTCATATTAAATGACTATGTCACCTTTTGAAAAGGCATAGGGTTTAACATTCTAGTCAAGGTGTGCTTTGACAAATTTTTTTGAGTCTCATCTAGGCAAGATAGATGAAAAGACAGTCTTCCTCTGCAAAAATTAGAGGAATAATCTCGATGGCTAATTTTAAGGATGGAATATCACAGTCAATTGGGAGAACTTCTTCTAGATGATACACCAACTAAAAGGGTGTGAATCTAGTCGTAGTTCAGAAAGATATTCGATATGCCCGAAAAGTGGAAAAAGGAATGGTTAGCCAGTTTGTCTTATGAATCCCTACCATGCCTTGGAGCATTGTTTCCAAAACCTTTTTAATGGGTTCTACTTTCCCTTTAGCTTGTTCACAATAGAGAATTGAGCTATCATGCTAAAGGCCCGACTTGGACGTAAGTTTAGGCATAATGTAATTTCATAAATGTTTTCCATGGTATTTAATGATAACTTGAGGCATACCAAATTTGGAAATGACATAATTAAAAATGAATAATGAAAGAAGGTTTTCTCGTGTTATCATATGTAGGCATCTCTTCAACCCATTTATTAAAGTAGTCTACAACAATAATAATGTAGCCATGCCCCCTAGAAGAATGAGGGTTAAAGGTTGTAAATTTAATAATGAATTTGGAAAATGGTTTGACAACAATAATTGGATGCATGGGAGTAGGTGGAGCACAATAATTATTATTATAAATTTGACATAGGTGGCATTTCTCAACTACCAGAATACAATATTGAAATATGATCGACCAGAAATAACCAACACGTAAAATATTTTGGTTGGTTGCATATCGAGACATGTGTCCACCGCATGCTCTAGCATGACTGTCATTCAAGGACTTCTCGACCTCCTCATGAATAAGGAAACATTGAAAAAATGAATTAACACTACAATGTACAAAGTGTAAGCAATTATGATGTATTGGTGATCCTATTATTAGATTTTACATTGATCATATATAGTATTATCAGGCTAGAAAGTTTAGGTTTGGCAATAAATGATAATATATCCCTACCAAGGATCAAAAAAATCAGTAAGAAACAACATCTCATCTAGAATCAAATTATCAGTGGTCAATTCTGATTAACAGAAGGAAGGTCGCAAATTAGTTTAGCGAAGACTAGATATTTCTTTGATTTGGATTTGATGAATTCCAAGTAAAACTCTTGGAGGATAAAAATCCACTTTGAGTACTTCCCCCTAGTAATTGATGTGAAAAAATGTAAGTCATCAAGTTTCAACTAATAACTATAGTATACTTATAGTGCAACACATATTGGTGAAACCTCTGGTCATCTTTGATAGCTACCAAAGTTAACCTTTCGACGTGTGAATACTTGGATTCAGTGTTAGTCAGGTTTGGAATCAAGTAATAGATAGGTTTTTTATCTCCTATATCATTTTCTTGCACTAGAACCATTTTGATTATGGTAACTATCACAGATAAATAGATAAAATAGGCTCATTGATAACTAGGGGGATAGAGCAAAGATTCTCTAGCTAACACATCTTTCGAAGAATCAAAATATTTTTGAGCAGTGTGATCCCAATGGAAAGGAACCCCTTTTTTCAATATACAAGTAATTCCTTTCATAAGTTCTATGTAGTTAGGGATGAATCTCCATAGAAATTTTGCCTTCCCTTGAAGGCGTTGTAACTAAAGAAGTGAAGAGGGAGCTGGAAAACCAATGATTGCTTGAAATTTCATAGGATCGATACAGATCTCGTTCCTGGACACTATGAAACCTAAAAGTCATCCATATTGGACACAAAACACACACTTGTGTGGATTTAGTAATATGCTATAATATTTGCAAAATAGGAAGATCGCTTTGAGATGTAGTGGATGATCCTCATTATATTTGGAGTGAGTAGGAAAATCGTCCAAATAGCGATGCACTATATTTTTAATATCATGGAAAGCATAATTCATTTTTCTTTGAAAAGTTGCACCAACATTCTTCAAACCAAAATGAATTTTGCGACAGGACAACATATCCCACTGAAAAATGAAGGTGGTCTTATTCTAGTCCGATGATAGAATGTTTATCTAATTGTAGCTGGAAATGCCATCCATAAATGAAGATATTTCACTTCTGACACAATCATCAATGATTTGGTCGATGAAAGTGGTAGGATAGTTTTCCTTTGGACAAGCTCTATTGATATCTCTATAATGAACACATACTCTAATTGTAACCTTCTTGTTAGTAACAGGAATGATATTTGAAACCTAACCAAATTAAGGAATAAGATAGACAAAACCAACATGAAAAATCTTTTCAAATTCTTATTTTATCGTGATAACTTTCTTTGGGTGAACCAGACATAAACGTAGATGAATAGGTTTAGCATCCAGATAAGTTTTAATATCGTGTATAATAATTTTTGGATCTATGCCCAACATCTCTTTGTATGTCCAAGCGAAAAAATTGCATAATTATTAAAAATTTCCTTATAAATCTTGATCTCATTGGGAGAACAAGATGCACCAATGTGTACATTTTCAACAACTCCAAGGTTGAAAGAAATATCAAGAGGTACATTATCCTCAATATTAGTTAAATTCTTCTCGGAATTCACCTCGTGAACAAAGATATAACCCTAAAATGACTCAATAATGTTGGGAAAATAATAATCTTCAAGATTATTCTCAAGAATTTCAGGTAATGAGGACCGATGATGGTGATCATCCCATGGAAATCTATCTGGTATAATGATCTCCATGGTGCCTCTATCGATAGAAAATATACTATTGAAAGGGTAAGAACCTTAATATTGGGAATGGTCAACCCAATTTAGTAAGGTATCAATATCAATATTTTCTGAACAGGCCGAGTAAATGGCTTCATACTCTAGCTCAATGGGACTGAGCAGCATATGATCACCAAATGAATCAATGTTAGAGGTTTTAGGTACTATTGAGGGATCAACTAGAATAATAGAAGACTAAATCATATTAATAAAGGAAACCAAATTTGGAATTTTGGTAGGAGGGAGTGTAAATGTTCCCATCAAGGATGAATCTTTAAGTAATCCTATCTCGACATGTTGATAAGTTTGTAGGTATTCATCTACAAGTGGAATGGTCCTAGTGACTTGGGAATAAGTGGAAAAGAACGATAGTTGATCGATGGCCATGATGTCCCTGTGGTGAGGGAAAGAAATCATCCTAAAATAGGTTGATACCACAACTTCCATGGCATAAAGCCATGTTCGTCCCAACAAGATGTTATAACCTAAAGGTCTGTCGTTGACTTTTACCTCCACTGAGACTATTTTTCAAGCTAATTCTACTTGTAATGAATTCAGGATCCCATAAGTCTTATATCCTTGCCCATAAAGATATTTGAAGGTGGATGGTGATTGAATAAGCTATGGAGAACCAATGACTTCCCAATATAAAAGTGACATGATGCAAGTTGAAGCACCTTCATCTACGATCATGTGGTGAATAGTTTTATTTGTAACGATAACTTGAATCACGAAAGCCAGCTGGGGTGGGAGTTTAGGAGTATTGTTCTCATGATTAAATACACCAATATTTGAATCAAAAGGATCCAATCCTTTAATCAATACTAGTAAATACTTAATTTGGGTAGGAAAACTCTGCAACACCTTGAGTGCTAACATGGCCAAAGGCTTTTGAGCTAAATAATCAACTATGTTGTAATTTTGTGCAACTCTCACCTAAGGATTAAATGTTGAATTTTGAATCATCCCCTTAGGTGTTTTGATAGTGATTTCAACAACTAGTTTCTCTTGTTTCTCTATCTAGAGAGGACCAAACACAGGCTGAGTAGAGCTTGAATGTTGATCATTAGACTTTCCAGTTAAAGAATTCATATTTCCATATTCCTTATTCCTTATAGCCACCATGACACAATTCTTATTATTAACAACAAATAACGTCATTACATGGGAAGAGGACGATGGGTTTTGAGTAACCATATTTGTATCTTGGTTTAGAAAGGGTTCTATGAAAAAAACAAGGGTAGTATATGCAGCTTTCAAAAATATATTGATACCTACAGGATGTGGATAGTCTTTGACCAAATTTTCATCATTACAGATAAGACATGGATAACAAGGCTTTCGCTTCCAATCATGATACTAATTCTACCACTTTTATTATGCAAGGCTATGTTGCTTGTTCTTTCCTTTGCCCATTTTCTTACTTTCAGGTTGCTGAGATTTTCCTTTATCAGATTGAACAACGTTTATCTTAGAAGTGCTCATAGTACTAGGATTGGAAGGATTTTGATTGGTTGTAGCAGGAGGATATTTCAAATTATGTGGAATAAATATTTTCTCACAAAATGCTGACTAATGCAACTAATAATGCCAATAGTAGTGTGTGATTACTTCGGAGGAAGATTAGGTGGAACAATATGTTGGGGTCCTAGACTATTGGGTATCTTGTCATAGAGCATTCTAGATTGAATATGTATCAAATATAGATATTGAGAATGATAAATGAGTTCCTTTTTAGTAATGACTCCACCTTTGGAAACATCTTCAATTATAGTAGATAATAGAGATTTGAAAAACAACTCAGCCAACAACTGGTCAGGAATACAAGTTTTGAACAATTGATGTCGGTGCCTCCAGTCATGAATATGGTTAGATATGTGGGTGGAATCTGACTATTTCAACAAGGTCAAAATATTAATTCTAGTTTCATAATGGATGGGTAAAAAGAAATGGGTTAGAAATGTGGTCACCAAGGAATTGAAGTTGTTAAAAGAAGTTCATGGAAATTCAACATATGACTTAGTTTTTGTATTAGTAAGAGATCTTTGGAAACTTCATAAACGGATGGAATCATCATTCAAGGAGTTGAATGAAAACAATAAATCGTAGACCATAAAGTGAGTGAATGGGTCTTCTCCAAGATTTCCATTGAATTTTGGAATATCACTTGGCCATTTAGTAGGAATGGTCAGCCACCAAGGAGAATGACAAATGGGATCATTTGTGAGCTAGGATAAATCTATTAACTCAAGCTTTGCAACAAATGAAAACTATCCACTAAATGTCGTTTGGGAAGGTTGACCTTGTGCATAAAGGTTAACTTATGGTGGAGGGTATCCTGGGTATGATTGAATGGTTTGAGCAACATGTATTTGCATTCTATGATAATGAGGATTTTGATAACTAGGATAATCATTACCAGGTTTCCTAGTTCCATGAAAATTTTGATAAGGTTGGAACAAATGATTTTGGATTTTTTTACCTTCATAAGGAATTTGCGGAAAGGTAGATTGACCACCAGGTATTTGTGTAATGCCTTGGAATGGTTGCTTGAATTAACTTTTCATCATTCCAGCGTTGGGTTGACTTGTTGGTACTCGTGTTATGCCACACACAGGTTGTTTTAATTGTATATGAGGTATATATTAACTAAGAGGCGAATTTTGTAATGCTCCATGAAGAGGCTAGGTAGATGGAATTTGAGAAATTTCAGATACAGTTAGAGTAGGTTGTATTTGAGATACACCCTGAATAGGTTGACTCACTTCAGGTGTAACTTGGTAGGTTGAGGTATATATTGAAAAGATTGACAAGTAGGAACCTGGGGTGTAGCCAAAACATGTTGAGAGGTAGGGATTGGATTTAAAAAAAAGCCATGTTGGTCGATAAAACTAGGATGCCAAGGATTAGCAACCATTCCTAGGAATGGAGGACTTATAAGAAGAGGACTTGAATAACATGAAGCACCAACATTGTAGTGTTTGATTAACATAGGGGAACATTCTAGCAACAGTTTTCCCCCTTACTAAAGGATAAGGAGTGTATGGAGGAAAATTCCACCCTGGATGATGGTACATAATATAACATGGAGTAGGATATTGTAAATGTCCCAACCCACTAATAAATGCACCATACTACTAGTCCAAAGGAGACTCAGTCACAATGGGTTAGTAAACAGTGTGGTACTCGTCAAAGAGGGACTATATAATATTACTAATGAAGATGATAAAGGATAATTCCATGGACTAGTCAATACACTAGAAAAGGTTCCAGACAATGATTGGTAGCTAGGCTGTACTAATGAACCACCATACACATGGGTTTCTGGTGAAGTCATAAACATATAAGAGGCTACAAATTCAGGTGGATCACTCATGATAGCAAACCCAAGTTGAGAGACTATCACTGACTCATTCAACGTTCAACTTCTCTAAGGAGTTTTTTGAGGGAGGTTCAAAGGTGAATTGAATCGAGGAGTATGATAGGAAGGAGTCTGTGTTTGAGTAGGAGTAAGAAAAGGATGAGCTTGATAAAGAGGAGTCCCTCTTAAATGGACAAGATTTGAATGTCGAGAATATTCTTAAGTAATTTCCTCAATACTCAAAATACCAGGAGGAAGTTGCTCTTTGTGAAGACTGAAATATACAACTTGCAGTTGTGAGAAAGGTAGAGGAGGAGAAGAAGACAATCTTTAAGTAGTCAGTTGAGTTATCTGAGGTTTTTTAGGTTGTATGACCTTTGGTTGTAAAATATATGAATCTGTAAATTTAGGTATAATGACCTTAGGTTCTAATGTTTTAGGGGCTTTACTTTCAACTACGTCAAACTCACCAGCTGGTAAGGATGTAATCTCAAGTTTAGCACTGTTAGAGGCCATTTTCTCACTATGTTATTAGTGGATGAGACCTTTTTATCATTGTACATGTAATATTTTATTACATGCTAAGAATGTGTATGCCTCACTTATCAATGATATCATGATGATAATATGTATTGTAACATATGATTATCTTGACCTAATTTATTCTTGATCTAGACTTGTCACAAGGTAAAGCACTTCAGTCCTCAACCACTGCTTTTGGCTGTACTTGAGGGGGAAATCTATTGTAGGTTGATTTTTCACATCAACCTTGAAGGCCTCAAAACTGAATCAATAAATATCCATGATTTTTTTTTCATAATCCCTTTGCAAATCGCTAAGCATCGATTCTCGAAAAGGTATATATCTAGTAAAAAACCATATTTTTAGGCCCAACATAGCCTAGGTTCTTTTCCACCAGCGTTGGGATCAATTTGATCCATTCTAAACTAGTGCTGGTTAGTAGAAATTCGAGAAAATAGAAAATATTTCCAAAGGATCATCATGGAGAAGCTTCTAAGGTGTTTTAAACTATTTACCATGGATAGAGATCCAAAAATCCTTTCTGATCCTATCCTGGAGGCTTTATCTCTTATCCCTTGATTTCATCCTCCCCTTATATGTGGATCTCAAGCCTATATTTTTAAATCCTAAACAACCATGTTTACCCTATAAATTTACGACCTCCCATAGAGTCTGAGTTGGCTTTTGGAGACAGCGAGTGCTCTGATACTATTGCCTTGAGCTTAAAGAACCATCATCCATTTTCATTAGGGATGAGTGTGAAATTTTTCAATTTTAAAAGGAAGGAAAATTCAAATGGGAAGACACATTTAAAAATTCAGCTTCTATATATGGTTGTATCTCTCTCCTTTATTTATTAATATAAAAATCATCTTATTTTCCTATACTTGTGTTATGCTTATTCTCTTGTATTTCAATGCCATGTTTACTCATTGAATAGAGATATTGGATTATGCTATGTGGATATTATAGTTCCTTTTCTTGTTTTAGTCATTTTTTTAGGTTCCATTTATAGCTTGTGTGTTGTCCACGTAAATCCTCTCTGTGGACAGAGACGATCCCTCTAGAAAAAAAGTGGGACTAGCAACCAACGTGACAATTTACGAGACAGTTTCCTAAATTACAATCGAAATGAGAGAAGAGGAAGGAGACCTACCTTGTTATGATGTTATAACACACTGCATTGTTGAAGATCTTGATCAATTTCTCCTCAGGCTCAGTCCTTACTACTCACAGTGCTTGAATACCTGCACAAGAGGCCAAAGACACAACAAAGCATACAAGTGCAACAAGAATAATAAAATGTAATCCACTTAATAGATCAAGTAGCATTAAGATAAATGATGCATTGACACAATAATTTATGGAAAGTTAACCAAGAGTTATATATATTAATGAAAAAAAGAGGAAGCATACAACCTAATCCTTGATGTTAGTAAGCCTTCCTTGAGTGAATGTCCAAGTCCAAGCTGAAGCTCTCCAAGCACTCCTTCTCCAAGCCAAAGTGAATAGAATATAGGCACTATCTCATCATAGGGGTGCAAATAATCAGAGACCAACCATTTGGGAATGGGAGAGGACGAATATATAGGTAGGGAGAGGGAGTTAGGTTCTCACCAAATATAGGGGAAGGTCCTTATCTCAAGGAGGAACCTGATAGAGTTAAGATCAAAGGGAAATATTGGGATAATTTGACCACATCCACAATGAACAGCCTCCAGCTCGTTCTAGAAGCCTCTAGATCACGAAGCTTCTTGTCTTCTTTGGGAAAAATTGCCTTCTAGGGATCAGCACGAGTATCCAAGTAAAAACCGCACTTCCAGCATGAGGCTAGTATGGTGCAACCTGCCATCAAGATGAGTAGGAAGCGTTGCAGTCACGATAACCTTGAAATTAGGGTTTTGAGCTCACTTCTTCAGGGAAGGCTCATGGGCCTCTAAATTAGACATAAATTAAGGCCCATGCCTCTAAATTAAAACATAAATTAAGGCATATGACAATCCTTCAACACATTAAATCTCTCTTTTTGCATTAGATAATTTATTTTTAACCTTAATATATACATTAGGAAGGTTTATGAATAATTGAATATTTGTGCCTAATATTATTTATTTTTTGTGGAATATTATGATAATATTGGGCAGATTATGAAGAGTTGGAGGAGGAGATAATTTAGGGACTTGTTCCCTACTACTGGACAATCAATAATAAATAATAAGTCAACAAGATTTTATGGAATTATGGAACAAATTGTGGAACTCCAATGATTGAGAAAATCTAGGAATGTGTTCCACTAAACAAGGGAGCAGATCCACCAATCAAGGGAGAAGATCCACTAATCAAAGGATTTCGGTGGGGAAAGATTCCTCCATCCATGAAAAATTATTATTAATAATTTTTTATATGTACCAAGTCGAATTTTCCTCTAGGGAATGATTGAGGAAATCTAGGAATGTGTTCCCTACCATTTAATGCAAATTCCTAGTATTGGGGACTAGATCCACTAATTAAGGGATTTTGGTGGGGAAAGATTCCTCCATTCATGGGGAATGATTCCTAATCATTTTGTATAAGTACCAAGTCGAATTTTCCTCTAGGAAGAGATCTTCATTAGTGTTATTGTGGAGAGAGCTTGTATTCTTGCAACTCCATTGTATTTTCTTGCAGAGATGTAATTCTATTGATGAAAATAATGAAGATTGGTGTCATGTTCAGCTTCTAAATATTGTTTTCTTCCATAGGTATCTGTTTTTTCTTGGGCTTGGCCATCCTGGGTACCTCAGAGCCCTTTTTTCTCATTTTCTTTCCTTCTCTTCATTGCTTATTCACATGCATCTCTAGTTTTTATTTCTTTCAATTTCTACATTTAGTATTTATGATTTCTTGTTGTAGGATTGAGTTAAATGGTTGATTTAAGTTATTTTGTAGGATCACAAGAATTATTTCATCCTTGGAAAATCTTTGGAAGTTCATAATAATCATTGAGTTTCTTTGATTAGTCTTCTTATTCCCAAATCTAGATTGTTGGACCTCCTTTTTAGCGAAGAACAATAAATTTATGCTATTTTTTAGAGCATACTAACGAGATTCAATAGAATTAGTTCCACTTGAATCAGATCAAAAAAAATTATAGTTCATAAACAAATTACCCCATTTCATTTTCACTTGATTTGGTTAGGAATTTTTTAGATTTACTAGCTCACTATTTCTCGAATTTCTAGATTTTCGACTAGTAATGTTCTTTATTTTTTTTGCATGGGTTAATAGAGATCTTTTTGAATGATTCCACTTGGAATAGGGACCTAAGACATCCTATTTAATAAAAAAAAAATTCCCATCCAATTTGGATTTTATTTTCTTGGTCATTAAACCCTCACCAATTTCATAATTTCACAAGGAAACTTCTCCAAGATTTTTGAGCGAATCCATCCATCTCCCGACATTGGTTTTGAGTTCTGAGTGATCCTAGGAATTTTCCCACTATGTTCCACCCACAAACCTTTCCTAGGCCTCTCATCACCTCCAGTAACTCACATTTTTCTCTTGGATGTATCTTGTAGGTTCACTGTAATTCATACAGGATCATCTTGTAGGTTTCTAGTACATCTTGTAGGTTTTCTTGAAATGGCCTGTTTTGAGGCTGAATTGAGAGAAAACCTCTAGGAAGTCACCAAAATCCTCCCAAGGGTCACCCACACCATCCAACCATATCCTAACCCTTCCATCCAACCTCCAACATCCTTAATTCACCTAGCACATCACCAAAGGAAATTAGTTTGCATACTTGATTTTGCATGAAAAGACTAAAAGACAAAAAAAGTTTTATTTCAGTCTCTTTACTTGCACATTAGTGATGTTTTATGCTTCTTACTTCCATGCTTAGATAGTAGCATTTGGTTCAATATAATTTAGCATTATTGCAAAGTATAGTTTCGTGGCAGTTAATTAAGAAATGGTGTGATTTAGCATTGAATTTCAGTCTCTTAACTTGTACTTTATTTCTTGCAATAGGTTAATGTTCTATTTTGAACATTTCATTTTCTACAATTAGTTTAGGATTTGACTTTAGTACATGCCCTCCATTACATCATGACAGCAAAGGAAGGACACATTGTATGCCACACATATAGTTCTAACACCTCTTAAGTTTGTACGAATCCTGGGTGATAATTAAAGTTGGTAACCTTGGGAGTTGGAGCATTCTTGTTGCAATACTGAGGTTCATCACTTTTTGGCGCCATTGCCGGGGTGGTGTCAAAGTATGCGTTTTTTTCTTCCCTAGTTGATTCATTTATTTTCACTTTTTGCAGAAACAAAATATTTTCATTAGGCATATTTAATTTCAAAAGTACAAAATTGCATTGCATTATAGTTTTCATTCAATCATAAAAACAAAAACAAAATTCTCCAACGCCAACCCACCCCCCCATTGGATCACATGGTGTAGTAAGAGCCATATCACCATTCACGTTTGCAGGTAGAAGAAGAATATGGTGAAGAATGTAGATGAAATTGATGGTGATGATGACAATGAGGAATATCCTATCAGATTTCCCATTCAAGATACTGATGGAAGTGTGCACATGAAGAACATCCCTCCATATTTTCTTCCAAAATTTCATGGTCTAAGGTCAGAGGATCCAAAAACCTTTCTCTTTGAATTTGAGATTGTTTGTAGATCTTATGGTTACTTATTAAAAACTCAAAAATTGAGATTGTTTCCGGAAACATTGAAGGATAGAGCTCTTAAATGGTTCATGAGTTTAAGGACTAATTCAATAAGATCATGGAATGATATGCAAAAGATATTTATAGAAAAATATAAATATCGTGATCTTAAACAAGAAATCTTTAGAATGAATAAAAGAGAAGATGAGAGTCTAGAGGATCTAAGAGAGAGGTTCATGTATAATGTTAAGAGGGGAAAACTACATCATTTAGGATCCAACACACTAAAAACCCTCTTACTTAGAACAATTAGGGATGAATGGATTGATCTCCTTAATCTCATGAGTAGAGGTGATGTATATCAATTATCATTTGAGGAAATTTTTGAAACATGCAAACACATATCAAGAGGAAAAGCAAGAGTAGGTAAATCAGCATCAAGATCGGTAAGTCAAGCTAAACTTGGAATTTTTTTTTATGATTTTAAAACATAAATTCTTAGCAATCTAACAAAACAATTAGAAATGTTAAGAATGCAAGATGAAGGAAAAGAAAATGTTTATATTTATGTTGCAGAATCACATTATGTTAAACATTATCCATCATTACCAAGGTTGAAGGAAGTTCACCAAGAGGACAATGGAGCAAGTCAATTGCCAATGCAACGATGTTTTGTAGCTCCAAGAGGACCACGACAGTCTATTCAGCCTCATATGATGCAAGAGACTAATTCAAAATTTCAAGCTTATTCACATCCACCTCAAAGTAATTGGAACACACCCTTTCCTTGGAAACATTGGCCTCTCAACACCAAATCCAATCTTGGCAACAAGGTTGGCAAGGAAATTATGGGAGCCATCCACAATTTCCTCAATATCCTCCATACTCAACTCCATGTTATCCCTACCACTCACCTCCACCACAACCACAACCCCATCCACATCCATCTCAAATATACACTCCCACTCAACTACCTGTACCACCATTTCCAAATCCACACATTGAAGTAGATTAGCCCACTTACAATGCTAAGGTACAACACTTCCAAACATATCCTTTTGAGCTCAATGGTATTCACCATAGCTCGGGAAGATTATTATAAAAAATTGATTCTCTTGATTCCATTGAGGGACAACATGCAGAGAAAGAATATTTGAAAGATAAGATCAAAGAATCATGGGCTGAACTTGATGAAGAGCAGACAATAAAATTAGAGATTGAGAAAGCTCCATCATGGTTATCATCAAGTCCTCCATGTGTTCAAGAGAACAGTCAGCAAAAAGAGGAACATTTGAAGGTCATGGAAGAAGAAGACATCCAAGATGATCCAAATGAGCAAGTGGACCAGGGGCATCACAACTATATTGAAATAGGGTTCCAGACAGTCGTTAAGTTGCAACAATACCCTCTTCTTCAAATGTGCTTGATATCATCAAAGTCAAATCATTTGATCTTTCAAATCTAGGTACATGTCAAATCATACATTTCAAGCCTCCACATCATTTTATTTTTCATCTTGATGTGCACATGGCTCCATTGGAAGTATTCTTATACTTGAAAGTAATTTTGTTTTTCAACTAGGGTAGGGTAGAAGAAAAAAAAAATGAAAAATAAGAGAAAAAAAATATAAGGTGAAAACCTTCTTGGAGGCACCTCAAATTGGCTCATTGATTGAAAACCTCCATGAGGTGGTCAATGGGTTGAAAAAAAGAGAAAAAAGAGAAAAAAGAAGATCATAGGTGAAAACCTTCTTTGAGGCGCCTAGGCAGGCCTCCTAGTTGAAAACCTCATTGAAGTGGCTAGTAGGCCCAGAAGACAAAAAAGAGAGGAAAAATAAAAGAATCCTTGCTCCATGCATCTGCAAGAAACAAGAACAAGTTGGTACCAAAAGGAGAATTGGTCAAGCCTAGTCAAAAGAAGTCAAATTTTGACTTTCTCCCACTTTGCTCAAATGCTCCAACAAGGCCATGGCCATGCCTTCGATCACCCTCATCTATTTTCACCATCCACCCATCATTCTCAAGATTCTACCACTCATTTTCCTTGTTGTCCTAAAAAACTACAGGATGCTCTATTTTACTACACGATACAAAAATACATAGACCATAAATTTGTTTTTGCCATAACCTGAAAACCATGTATCCATTTGGCAAGCTATTTCAGGAGGAGATGCATATGGATGATGGTAACATGCTCAAGCAATTTCAGCAAATTCTAGTGCATAATTTCCAAGAAATCGACCTCCATCACCGTCAGCCATTTTTTCATTTTCTAGATATCTGTGCATCCATTTAAAAAGTTTTTTCATGGGGAGATTCATATGGATGATGGTAACTTGCCCAAGAAATTTCAGCAAATTACAATGCACGGTTTCCAAGAAATCAGCCTCCATCATCTTCATCCATTTTTAGTTTTTCTCAAGATCTGTGCATCCATTGAACAAAATGTTTCTATGGGGAGGTGCATACTTATTATATCAACATGCTGAAAAAGTTTCATCTCAATCCAGTCCACTGTTTTGGAGATATGGAAAAAATAAGTTGATGTCTTGTAAACCTGCAACATATAGTACAACACCTATAGGATTGGTAGTGAGCAGTTTTAAAGTAGATCCAGAGGTCAAAGAAGCTCCTCCAGATCTTAATAGCAACATTAGGGTCATCAGCATTCAACACCTACACATCAACGTCAACACAACAGCAGCATGCATGTCTCTCCAACAACCATCAGGTAGGTACAGGTATGCAATATTCTTGACCACTTCTCTTGAGCATATTATAGTCATAAATTTGTTGTCAATGCATGAGAGATTAGGTTTTATAAGCTAAGGATTGGTTAGTAGTCTTATCCACCTTTAGCTAGTTA
The DNA here is from genome assembly GCA_031772625.1 of Pinus tabuliformis. Taxonomy (NCBI): domain Eukaryota; kingdom Viridiplantae; phylum Streptophyta; class Pinopsida; order Pinales; family Pinaceae; genus Pinus; species Pinus tabuliformis. The sequence goes on from CM062819.1 coordinate 1,008,464,481, forward strand.
ATTTCAACTCACTCCTTCACTCATGCAATGTTGAAAAGTCAAATTATGAAGGGTGATGATTTGAAGGAATGAGGATAAATGTTAAAAGAGTAAATTTTTGCAAAGGCCAAGGTCACCACAGCACTCCAAACCCTCCATCTACTTCATATTCAATATCTATTCATCATTCATCCATCCCATTTCATTCTTGAAAAAAAAACAAAACAAAGAGAGCAACCTCTCGTTTTTCATGAAATTTCCATTTGCAAATCAGCAAGAAGGATGGTCAAAGAGAAAAGGAGGACCACAAAGAGACCCCTGTCACTCACATTTTTATTTTACCACTCATTACCATTCATTCCTCAACCATTTCTGTCATTTTTTCCACTCCTTTACTTTAGTTTACAAAGGGACTATGTTTCCTACAGGATGATCCTATAGGAATTACAGTGATGCAGAAATCCTACAGGAGGCAGTTCGAAGGAAAATAAATTATGGAACTAGGTAAAAAATGTTGATAAGGGTGTGGAAGACCTTGCAAAACTAAAAAAAATAATCAAGAACCATCTTGAATTATGGGAAGAAGGCAAACTAATGGTCTCAAGAAACAAGGATTTTTCTTTGCACATATATGTTTTTTGGCTTGTCCTTGCAGAGCTTACAACCAAGATTCTTAATGCATAAGAGAGAGGCCACCAGGGCCATGGATGAGGCACAATGAGGTCACTAAGTTGCTCAAAGGATGAGCAACACTTTTAGCAGGGGGTATGATGCGTCTCTAAATCAGACATAAATTAAGGCCCGTGCCTCTAAATTAAAACATAAATTAAGGCCTATGACCATCCTTCAACAGATTAAACCTCTCTTTTTGCATTAGATAATTTATTTTTAACTTCAATATATTCATTAGGAAGGTTTATAAATATTTGAATATTTGTGCCTAATATTATTTATTTTTTGTGGAATATTATGAGAATATTGGGCAGATTATGAAGAGTTGGAGGAGGAGATAATTTAGGGACTTTTTCCTTACTACTAGAGGATCAATAATAAATAATAAGTCAACAATATATTATGGAATTATGGAACAAATTGTGCTATTGGAAATAATACTGAGAGGGGGATGAATCATTATTATCAAATCAATAATTTTATTTCTCAAATAGATTTATATACACTACTTCAGTGAAGTGAACTAGTGTGTACACGCAACTGTGATTAGAGAAACTAGCGTATATCTAGAGAACTTGTGATTTAGACAATTTATCATGTGTTGATATTAAATCGATACATTAGCAACTTATTAGACAGTGCAGTAAAAGAAAAATAAAACATCACACATAAGCAACACACATGAACACCAAGATTTAAGGTGGAAACCCATTGTGGGTGAAAACTACATGTTTTTTTCGTCTCTATCTTCTTTTAATAACAAGAAAATTTGTTTAAAATCTTGTACTGGTGTAGACTCATACCAGTATGCAGGCACCCACCTACAGAATGCTACAACTTTCTCTCATTTTCCAGCTTCTACTGGAAGGGAGTTGTGACCCCCTAGCTCTTGTACAATCCAATTTGTTTACTAAGACGTAGGCACCGACCTATAGAAGGCTACGACCTTCTTTATTCCTCCAGGGACCACACTTCATGAATTTTTAGACTGGATACTCCTGGATCACAACACCACAATCTGAAGGCCACATTTCATCCAATTTTCATGCTGGACCCATAAAACACTTTTAAACTTAAACTGTATCAACCAACATTCAGTTAATCTGAACAATCATATCACTAAAACCAGAATACTGTTTGAACCCAGAAACCTGCATCATCATTCAAAACCAGTTGCAACCTCAAAAACCATGCATCAGAGTGTATACGCTACTTGGATAAACCCAAACTATGTGTATACACTACTTCCATTAATCAAACCTGCGTATACCTTTGAAATTACTACAGACATAAACTTTTGAATCAAGTCTATACCAACCAGCAATATACTGAATATCTACTATCAACTTACAGATCTTTACACAGGCAGTGACAAAGATCACTTCTTCTCACTTATATAATCAATCAATCAAAATACCAGCCTCCTTATGTTTCCATTTTTACATTCAGATCTAAGAAGACTTCTTTAGCAGACAGTAGTAAAACAACAACACTGATTTGATAGATCATTCATCCTTGAACATCAGGATTTTCTTTTGCATACGCTACTTGGAAGAGCCGAACCAACATGTATACGCACCTTCATCAAAGCGAACCAGCATACAGATATGCAAATACTTACTTCATAACTTCGCTACACCTCCGGACTTCAGACAAACCCAAATCACAATATTTAAAGAATAAAACAGTTGTACATAATTAGATCTAGCCCAATATCAAATCATTGAATAATAATAAGCTATTATGATCTTGATCCATCATTAGTTCTCTTCCATCATCAAATGCTCAAATGCATATTTAGTCTAGATCAGGAAAAGCATCAGAAACCCATAACAAGCATATTTTCTTTTGATATGACACTTCATAAGATATTCATTGCTTGAACACTTAGCCCTTTAATCCTCTGCTGCTTATATACTTAGATCCTTTGTCAATACCTCAAACCAAACCACTTAGGACCAATACCTTGGACCAAATACTTAGGGTTAATACCTCGTACCAAATACCTTGGACCAAAATACCTTGGACCAAATACCTTAGATCAAAACCTTGGTTTTCCAACATGTACGTGTTTTTCCTCCTGAGAGAGTGCGTGTATACGTATACACTATTTTTGTTCTATGGACTAGCGTGTATACACTGTTTTGACTAAGTCGGCTTGCATATGCTTCTTAAACTGCTTTACATCAACCTTTTCCTTTACATTATTTATTCTTATCAGTAGACCTAAGTTCCATCTTCCTGTTCTTCTGTACCAATGTCCTATTACTTCTGAATAGACCTGTTACACTGTAATTTTCCATATTACTTCTGAAATGATTCCTTTGAACTGCCATGCATTCTGTCACATCTGATATCTCTCTTGTAGATTCATCTAGTTACCATATACAAGTGAGTTGTTCTTCTACAAGTGGGTTTCCATCAAGTACAACACATGTATCATAATGCCAACAATCTCCCCCTTTAGACTTGATGGCAACCATGTTGGTGTTTATTACTGCACACTATAGAAACTATTAGAGATAACAAGCAACACCAAAATGCTCTCCCCCTTTGACATCAAGGGCAAAGGGTGGACTAAGTGTTGGCTTGTATGGGTGTGACCCAAGTCCAGAGCTAATTTAGCCAAACAAATCTCGGTACTACTGGCCCTTTCGGCTACAATCCGCGGAGCGCAGACTGAGGTCTCACCCGAAGTAGTATGGGAGGGTGCTAGAACCAGGTTTCCACACCCTAAGGATGTTTGATGAGATTTTGGTGGTCCGCAATTTGACACTACGTGCACATTGCTACGTGCGCCTATTAGTCCTTTGCAACTTGTGAGGCTACCTTTACGCAGCCCTACTCGAGGTGCAATCTGTATTATACCCAATTTCCTTGCTATTTAATCTGTTATTACTCAATTACTTAACTGATCTGTGTAAGATTAGTGATAATTAATAGTATATCCAGCAATCATATAAGTGTGCATGATAAACAAAATAGTATAAATGTAAATAATGTAATACACAAGAATATGCATAGAAATTGGAATCAACTTCTCTTTATTATTCTTCGTTCAAGATTACAGACTCGACATCGCCCTGCGCACTCAGCTGTAGGGGTCCGCGCACTCAGCTGTGAACTCTACTAGGCCTTTGCACACTTAGCTGTAGAGCCTCTTCCTACTACTGTGACCCAATACACTTAGACTCTTACTCTATGCTCGAACCATTCGTATTCATCTCCCACATTCTCTATCTTTACAAATTAGAGCCTCACTCTATTTATACAATCCCATTGTCTGCGGACCATGGGTAGGCTGACATGACATTACATTACATTACAATACTTAGGGCAGACAACCATATGACTCAACCTATACTTCACGCTGTGCGCTCGCAATTCATGGAGTCTTACAATACATTTGACCAAAACTTGGGCTTTGAGCCCCAAAACATGCCATGGGGGGATTCCATGCCCAACATGCTCCCAACACAATCATCGTGACTCATCGCTGAGTCACTCAGTCAGCGTGGTGATCTTAGCACAGAGTCCCTCCAACTAGTCCCATACTACTCAAAGGTCCATGATGCATTGTTCTTTGGTTTGCTGGACCTGTTGCATGCACTCTTCCGATGCTTCTTTGTGAGTATCAAATACTTGTCCTAGTGCATAGAGCCCCTACATTTGTGCAAGCTTTCCCTCAATATCTGCCGTAATGGTGAAGGCCTAATCAATCCATGGTTGGACGCGTGCTTTGAGAAGTGCCTCTTTCTATCTTGCAGCATCCACCTACTCTTTCAGTGCCCTTGTTTGCTGCATCTTCACAAGCCATTGAGTGAGGACATCTGTCTGCGTAGTTCCCCTTACATTGTCGTATTGCTCCTGAAGCTCGCGCGCCTCTATTTCCAGGTGTTGTATGTTGGGTCCTCTTGCAAGGATTTGAGGATTCCAAAGGCTTGGTCCAACATACCAGTACAATCTTGCACTTCCCATCCAATTTCTTCTAGTCCTGTTTGAATAGCGCTAATGCACTGCTCTCCAACTTCCGAAGGAGTGTAAGGCTGTGCCTTTAGCTGCAGCTCGAAAATCTGGAGCTTCAACTCCATCTACACTCACGTTGTTTCCTCATGCGCATTTCAGACTCCACTTGCCAAACAGTGGATCCGCATTTCTGTTGATAGGTCTACATTGATCGAAAACTCTAGGACTTGATGGCATGCTTCATCAACTGTCTACACTATTTGCTGGTTTTGTGACACCAGTTCGTCACGCTGCAAGTTGAGTTGTTCGATTTTGATCTTTTTCTCACTCATCACCTGAGTCACTTGGCCCTCCTTGGAGTAGAGCTCTGCTGTTATGCCATCCTACAATTGGTACAGTGTGTCTCATGGAAAAGAAGCCAAATTAAGGCCAAGGCCTTTGATCCTACCAACTGCAGCTCTGTCAGTCCCATTCTCTGCTGCTAGCACCCCTTCCGGTAGCACTACGGTATTAGCCATCCTTGCACATAGCATTTGATCTGCTGCTGATGTGCTTGATGTGACGTAGGTGGCTACGGTTCCTTCCTGTGGAGGCCGCATTTGTAGTTCCTGCAGCTGCACCCTTAGGGCCCCCAACACAGTCTGCTTCTTTGACATGGCTTTGTGGAGTGCTTCCTTGGTGAGCTCGCGAACCGTGTCGACAATTTCATAGAGGTCACCTTCTGTTAATTTTATCGGGCCGAAGGCTAATTTGGAGGCCTTGACCTTTTTCTGTGGACCCGATTGCTCTACGACACACGCCTTTCAGTTGGGTAGATGTTTTGCCCAGGTCTATGCCTTCTTCTGCACAGTCTATGTCCTCTGCCTCCTATTCTGTAGACAGTTCTTGGCCCTCCTCTTGCTGCGTTGTTGCGGCCCGTGTTGTCTACGTTGTTACTACTACTTCGGTGGCCTTTGCCTACTCTATGGCTACCTTTGCTGCCTCACAGACCGCCCTTACCTCTACTGCCACTTTTTCGTTGCGCCTCTTTTTGGCCTCATCCTTTCTTCTCTGGGCTGCTGTCCTATCCATCTCCACCAAATCCAAGGCATGCCACTCGGGAGGCCATGATTCTAACATTGAAAAAATTGCATCATCAATGGCGATGAAGGGGAGCTTGGTCCATTGCTACGGTGGATCCTTTCACCTTGATATAGATGTTGTGCATGTCCACCTTGAATTCTGCAAAGCTCCAGAGACTATTGTAAACTATGGTGCGGCCTCCTATTAATCCACATCCAGATGCTTGCCTCCATGAGCACCCAGAAGGTCTGTGTCTCACGAATCCACTTCACATCCTTGGTAGCCTAGAGTGACGCGAATTTTGCAGGCTTTGGTAAGTCATGTTCGATGCTCAGGAACTAACTGTCCTCTGGTAGTTCTCCCGCTACCAATAGAATGGACAAGAGAAATCACGTGTTGTGGAAGGTCTTACCCTACTCCTAGGCTTCCTTGTAGTTGGTCAAGAATTCCTCATAGAGGAACTTGGCCCAGTTGAATTGGACCCCCTCCGTGCATTATTCAGCCAACACTACTACCAGCGTTGATACTTCATCACCATGACATTTTCTCATTACCTTCCTAGCTAGGAGTTGGGTGGCTACACACACCCCCTTATCTTTGATGTTGTTGATTGTGTAACCCCTCTTTTTCTTTTTAAGCTTGTACTTCTTCTTCATAGCTTCCACAAGATCCAAATCACCACTTTTTCCTACTATCGTCGTGGGGTCCTTTCCCTTACATGGAAGCTGAGAAATTCTGTGGATGAGATCCGCTGTGATGGGAATAGGCTCCTCCAGTCATAAGTACCCATCGTGCACCAAGAACAAGAGCTGCCTGATGATGCAAATAATGATGGGTGCATGGTGAAAGTGTGGAATCTATAGCATATGAAGCAATCTAGCCTTCTCCACACCACGCAGCCATTTTTGTGGCTATAATGTTGTGACTGGCGCCTCTGTGCTGTACTTCATGAGGCTCTTCGTCTCTAAGTGTGGGAACTTCTCACTATCTGCGAGGTCCCAATATTCAAACTTCATTGTGGGCACACGGCCCAGGTGCGGGCCCTCAAACACAATTCCATTAGGGAGGAGCGGGGTCTAGAGTGCGCTCTTGGTGGCATCTAGATCCTTTGGTATCTTAGTTTTCCCTTTTCGTGGAGGGATGTACACGAGCAATTTCGCTGCAGAGTGCATCGGCTAGATGTCCTCTTCCATTTCCTCTGCTTCCTCTATCTCATTGATGAGAGCCTGTAGGTCCTCCTCCTCATCATCTATCTCAATGGTGACAACCTTGCCCATTTCTTCCATTGAGAGATTACTGAACTATAGGTTCCGCTGAGATATGCGGATTGGTCTCACTCCCTGCTTATCTTTTTTGGCCTCAATGTCTGAGGTGATTTCAAGATTTCTGGCACATCCACGACATCTTCGAGAACATCGTGTACCATGGGATTCTGCACGGCCCCATCGGCGGTTCTTTCTACAAATCCCAAACCTCTCCTCGTAGCTGCCATCTTGTTTGAACGGTATGTGGTCGTTTGCAAACTTCAAGGCTCGAATATTGCTCGACGCTGAACACTATGGGCTCTAATCAACTGCTCAAATCTCAAGCGAACAAGTGTTGTCCTGTGGCTAGCCCGTAGAGTTTTATAATGCCTTATGAATTCAAATTCGACCGTTCACCCCAATTCTAGGCCATTAATGCTTTCTTGGTAGCAGATTGTCCCAAATATTGCCCTTAATTCATGTCTTAAATGCCCACCAACCACTCCCTTTTGCCTTAAATCGGACATCCCGTCATGAATAATGACACCAACGGTCACTTTCTAGCCTACCCGCGCAGCAATTCAGTCCCCCATGCATAGGTCCGCACCTTGTGACATGTTGATTCTGCGCGCATCTCCCTTATCCCATAGCTCCCAAACAGACTCTTTTATAGTCCTGCGCTCTCTTTCAACTTCCTGGAGTGCTGAGACTGTGCTCCCTATGGCTAGTCAGGTGGTCGCACCACTTGTGCAAGACTTCAACTCACCTTCCAGTATATTTCGCAGAAACTCCTCAATTTCCCTCGCGAAAGCCAGCACCGTGCATTCTACTTTATGTATGTGCTCCCTTGGTTACTATGTTTGGTGAGGTGAAGTCGTAGCCATGGCAGCAAAGTGATAAATTCTCGGCGACAATCTTCTAATACAATGGTATGATCATCCACACCTTGTCTTATCATCCTTGGTTTATCGACAAGACATGCTTGCTTGATCTCGTTTTCTAGCCTCTTGATCTCAACATCCATCCAAATGATTTTCTTCCTCAATCATACCCAGTCTTTTTCGAGTTCGCGAAGTCTAAGGTTCCCTCACCGAATGGCTTCCTGAATCTTTATGTGTTCGTCCTCGCGTAGCTGTGTGATTTCTTCGTCCTGGTCTTTGCACACTGTCCCAATTGTGGGAGCTATGACATGTAGATTCCTTTTTGCATTCTCTTCAGAAATTATGGTCTCTACTCTATTCCGCACCTTTGGAATCGTTTCCACGGTCAGGGTTTTTCACATGGTCCTATAGGCCCATCGAATTGCTAGCATGCACTAGTAATTCGCACACCTTAATGGTAAAACTTGCCCAATACTTTGCACACCCTATTGAATGCCTCTCCATGGATAATTGGTAATGCGCGTCGCCTTTCCTGTTGTTGCGATTTGTTCTGATTATCTATTCTGGGAGTGGTGTGTGCTTGTGCGGACTGTTCAGCATATGTTCGTACCCATCAGGAAAGGTGGGGGCGCAAGTTGTTCCGCCCCTACTGACTAGCTCAAGTTCTAAGCTGGGGATTTTCAAAGCGTAAGCACATAATCCTTCTACATCCGTGCTAGTCCTCAAAACTTCCTTTATGCGTACCCCACCATCGTGCGGGCGTTGTGCGCAGTGCCCACTTTAGAGAATCGAACCACTGCTTTTTTGGTATTGCGCTTTCAAATTTGCTCAGAAAGTCATCCACCGTTGTCAATACATCATATGTCAGTAGCTCTGTTGCCTCTATTGTCACGCAATGCAGTGATCTAACCATAATGTTGCAATTAAGAATTGTTACTTCATGCAGCCGATTCTGCCATCGCTCTACTTCTTCGTCTGAATTTGAAGTGTAGGAGATTTTGCACTCCCACGAAATTCTTCCATTTGTAGTTGGATTCACCCAATCCTATTCTCACACAGTTATCTTGTAAATACAATTGATATCGTCATCACTATCATTGTCGCACACCGGTTCAGTGTATCGTGCTCCTTCGGCTAGATCTAGCGGTACTACTATGCATAGTGACTTTTTCTCAAAGATCATTTTGTGCTTCTTCAGTTTTATGACTCTGATCATGTCGGTGGCCCATTCTATTCCTAGTAGTGGGATAGGGATTACTGTCATCGACAATCTCTATCACTTCAAAATCCGCCTACTCACTCGCACTTTCAATATCTATTGTTACCCCTTGCAATCTTCCCATGGGCAAAATATTTTGTTGGTTCGCCATTGGTAACTGAATAAGAGACCATTGTAGCGTGGGTCTACCCATGCATTTCCATGTTTGTTTTGGTAGTACATTCATATCTGATCCCAGATCCAGGATTACGTAATCCATTTCATATTCGCTAATTTGTGCTATCAACCTCATTTCCCTTCCTGTGCGCAATGCATGCTTTCCAATTTTCTGGACCACGCGTGGCTCTTCTGACCCCATGGACCTAGTGATAAGTTCATGTAGTCCTTTCACTGCCTTGCTATCGTGAAATAGTTTCATGCATGTCTCCAGAAAGGTAGTGAGCATTGAAGGATCCATCCTTGGTTCTAGTTGATCCTTACTACCCAAAGTGACAGCCTCCATGAAGCTCTTATTAGCTTCCATGAATGTCTCCTTCGTGCATTCCAAATCAAATTCAGGTTCCTTTGTAGGAGCCTTCCAAACCCATGTACTTTCTTCTGGCTACTTTCCTTTACCATTGCCCATGGTCATACTACTCCTGAGCATCATGCTTACATTTGGGTCTTCTTCGTGTGGCTCAAACCTCATCATCTGCAAATTCTTAGTCAGAGGGGGCTGGAGTACCCCATTTTCGTGCATCCTCGCTATCAGCGAAGCACAGTCTTCTACCTCATGATAAAAATGAGTACAGTACAAGCATGATGTCCTTGTCTAGTTTGTATAATCGCAAGCATAGTGCCCTGGCTCTCTGCAATTGTAACAAATTAGTTGTCTGCAACCCCTTCCTGGTCCCATTCCGCCTCGACCTCGACTGCACCCATGAAATCCAGTGCACCCCATTCCTCCATTTTGGTTGAGGGCTTGCGTTTCAGTCTGCATATTGTAAGCAGGACTTTGATCCATCATTAGTTCATAGCTTCTACAAGTGCATTCGTCATGGCCTACTGACCTGCAGAAATTACAAAACAATTGTTGGGATGCATGTGTATACTTCTGCAATAGATGACAATTATCCATAATGTGTTTTCCTCCTATCTAATAGATCATGCACCATAATGTAGGCACCGCACTTGGTGTTTCTTGTGCCTCAGGTCATAATGGCATCGGCCCTCTTCTTGCTAAGTAATTCACAAACACTGGACAATGGTCCTTGTCATGCCCTTGGCCTTTGCATTTTATGCACCATACCTCCTCACGCTCCTCTGGTCGAGGTGTTCTGTCCTGTTTCAAACTCTACATCTCTAAACATAGATTTTCCAGTTGCATGTGGATTTGTCGGACTCCCAACCCAGGGTCTTATATAGAGGTCTCATGCAATCTCGTTTCCATCTCCAAAGCTTCGGCCTAGGTGGAAAGTTTATTCTGCGACAGCGCCATCCTTAAGTGTGGCTTAAGTGACGCTACAAACCATGCATGGTGTTTTCCATCTGTCAAAGTCATATTGGCTTTACGAATTGTATTCTTCAGCCCTTGGTCTAGATCCTAGGGGATCTTGCTCGGTAGCATCACAATTTCCTTAAACCTGATGATTGATTGTGTTTCTAACTTTGGCCTGCTGAATTCCCTATTCTGCGCAACCTGGATTTTTGCGATTCCTACGGTTGGATGGTCATTAGAATTCTTGATGTACCATGTTAATGCATGATCCTGCAGTGCGATCACCACTTCATCCATGATGCCTAGTGCTTCCCATACTGCCCTTACCACGAACCAGAATTGGTATGGGTCTTCATTCCCCACTCCTCTAAATACCGGTAGTTTGATCACACTCACCATACTAAACTGTGGTGATGGCGGAGGTGGGGTGGGTAGAAATGGAGGTGAGGAGGGTGAGATGGGTGACGATGTGGGTGGAGGTGGTAAATGTGGAATTCGTTACCTTATCAAACTGACCGCGCTTCTCGAAGAAACTTTCGCGAGCTCTTCCTCGCTTTCCCGTGAGGGTGAAATTAAAGGATTGGTTTCTAATTCTTCGCTACCTCTACTTCTATAGATCTTCCCACTTCGTGTAGCTCCAAACATTAATTTATTTGCATAACCTACTTTTCACACAATAGCATCTTAATCCAAGCGTTCAAAGATTTAATATACTTACCTCGTGGTTCCTTGAGGAAATGTAACTCTGCCTCACTATAACTGACGGTTGTGTCTACCACGAACTCATTGATAAATCCTCTTATAATTCGGTTGAGCCAATGGTCCACAACTTGCACAATCTTATCCCTTGACGCTTCTAGTCTATGTACTACTTCCGAAGTCCACACTATTGGTTTGTTGAGCCTACACCTTCCCTGACTGTCTACTAGCTTTGTGATCCACTCATACAGCTCAGAAGAAAAGGATGCAAAGAAAATTTTGTGGATTTCCGTATACAAGTAGTGCTCCAACCACTGTTCCTTAGATACTTATCGATTTTTGTTTTCCTATGTTGCGAACTCATGATTATTCTTGTTGAACCACTCTTCACTTTCTTTCTTTCTTGGATTCTAGTAGCACGACATCAGACATCCCTTATGTAGATCCTAGTCCCAGCAACGAAACCATTTGTTGGCTTGTATGGGCCTGACCCAGGTTCAGACATGATTTAGCCAAACAAATCCCAATACAACTAGCCCCCTTTCGGTGATAGTCCGTGGAGCGTGGACTGAGGTCTCACCCAAAGTAGTATGGGAGGGTGCTAGAACTAGGTTTCTGCACCCTGGGGATGTCTGATGAGCTTTTGGCGGTGTGTGGTTTGACTCTACGTGCATGTTACTACGCGCACCTATTAGTCCTTTGCAACCTGTGAGGCTACCTTTACGCAGCCCTACCTGGGTCGCAATTCGTATTATACCCAAATTCCTTGCTATTTAATCTGTTATTACTCAATTACTTAACTGATCTATGTAAGATTAGTGATAATTAGCAGTATATCCAAAAATCACGTAAGTGCATGCGATAAACAAAATAGTATAATATAAAGAATGTAATACACAACAAGATGTGTAGATATTGGAATGAAATTCTTGTTATTATTCTTTGTTCAAGATTAAAGACTCGACACCGCCTTATGCAATTAGTTGCAGGGATCCGCGCACTCAACTGTGGACTCTACTAGGCCTCTGTGCACTTAGCTGCAGAGCCTCTTCCTACTACTACGACCCAATACACTTAAACTCTTACTCTATGCTCAAACCATTCGTATTCATCTCTCCCATTCACTATCATTACAACTTAGAGTCTTGCTCTATTTATACAATCCCATGATCCGCAGACCATGGCTAGGCTGACATGACATTGCATTACATTACAATACTTAGGGTGGACAACCCTATGACTCAACCTATACTTCATGCTCCGCGCCCGCAATTCACAGAATGTTACAATACATTTGACCAAAACTTGGGCTTTGAGCCCCAAAACATGTTGTAGGGAGATTCTATGCCCAACACCAAGATATTATCCCCCTTTGATATGAAGGTTGTCATATCTGAACAACTGAATATAAACATTGGTCATGTTCCCCCTAGGCACATGTTGAATTCCATAATTAAACTCCCTCTCTGTGCATGTTTTGATATCATTGTACATGTTATGATGCACTAACCGTCTATGCTCCCCTTGAGCACATGCAGAGTCTATAAAAATATTTTCCAAAAGAATAACATGACTCTATAACTCAACTATGTGAGTTTGACCTTCCTATCACCAATGACTCATACATACATTAATCTCCCAATCAAGTGGAGATATACCAAATTTGACTTATCCACCCAACCAAGTGGGGATATACCAATTTTTTATGCATGACAAAAGTATAATAAATATTACATCATCCATCCCATGCAAAGTGGGGATACAAATTACATCATCTGTCCAATAGGACTCATTCAAATGTATGAAAAGTCATATCTCACCCTATAATTTTACATGACTTAAGCAACAAATGGTATACATATCTGAGGCCATAGCTGGATTCATCAAGCATAATGCCAACAATGCAGAATGTGCGTGAAGGCTAATGCTCCCCTTGAACCTGTGCTACCTTTGCATTCTTAACAAGTCATTAATCAAGGCATCTTTGTCAGTGAGATAAAAATTAATGAAAAAAACATATCAATAGACGGTAATCATTAACATCAGACGGAGTACCCATATCAGAGTCTGACCCACTAATTTCCTGTCAAAAAAGAATATATGCTTCTTTGATCATAGAAACCCATGTGTATACGCGCCTATACTTCATGAAACCTGCATATAATAACCTTTCTCTGAAAAACTAGATTTAACAACAGGATGATGCAACATCTACTCCCAGCTTTTGTCTGAGATATTCAAATGTTTCTCTGGGCAGTGGTTTAGTGAATATATTAGCAACCTATTCTTTGGAGGGGACATATTCCAATTTGACCTTTTGTTCAAGCACTTGTTCTTGTAGAAAATGGTACTTGATGGGTATGTGCTTGGTCTTGGAGTGCATGATTGGATTCTTTGAAATATTGATGGCACTTGTATTATCACATAGAATGGAGATGGGTGGAGTACATGTGATCTAAATGTCTTGCAAAGTTTGCATCATCCAAAGTAGTTGTGTGCCGCAAGATGTAGCACCCACATGTTCTCCTTTAGATGTAGATAAAGCAATTGAACTTTGTTTCTTGCCGAACCAAGACACTAACTTGGAACCAATATAGAATGCACCACCACTAGTGCTTTTTCTATCATCAACACTTCATGTCCAATCTACATTTGTATATGCATGAAGAGTAAGATCTGCATCTATAGGATACCACAGTCCAAAGTCCTAATTTCCTTGAAGATTGTTGAAAATTATTTTCACTGCCTGAAGGTGTGATTCCTTTGGATTTTCTTGGAATATTCCAACTATTCCTACTACATGCATGATGATAGGTTGAATACCTGTTAGATAAAGCAGGCTGCCAATCATGGTTCTGTAAGTTGGTTGATGTACTATTGTTGATTCATCATTTGAGCTGAGACTGCATCCTGTTACCATTGGAGTACATACAAGTTTATAATCTTCCATTCTGTACTTTTTCAAGATCTTCTTGAGATATTTGGTTTGTGAATGAAAAATACCCTCTTTACTTTGCTGAACTTGTCGACCAAGGAAATAGGTAAGTTCACCAAGCAAAGACATTTCAAATTTTTGCTGCATTACTGAAGCAAAATTCTGACTCATGGATTCTTCATTGCTACCAAAAATGCTATCATCAACATAAACTAACAATTAGCAATTTATCATTTTCAATATTTGTATATAAATTGCTATCTGCAGAACCTTTTGTAAAACCTTGTTGGTGTAGATATTTGTCAAGGCGGTAATACCAAGTCCTTGGAGCCTATTTCAGACCATAGAGAGCCTTTTTGAGTCTCCATACAAGTTTTGCATCATTTCTAAGAATGAATACTTCCGGTTGTTCAATATAAACTTCTTCTTCTAAATCTCCATTAAGGAAGGCTGATTTTATATCCATTTGGTATAATTTGAATTTCTGAAAACTGGAAAGAGGAAGAAACATTCTTATGGCTTCAAGTTTGGCAACAAGTGCAAAAGTTTCTTCAAAATCTATACCTTCTTGTTGAGCATACCCTTTACAAACAAGTTTGGCCTTGTTTCTAATGACTTCTCCATTTTCATTCAACTTTTTCTTGAATATCCATTTAGTTCCTATAATATTTTTATCATGAGGTCTAGGAACTAATACCCAAGTGTCATTTTTTTCAATTTTCTCAAGTTCTTCATCCATGGCCTTGACCCAACATTCATCTTTGCATGCTTGATTTACATTTTGAGGTTTGATGGAGGATAGTAATGCTAGATAGTTTGAGGTCCCTATAATAGTTATTCTTGTCTGTACACCAGCCTCCCTTTCTCTTAAAATTTGAGTTTCTGGATGATTTTTCTGAACATACCTAGACGAAGTATTTTCTTCTACCATTATATCTTCTTCTAGTGCTTCATTGGTTTCTTCTTAAATATAATTTTGATTTGATGTTGGAAAGTAATCACCATCTTTGTCATTGTCATAATCTTCTGTTGATTTTATCTATTTTTGATTTTTGCATGCTTCATCAACAACAACATCAATGCTTTCAACAATTTTCCCAAGTCTTTTATTATAACATTTATATCCTTTACTTCTGGAAGAATAACCAAGAAGAATCCCTTCATCTTCTCTAGGTTCAAACTTACCAAGTTTTTCATCAGTCCTTTTGATAAAACATTTTCTTCCAAAAACTTTAAAGTATTTTATAGTAGGATTATTACCATACCAAAGTTCATGTGGAGTTTGAGTGTTGTTTACCCGAACATTTTCTTTGTTGAGAATAGTCACGACAACAATGTAGCTTCACCCCAGAAGGTTGCAGGAGTTTCAGATTCATCCAGCATAGCTCGAGCCATTTGTTGAACTGTTATGTTCATCCTTTCTACGACACCATTTTTCTGAAGAGTTCTTGCGGTGGAGAATTGCCTTTTTATTCCATTGCTCACAAAATTCAAAGAATTCATCTGATATAAATTCCCGTCGATCAGATCTGAGGTGTTTAATTTTTCGATCTGATTCATTTTCAACCAAAGCTTTGAAGGCTTGGAACTTTTCAAATGCCTCATCTTTATGCTTTAGAAGACCTATCCAACACATTCTAGAAAAATCATCAATGAACAAAATAAAGTATTCTTCTCCACGAGGTGACTTTGTCTTTGTTGGTCCACATAAATCAGTATGGATAAGTTCAAGAGGTTTACTAGCTGACCCTTCTTTTTCCATGAAGTGAACTTTGGTTTGCTTACCGATTTGACATGGTTTGCATATTGTATTTTCTGGGATGTTGATATCTGGAAGATCATGAACAACCTTGAGTCTGCATGCTTTTCTTATTTGAGAAAAGCTTAGATGTCCCAATCTTCTATGCCACAGCCAGTTTTCATCATTTTTGCTTAGATAGCATTGTTGTTGTCCTCCTTTGAGTATGTATAAGTTGTTTGGAGTTCTTGTACCTTTGATCATAGTCTCTCCTGTATCAAGCTCACGAACAACACATCCGTTTGATCAAAACACCACTTCATTTCCTTGATCACGCATTTGACTGACACTCAACAGGTTGTGCTTTAAACCATCTACATACATAACATTTCCACCTTTAACCTTTTCTTTCAAGAAAACATAACCTTTACCTTTTATGATAGTTGGAGTGTCATTTCCAAATGAGACATTATTTTCCTTTTCTAAGGCATTATGTGGGTGAAGTTTCTCTTTGTGACCTGTCATATGTTTGGAGCATCCACTATCAATGTATGACTGATTTTCTTGTCCTTCTGCATACAAGGCTATACCACATCTTTTTGTTTGAGATTCTTTCCTTCTCCATATCTTGGGATTTAATGGCGTTTTCTCCTTTGGAGGTGTTTACAGAAATATGCTCCTGCATTCAGATTCTTCATGACCAAAGTTGTTACAAATTGAGCACTCTATTTCATTTTTAAGAGGAGAAAAGTTATTATAGGAACTTCTCTTGATCCTTTGATTTCGTGCTTCTCTACTCATGATGGTTTTGTAAGCAACGCATTCAGCAACTTTGTGCCCAAAGTTATGACATGAAAAACATTTCCCATTAAAGAAGACTCTGTGACTATCAAATCTATTTACCTGTTGATTGTAGTTTCTATTGATATTTATATTTATAGCAAACTGAGTATGATTTACCTGGTGATCATCTTTATGCCTTTGCTGACAATTGCCATACTGTGCACTGGTCTTTGCTGCATCAAGATAGCTTTTGGTGGAGGTTGACAGCTTTTGTGATTGAGATGCTTCTTCAGTATATCCAAGACCTCTCTTTACCAGAGGAGAATGTTGAATTTTGATAATTTAATTTAAAGTTTCTGATCCTTTAGCAAATCTAAGATTGAGAGATTTTGTTTTCTCAAGATATTTTCTTAGACCCACAATTTCACATTCTAGTTTTTCATTGTGTTTTTCTTTTTCGGCAAGTTGATATGTCAAGGTATCTATGATCATATTATTTTCTTCTAAACAGATTTTGACTTTAGAGATTTCTTCATGAAAGTTTTCCTCTTCTAAAGCATCCCAAAAATCATCATTGTCATACGCCATGAGAAGTCTATAATCATCACTATTAGATAAACCATCACTATCCTCTTCTAAACTATCCCAAAAATCATCACTATCATAAGCCATGAGAAGTCTGTAATATTGACCAGTTTCATATTCATCACCATTAGATAAACCATCACTATCTTCATGAGTATAGTAACTCCTTCTATTCACAACTTGTTTCATATTCCCTTTTTCTTATTCCTTTCCTTTTTCATATTTATCTTTATGAGGAAATCTGGTAGCATAATGACCAAATCTACTACAAGAAAAGCATTTGAAAGGTACCTTACCTCTGAACCTTCCAAAACCTCGTTGAAGCTTCTTGACAAAATATACCTCATCTTCTGAAACCTGTCCTGATTCATTGTGTTCTTCCTTTTCTTTTCCTTTTGCTGAAGCTTTAAATGGGACTTCTCTCACATCTGATGGACCTCCTTTTCTCATCTCAAAAGTGGTTAGGATTCTGTGAAGTTGTGTCATAGTGATATTCTGCATATCCTATTTTTCTTCTATGGAAGACACTTTTGATTCAAATTTAGTAGACAAGGATCTAAAAATTTTCTCAACTAAGGTAACTTCCTTTATTTCTTAACCCAAATTCTTCATACAATTAACAACCTCATCTATACATAAGAAGTAACTAGCTATACTCTCATCACTATGCATCTTAAGATTTTCATACTGAATTATGAGAGTTTGAATCTTAGGACGTTTTACCTGAGAGTCTCCTCCATAGCTTTGAACGATTTTGTCCCATATCTCTTTGGCTGATTTGAGCTGCATGACTTTAACAAACTCTGATTGTGACAAACTTCCCAATAAAGTATTGATAGCTTTGGCATTGGTTTCATATTGCTTTTTACCTGCCGTGTCTGTAGGAATTGCTATTGAAAATTTATATCCTCCTCCCACAATTTCCCTGACATCTGTTCCAAGATATTGTAGATAGGTTGTGGTTCTTATTTTCCAATAAACAAAGTTGCTCCCGTCGAATATTGGCAGTCTGATAGATCCCATGCTTTCATGATTATTCATCTTGATGGATCTTCCTTCAGGCGATCAAGATTCTTCTAAAGGACTTGCTCTGATACCAATTCTTGGAAATAACACTAAGAGGGGGGTGAATCAGTATTATCAGATCAATAATTTTATTTCTCAAATAGATTTATATACGCTACTTCAGTGAAGGGAACTAGTGTGTACATACAAATGTCATTAGAGAAACTAGCATATATCCAGAGAACATGTGATTTAGACAATTTATCATGTGTTGATCTTAAACCAGTACATCAATAACTTATTAGATAGTGCAGTAAAAGAAGAATAAAGCATCACACATAAGAAACACACATGAACACCAAGATTTAAGGTGGAAAACCAATGTGGGTGAAAACCACCTGTTGCTATCTCTCTGTCTTCTTTTAATAATAAGAAAACCTTCTTACAATCTTGTACTTGCGCAGACTCATACCAGTACGCAGGCACCCACCTATAGAAGGCTACAACCTTCTCTCGTTTTCCAGTTTCTACTGGAAGGGAGCTGCAACCCCCTAGCTTTTGTACAATCCAATTTGTTTAATAGTGCGTAGGCACCGACCTACAAAAGGCTATTACCTTCTTTCTTCCTCCAGTGACCACGTTTCATGAATTTTCAGACTGGATACTCCTGGATCATAACACCACAATCTGAAGGCCACATTTCATCCAATTTTCTACTGGACTCATAAAAAACTTTTAAACTTAAACTGCATCAACCAACATTCAGTTAATCTGAAAAATCAGATCATTGACACCAAAATACTGTGTTGAACCCAAAAACCTGCATCATCATTCAGAACCAGCTGCAACCTCAAAAAACATGCATCAGAGTGTATACACTACTTGGTTGAACCCAAACTGTGTGTATACACTACTTCTGTTAATTAAACCTGCGTATACCTTCAAAACTACTACAAACATAGACTTTTGAATCAAATTTGTACCAACCAACAATATACCAATATCTGGTGCCAACTTACAAATCTTTACATAGGCAACAACAGGGATCACTTCTTCTCGCTTATACAATCAATCAATCAAATACCAACCTCCTTATGCATTCAATTTTACATTCAATTCTAAGAAGACTTCATTGACAGACAACATTAAAACAACAACACTGATCTGATATATCAGTCATCCTTGAACATCAGACTTTTCTTTTGCATGTACGCTACTTGGAAGAGCATAACCAACATGTATACACACCTTCATCAAAGCGAACCAGTGTACAAATTTACAAATACTTACTTCATAACTTCATTTCACCTCCAAACTTCAGAAAAAACCATATAACGATATTTAAAGAATAAAATAGGTGTACATAATCAAATATAGCCCAATATCAGATCATTCAATAATAGTAAGTCATTATGATCTTGATCCATCATTAGATCTCATCCATCATCAAATGCGCAGGTGCATATTTAGTCTAGATCAAGGAAAGCATCAGAAACCCATAACATGCATATTTTCTTTTGATATGACACTTCATAAGATATTCATTACTTGTACACTTAGCCCTTTGATCTTCTCCTCCTTATATACTTAGATCCTTTGTCAATACCTTGGACCAAACTACCTAGGACCAATACCTTGGACCAAATACTTAGGGTCAATACCTCAAACCAAACACCTTAGACTAAAACCTCAAACCAAAACTTTTTTTTCCAACATGTACGCGCTTTTCCTCCTGAGAGAATGTGTGTATACGTATATGCTCTTTTTGTTCCGTGGACCAGCATGTATACATTATTTTGACTAAGTGGACCTGCGTATACTTCTTAAACTGCTTTACATCAACCTTTTCCTTTACATTCTTTATTTTGATCAGTAGACCTAAGTTCTATCTTCCTTTTCTTCTATACCAATGTCTTGTTACTTCTGAATAGACCTGTTACACTGTAATTTGCCATATTACTTCTGAAATGATTCCTTTGAATTGCCATGCATTTTGTCACATTTGATATCTCTCCTGTAGATTCATCTAGTTACGTAGATTCATCTAGTTACCATATACAAGTGAGTTGTTCTACTACAAGTGGGTATCCATCAAGTACAACACATGTATCATAATGCCAACATGTGGAACTCCAATGATTGAGAAAATCTAGGAATGTCTTCTACTAATCAAGGGAGAAAATCCACCAATCAAGGGAGCAGATCCACTAATCAAGGGATTTCAGTGGGGAAGGCTTCCTCCATCCATGAGGACTGATTATTAATCATTTTGTATAAGTACCAAGTTGAATTTTCCTCTAGGTAATGATTGAGGAATTCTATGAATGTGTTCCCTACCATTTAATGCAAATTCCTAGTATTCGGGACTAGATCCACTAATCAAGGGATTTTGGTGGGAAAGCTTCCTCAATTCATGGGGAATTATTCCTAATAATTTTGTATAAGTACGAAGTTGCATTTTCCTCTAGGGAGAGATTTTCATTAGTGTTATTGTGGAGAGAGCTTGTATTCTTGCAGCTCCATTGAATTTTCTTGCAGGGATGTAATTCTATTGATGAAAATAATGAAGATTGGTGTCATGTTCAGCTTATAAATCTTGTTACCCTCCATAGGTCTCTATGTTTCCTTGGGCTTGGCCATCCTAGGAACCTCAGAGACATTTTTTCTCATTTTCTTCCCTTCTTTTCATTGCTTATTCATATGCATCTCTAGTTTTTATTTCTTTATATTTTTTCATTTAGTATTAATGATTTCTTGTTATAGGTTTGAGTTAAATGGTTGATGTAAGTTCTTTTGCAGGATCAAAAGAATTATTTCATCCTTGGAAAAACTTTGGAAGTTCATAATAATCATTGAGTTTCTTGGATTAGTCTTCTTATTCCCAAATCTAGATTGTTGGACCTCCTTTTTAGCGAAGAATAGTAAATTTATGATATTTTTTAGAGCATACTAATGAGATTCAATCGAATTAGTTCCACTTGCATCATATCAAAAAAAAATTCTAGTTCATAACAAAAATTACCCCATTGGATTTTCACTTGATTTGGTTAGGCATTTTTTAGATTTACTAGCTCACTAGTTCTCGAATTTCTAGACTTTCGCTAGTAATGTTTTTTTATTTTTTTGCATGGGTTAACAGAGACATTTTTGAATGGTTCCACTTGCAATAGGGACCTAAGACACCCTATTTAATAAAAAAAATTTCCCATCCAATTTGGATTTGATCTTCTTGGTTATTAAACCCTCACCAATTTCATAATTTCACAAGGAAACTTCTCTAAGATTTTTGAGCGAATCCATCCATCTCTGGACTTTGGTTTTGAGTTCTGAGTAATCCTAGGAATCTTCCCACTCCATTCCACCCATCACACACCTTTCCTAGGCCTCCCATCACCTCCAACACCTCACATTTTTCTCTCGGATGTATCATGTAGGTTCACTGTAATTTGATCCTGTATGTTTCTAGTACATCCAGCAGGTTTCCTGAAATGGCCTGTTTTGAGGCTGAATTGAGAGAAAAACTCTAGGAAGTCACCAAAAGCCTCCCAAGGGTCTCCCACACCATCCAACCATCTCCTAACCCTTCCATCCAACCTCCAACTTCCTTAATTCACCTGCCACATCACAAAAGGAAATTAGTTTGCATACTTGATTTTGCGTGAAAAGCCTAAAAGACAAAAACTAATTTATTTTAGTCCCTTTACTTGCACATTAGTGATAATTGATGCTTATTACTTCCATGATTAGATAGTATCATTTGGTTCATGATAATTTAGCATTATTTCAAAGCATAGTTTCTTGGTAGTTAATTAAGAAATGGTGTGATTTAGCATTGAATTTCTGTCTCTTTTCGTGTACTTTCTTTCTTGTAATAGGTAAAGGTTCCATTTCAAACATTTCATTTTCTACAATTAGTTTAGGATTTGACTTCAGCACATGTACTCCATTACATCATGATAGAAAAGGAAGGACACATTGTATGCCACACATATAGTGCCGACACCTCTTAAGTTTGTATGAACCTCAGGTTGATAATTAAAGTCAGTAGCCTTGGGAGTTGCAACGTTCTTGTTGCAATGTCGAGTCTCATTAAAGGCTCAAGGTATGTTTTCATTAAGTCTTTAGGGATGATTTGGACTACATATTAGGATGGGTACACTACAAAATTGTGAATTTTTAGGCACTCTAGGGTATGACACAAGGAAGTGCAGCAGGCGTGACAAAATAATGTGTAACAAATGCCCCCTAAAGCATGAGGGCAGAACAAGGAGGGATCATTGAGATTATTTAAGATTTTGCAAGGATGATAACAAACACTATTAGGATACCTACAAATCAAAGATGCATATACATATACATATCTGATATCTCTATCATATATATCAAAATATGATTCCATGGTATGGATGTAGCTGTCCGGATAGAAAGGACCATGTGAAAAGATCCATGATATGGGCATAACCATATGAATGAAAAGGATCATCTGGAAATCTAAGATCATCATCATCATAGATATAAGATCCCACGACATGGTCACAACCATTCGTATAGAGGAAACATGTATACAATCATGAACACTACATAACTCCACATAACCTGAGTTATATCAAACAGAACTTAGGGTCTTGCGCTCCATCCCAACCCAATAAAAGTACGAATTCTAACATGTGAATGAATGTAACAAAGTCAAACATGTTAGAAAACCACCTGATTACTAGCCAATCATGTGGATCATTAACAATCATGAGAGAAACCATCGATAATGACAATTGCTCTCAAGGTACAACAATATAATTTGTGAATGTGAAAATGAAGTTGAAGTCGAACACTCGTGGAATCATCCAATCGAAGATCAATGATGAAAACCTGTCATCGGATGTGAAGAACTTTCCATTAAGGCATGCAAGCTCTACAGTACTGAAAGGGGGTTTCTAAGTCATCTTCGTGGGTAATGAGTTGAAGTAGATATGAAGTGACCCGTCGAAGGAGGGTCATAGTGATTCCATCATCATTGACACGAAACAAGGAATAAAGTGGAATAAATGAGTATGATCCAAGACTATGGAAAAAAGGTCAAACAATGTATAGGTAATAAAATGCAGATAGGAATTCTCTTGAACATAATAGTGACACGATTTCAGAGTGTGGCAGCATTTTACTCAACATAGGACCAAGGGTCATGATGATGGAGTGGAATAGTCAAATGAGAGGCAAAATGGATCACCCAAACCTAGAAGGACAAGCGACTGAGTGAGGATATCCCAAACATGACACGAGAAACATATGAATGTCTTGTCAAGAGAGACATGTCGCCTATACAACAGATGTTTCACTTTCATTTTTCCCCACTATTTATAATGAGTACCCAATTATTTTTAATCACAGGCTTGAACGGGATACCATATGCTTGTCATATAAGTTCATTCTTCGAATGAATACTTCGTAGTAAGTTTTACGAGTACTAGGAAGGATAAACGTGATCTCATCATGGTGACAAGTCTTTCATCGTTTAATTTTTACGAGTCCGACAGAAGAGTAACTCGGTGTTTTTTTCATATTTAGAGAGTTGAAAAAGAGATGAAAAGGAAAACTCCATTAGGTCCCTTTTCATAATTTGTCTCTCAAATCTGAAATGGTAGAAAACAATTTTTTAGAGAACCTATTAACCATGTCGACCAAGGTGTAACGTTTTCATAAATAATCAATCCCAGACTGGAAAAGGGGTACATGTATACTGAGATGAAGTCAATTCATTTAATTTAACGAGTTCGAAAAGACAAGTACTCGACAATCTTTTCATATAATGTGTTTAAAAACTTATAAATGGACCAAAAGTAAAAAAAATAAAAAATTCCATTTTACTTGGAGTAAATTGGAGATTGCATTTTACCCATTTTTCTTTATTCTTCAAGCAAGCGGTGTGGGAGATCCAGGGCACCATTTCACAAATCGTCATCTACAGGTAAGATGTCTTTCTTTTCTCCTCATTTTCATACTATTTCCAAGCCATTTCATAGGATTTTTAGTTGTTGGAGGGGAGGATTTTCATTTTTATTATTGGGGGCGATCAACACAAGTCTGATCGTGAGATTTGTGCTAATCACCCCTTAGCCCAAAAGGATCTCGCATTGCTAGCATGAAAATAATTCAAACGGTCGTGCTAGGTGCAAAGCGTAAAATAGAATGATAAATCCTCTCACTGAATTGGTTTTTTTTTTGAGATTTTGATCTATGCAAAGGCTTCTAAATGTGGTTTATGGGTTGTTTGTAGGAGATTTCGGCAGACATGACCATCGAATAGAAATAGAGAGGCCACGAGGAAAAATATCACCAGGCTTCCCAAAGCATTGAATGTGTCAATGCTTTGAGGGGTTGCAGGTTACTAAAGATGTTCCGAACCCTGGGACTCATAGCTCAGAATGAGCTGTTAGAATATCTCATTGGACTATGGGATGTTGATCACAAGATATTCATCATTGAAGATCAAGAAATGGAACTAGAAGTAGATGATATATACTTCATCACTGGATTGTCTAGAAGAGGGTAGAGAGTCCAACTCTTTGGAGCGCGTACTAGAGGAGAGAGCACCAATACCTTAATCATAAGCCATTGCATGGGTGCAAAGACAACTGTGATTGGGAAGGCGAAGATAGCAACCATCGACAACCTTCCCTTGAGGAATATTCTACAAACCATGGCCCATATTGCTAAGGTGCAAGAATTGCATGAGGAAACGAAATCAGAATTCCAATATGCGGTGGATTGTCTTGCTCCAACAATGTTTAACTAGTGTGAAGGACTACTAGTCAACATGAAGAGACAACTGGAAAAGGGTAAATTAGGATGCTTGAAGTAGTTTGGGTTTGAATCAACCTTGGTCACATTCATTTTGGAGCGTGTGCCCCTATTTCGATACTAGTGAGTAGAGGTGGACGATCCAACTCCACAATATCCAAGGTTTCTCATATGGAGTGAGATCATACCTCGAGATGGAGGAGGTCAAAGAATGCATTTCCCTCCACTATTCATTGGTTGGCTATGCCAATAAGTAATCATCGTGGATGAATATGCCTATGCTAACACAAAATTTAGAGGAGATCTAAATATTCCTCTACCATCAGGTGCACAGTTGAACGATGCAGTTAAAAATTGTTTTTTGGAAAATTTTCTAGTTTTATGATTTTTCTCAATTGTGTTTGAGAGTTTACTTGTGATAATTTTGTAGATGTGGGATTGGAAAGGCCGCCGGACATGTCCCCGATAGCTCCGTGAGTAGCACTTCAGATAGAGGAAGATGCTCCATATGAGGAAGGAGAAGATCCTATAGTAGAGATGGAGCGAAATATGGAAGTGATTACTTAGGGGATTCCGTAATGCATGGCTATAGATGACGTGAAGTTGTAATACTAGAGGCATATAGTAGGAGTATCCACAAGACTGTGTTGGTTGTTAGGCCAAGTGATTAGAGTGGTCTCATGCTATCATGAGCATCATCTGGGTGAATAGTCTTTTCCTAGTCATTTCATCTACACTTTTGTAGGCTTTGAAAGCCATGTGTCGTAGAACACTATTTTTGCGATTTTGATGTAACAAACTCTAACAAAGCCGATATATATATATATATATATATATATATATATATATATATATAGATATATATATATACATATATACATATATACATATATATATACATATATACATATATACATATATACATATATACATACATATATATATATATGTATGTATATATGTATATATGTATATATGTATATATGTATATATATATATGTATGCATGTTCCTATGCATGTTCCTATTGTCTACTTATGTTTTCATATATCATGATGATGTAATCGGTTTTTATAAGTGACACAAATGTCTATCTAAAACATAATCTTCTAATGCATCTATTAATGTATTTGAATTTCATGGAATGTGTTGATATGTGATATAATCAAAATTTCTTTCTAGTAATCGAACACGTGCACAAAATTTGTGGATTTATTACTGAAAAATGACCATTGAATTGTAGGACAACGAGTTTTGAATCTAACTTAACAACCAAATTTATAATTCTGAGAGCAACTGCTTCTGATAGCAGTTCAATAACTACACTATACTCAGTAATATTATTAGTTCTTTGTCCCACACAAATACCTTGTGAATTGATCAACTCGCCATTTGGGGCAAAGAGTGCCCAAGCTGTGGAAGATAGGTTTCGTGTGCTATGAAAAGAACCATCAAAAAAACCAACATAATGGTTTCAAAACATCTACGAACCGAGTGGAACACAAGGTAAGCAGAGGAAACATGTCTACAAAGAAAAAAATCACACCAAAAAATCAAAATTCACACTAATTAATCTGACACTAATTTACAAAAGTAATTACACATAATTCACGCATAATATTTTTACAGATAAAGCCCATTGCGTGGTTGTGCTAACGCATTACCTTCGTAGTCAACCAAATCATAGGTGCCTTTTTGAAAGACATGTTTAACAATGTATGGCCAATGCCACATAGGTTCGAACTTCCCAACTCCCAACTTATCAGTGACTTGGTCATATAGCAAGACAAAGTCACCTTCAGAAAAAAATCTTAGGAGAAACAATTTGATCATAATGAGCTTTAATTTTTTTTTTTTTTTTTTGCTATTATAACCATCACAACAATACAATGGGTCTCATCAAGCCTCTCGACATAAAGTAACCATTTCTCTTCAAGTGAGGTATTGGGGAGTAGCTCAATAACTAGGTTTAATGAAGGAATCTCACTTTCAATAGGGAGTGTCATCTCTAAATCATATACCAACTGGAATGGAGTGAAACTAGTGGTTGTCTTAGTTGAGGTTCGGTAAGCCCAAAGAGTTGATAACAACATGAAATTCCAATCCTTTTTATGCATCCCAATGGTACATTGAAGCATAGTAATTAAGACTTCATTAATCGCTTCAACTTGGCCATTAGCCTGTGGTAGTAAGGAGTTGAGTTGACATGTCGAAGACACAGCTGAGCGGTAAGATTTCCATAACGTACTGATGAAAATGTGATCTGTGATTAATAAAAATTGCTTGAGGGGCACCAAAACGAGCTACGACATGGTTAAATAGGAGCTGAGCAGCAGTTGTACTGTCGGCATTATATGTGGGCATTGTCTCGGCCCATTAAGTAAAATAGTCGACGACAACGATGATATAGCCATGCCCCCTAGAGGAGCGAGGGGTACAGGTCATGAAATTGATTCCCAATTTAGCGAATGAGCCAATAGTAACAACTGGGTGTAAGGGTACTGGTGGGGCACGTTGTTTTTAGTTATATATCTGGCATTCATGGCAATTTTGAACTGCCAAAATGAAATTTTTGAAGATAGAAGACCAAACTAACTAGCAGAAAGGATCTTTTGAGTAGTGGCATAGCCTGACATGTGACCACCACATGCCTTGAAGTGGAATTCATTTAAGAATCGTTCATCCTCTCTAAGTGTTAGAAATCTATGAAGAAGAGAGTCAAGACCAACTTAGTACAACACATCACCAATAATCCGATAAGGTTGGGATTGATGCTGTATAAGAAATTTTGGGTCTAAAGATAAAAAATGATATCTCCATAACACAGGTCGAGAGTACTGATGAGAAACAAAGTTTCATTAGTAATATGCTTAGTAAAATCAGTGGAGGTGTTTGCATAAGGAAGGGCACAAATCAATTCAGCAAAAACTAGTTACTTCTTTAATTTGGCGGCAGTAAACTCCAAATCAAACTCTTGCAGGATAAGAATCCATTTAGAGTATTTTCCCCCAAGGAACTGACGAGTCAGAATATAAGTCATGGGGTTGCAGTCAGAAATCGTCGTGGTCTTCCGTAGAAGAATATAATGGTGAAATTGTTGAACATCATGAACTGCTGCCAAGGAAAGCTTCTCGACATGAACATTCTGAGTTTTTGTGTCAATAAGATTTCAACTCAAATAATAAATCATGTGTTCATTGCCATTGTCATCATCCTACACGAACACCATAGAAATGGTACTATCAAAAATGGCCAAGTACAAGAAATAATCGCGATGGTAGTCCAGGGGATGCAATAAAGGAGCACTAATGAGTGTTTTATTTAGCGCATCGAAAGATTGTTGGGAACTTTCATCCCAAATTAATGGGATCCCCTTCATTAGTAAGTGAGTAAATCCCCTGGAAAGCTCACCGTAATTAGGGACAAATTTGTTATCACAAAATCAACCCCTGATACGCTGCTGATCAGGTAGACCTTGGAGTAACTATTTCAAACCTACTTTTGGTTGAGGCTTAGCCTCCTCAACCTGAGAGGGCTCTCTCACAAGATTAAAGATTTTGATCATGAATAAGATGGATAACTCTATGAAACAAATGAATAAGTGTAAGTGGTTGAAACACAATTAGAAAATATTCATTGGGCTTATGGAGTCAAAATGTTTCAGTGTGACAATAATGTTAGCCTTACATGGAAGTCAGGGCATCTAGAATTCAACACCGGGAAAACACGTCAGAAACATATAGGACAGCATAGTTTATAAATGTATGAAGGAAGTTAGAGCACAATCAATGATTTCTAAGTAATCACACATTCATACCACTGTAAATACTGAGAAGAGGACAATACAAGACATTCTGAACATTGAATTCCTTCTGATTCCTGAGAAGCAAAGCCAAATATTGTATTACTAAAAACAGAGTCTTACACAAAGCACAATATGAGAGTTTCTCTGAAAATTCCAACCCTTGGTACATTTGATTTTCTCCTATATATAGAGCTCTTTACATAACTGAGATTCCTCCTCCAGCATGAGGGGAGTTCGAATTCTTCCTACTATGACACCTATTGATACTTAAAAAGAACTATTAAATGTAACTGACTATTGACTGGCAGTTCTAGGGACTTAAAACAATTAGGAGTATAACTCCTCATCATGTTGGTAGTAGCATTGATTACAATCTAAAATCGTTCTCTGACAAATGGCCTTCTTCAGATTAGCTTTGGTATTGATTCGAAACTACTTGCTAACCCTTGATGCCTTCTCCCTTTATTGTTCTTGGAAATTAGGAAGCTGCTCCTGTTTTTCTGCCTTTGGTCTGCATAAGGATTTTCGAAGTCAATTATCCCTATTGTTCTTCTTAATTACATAAAAATGTATTGGACTATCTTGTTTTCCATGCACTGTAGACCTTGCCCATATACACGTCTGAAGACAAAACCTCTTTAATGCTGCCTGAAGCATAATGACCAATACTAGCTATGAAATAATGATCACTTTTATAACATATAGCTTAGAGTTCATATATGTCTTTCCTCTGCTTGTTTTTCCCTTGCTGGATGTTTACACTTTGTAAATGATCCTTTCCAGAAACTACTTTTCAAAAAGATTTCCCCTTTGTCTCTCGAAATTGGTCAACCGAATCATAATATGTAGCTACAGCAGTTTCGTAGCGCGCTACAAAACTGCTGTGTAATTTCAAAAACATATTTTAAGGTAAACATTTGACTTTCTTGAGCTTTCTTTTTCTTGAAATGGATTTTCCATCTGTCATGAAGCTATTCAAAACTGAATACATAGACACCATTATTCAAGGTAAACTTCAGAAGGTAATTTATCAAAATTTAGGACTTAGCCTTACTTGCAATGTGATTTCTCTTAGCTAAGGATGTCCTTCATGCTGGCTTAGTTATATCTTCAGATCTTTGATTTGCCTCTTCATAATTCTAATTCCAGCTCTCATTTTTGTATTGACTTTCCTAATGTTTCTTGCTTCCTTTATTGCAAGGACTGTCCAGCTGTAGTATTGAGCATGATAGTTGACCACTTCGTATTCCCACAGAGCCTATATTTTATTAAAATAAGCTTTCTTGATTTCATGTTTCCTTGAGGTTTTCCTTAGTTTGGAAATTTCAATATTTGCTAGCTTCAATTTCTTTTTCAACTCTTCAAAACTACATTCCTCTTGTTGAGAGATAGCTGCCCTACCTCTATCGTTTTTATGCAGCCGTGATGATGTTTTTGATGAAGCCATAGGTCCTTCATGATATTTTGTTACATCCCCTGTTTCACTTGCTTCTGGCAGCGTCTCTTGTATCTCTTTTGAATGCCTTGTCATAGGTCTTCTTGGCTTAAAAACAAATTCAGAAACTTGATCATCAAATTTGAGCTTTTTAGAGGTTTTGGCCTTTCTGGTTTTGCCTTTACCTATTTCTATCAAGTCTGCTTGAACCCGAGGAGACTCCTCAATGTCAATAGCTTGAAGAAAATCATTCAGACTTCCTTTTGAAACCGAGCTTGCCTCAGCAACCACTGTCTTGCCTTTTTCTTTAGCTAACTGGCTCCTAGTTACTCTTCTTTGGACCGTTTCACCTATAGATTGCTCTTGTACCCCCTTTTTGATCTGACCTTCCCCTTTTTGTGACTGTTGGGGTGTGTCTTGGATTACTAGTAGTCCTTGTGGGCTCATTTACCTATTTCCTAGCCTTCAATTTCATGAATCTCCTTGATCTTGTTTCTGCGCGATGACTAATTGTTGGTGGAGAACTCTTCGTAGCCTGAGGACTGAGACCAGTTTCATTCTTGAAGCCAGACATAAACATGAACATGGACCATTCCCTCTCTATTTTCTGGAGATCATGAAAAATGATTAGTTTGACTAATTCGTGATGAAACAACGAGGTCTCACGGGCTTCCTTCTTCAACTGAACCTTGTCACACATTTTGCCTAGGCTATGAAACAAATAGAAAGGCAAATCAAGAGATATCTTTCCAGTGAAATGAACCAGAAGCTTGAAGTGATAATAATACACCTTATGTTACCTCCCCTCACAGGTGAAGTATCTATGTATGCAGGAAAGTAAGTTGGCATATGAATCTTTGACAAAACTCCTGGGCACTGACTTGTTTAAGTCTGAATCAATGAACTCTAGCTTCAAAAATTCCTTGCAGGGAGTCATATCAAACTTGAAATTTTTTAACCATCTCTCTTGTTCCTTTGGAATTTCAGTGACTACAGATATAACCTCTGGGGAGATTGGTAATTCGAGCACCCCAACTTTTGAATTCAATCCTGTGAAATTTAAAGCAAATTCTCTGGTGACTTGCATATGGCCTCCTTGAAGTTTTTCACAAAATCTCCAACAGCGAACTTGTTTGAAGCCTCGTTCAACTCCATTGTTCTTTAGGATAATATCTAAACCTTCAGGTTCATTTCCTATACACCTGCCTGACCTATGATCTCTCCTTTCCGTAAACTCCTCCATGGAATTCCTGCAAAGTGAAGATTGAAGAAGCTTGCATCGTCTTAATCTCGATCACTGCCTCACTTGAAATGGATAGGAAAGCTGCCTCGTTTGATTTTCAAAGAATTCTAATTGAACGCCTGCCAATTTTCTCCTCATGCATGAACCCAAACATAATCATGACTATGAATACTTGGTTTCTTTTTGAAACTTGCAACCTGAGTGTACCAAGACACCTAACAACCCTAATGATGAGAATAAGTGGTTGAATGTGATAGGCGAAGTAAATGGGATGATAACTGATGATGTAAAAATAATGAATTTTGATAGATTTGACAACTAGAAGAGATTTACTATGGATCTGCACGAATCCCCGATTTCGTAGCGCAGCCAGTGCAAATTCAGGTTTTTGCGCTATGAAAACACCTAGATTGGATTTTGCGCTACGAAAAATTCCTAGACAGTTTCGTAGTGCATAAGAACCTTGAAACAAGTTTGACATATGGAATTTATGTGCGATATGGGACCAGTTATAGGCAAGAATAGAGTATTGACCCTATTTGACCATACCAACAAGGCTCTATTCAAAATCTTAGACTCTAAAACAACCATGGAAAGACCAGACCAAGACTAACACCAAAATTTTGAAATCAAACTGATGCTCAAAATTTTAAAATTTTTCTTAAGTGATAACAAAAGTGACGAAGAAAATTGGCCTTTCCTTGCAAACACTATAATTGGTGTAGCGATGAAGAAGGGAGTAGATTTACAATAGCCTCAACTTTCATAGGATCTATTTGGATGTGTTCTTTGGACATAAAAAAACCTAAGAGTTGACCAGATTTGACACAAAAGACACATTTATGTGGATTGAGACCAATATTATGGTGTCAACAATGTAGAAATGTTGCTCGAAGGTGGTGTGGATGGTCACGATGATTAGTAGAATGAGCAAGTAAGTTGTCTACATAAGGTTGAACGATGTGTTTAATATCATGAAAGGAATACGACATCTCTCTCTGGAAGGTATCACCAACATTTTTGAGACTGAAAGGGAGATTTTTATAAGAAAAAGTCCCCCGTGGATAAATGAAAGAAGTATTATATTGATCAACGAGTAAAATGTTAATCTAGTTATAGCCAGAAAAATCATCCATAAAAGAGAAGATCTCACTCCCAGCGCGATCATCGATGATTTGATCAATAAAAGGAGTGGGATAATTGTCTTTAGAGCATGCACGATTAATATCACGGTAATTAAAACAAACTTGAATTGTTCCCTTATTTTTAGTAATATGTACGGTATTAGAAACCCAGTGTGTTAATGCGTCAGGGTAAATAAAACTAGCCTTTAGAAGTTTTTTCAACTTCTCCCTTAATAGCAGCAGCCTTTCTGGGATGCACTAGATGGAGCAGTTGACGAACGGGCTTCACATTAGGATACGTGGGTATTTCATGCAGCATTATCATTGGATCAATACCAGGCATTTCCTCATACGACCAAGTGAAGACATTGTGAAATTATTTAAAATTTTCAATGTAAATGTTGATCTCTTCGAGAGAACAGGAAACCCTAATGTGAATGTTCTCGAAAATTCCATGTTCAATGGAAATGTTGATTGGCATGGTAGGAGTAATATTTCCCATATTACGCTTGTTAGCCTCCGATTTTGGCTTCTTTTTACCCTATACATTTCATCATTTACCACCTTTTCTCACTACTTTATCATCATATTCACCTCATTTGTTCCTCTTTCATGCACTTCAAGTTAGTTAAACTATGTCTCTTTATTATTTTAGTGTTTAAGTCAAATTTGAGCATTAAAATTAAATTTTAATAGAACTAGAAAAGCTTGTAATGGATCGTTCAAAGTCATGGTTGCAGGACACCTGGGCTCGAACCAAATTCATATCTGGAAACTATAGGAACCAACTATGGATGGACACGTATTGGATCACATCAAATTAGCTAGAATAGTTCTGGTCAACGCTGGTTAAACTTGACCAGTCACTTAGAAAAGCCCCTGAAATAGGGGCAGCTTTATGATTTTGTGCAATTCATCCTTATTTTTTGTAACAAACATATGAGTTTGACCTTATGAGGTGGATTAGGATTATTGTTAGTTGTTACATCCTTTTTAGCTTTTATTCTTCTGATTTTAGCCTATTTAAGTAAGGAATTCGTAGTTAGAAAGGACTCTAAATACTTTGAGACTATTACTTTCTAAAGATTAATTGAAGACAAAGAATTTCCTTATCATTTTCTTGTGCATATTGTATGATTTAAATGGAGTGTTGTAGCTGATTATTTCAAAGTTGTACCAAGCAAAGGTGGAGGGCCTCCATACTGAGCTAAGTAGACTTGTTGTAGAGTAATGTCCATAGTTGTGAATATACTAGTTTTAATTCTCTATGTTCATCTTATTTCTTTGCTGTAAATACTTGTAGATAATTTAATTATGAATTCATGTTATGGCCATGTTTTTTTAAGTGAATATTGTTCTCCTTTCAATGGTTATTTTGGATCTGGAAGGACAACTAGGACTCTTAGAGAAGAGCCTCTTCTCCATCTTCTAAAATAGACTAATCTCATTGACCAATAATTTATATGCTTTCATAGAGTAGATCTGAATGTTTTCTTTGCTTTCTTTTTAGAATAGTTGTTTTGTTATCTTTAAGATACCAACATGCATTCAAATTTTCAAATTATAAACAATGGCTTCCTAAGTTAATTAGATCTAAGATCCATATATTTTGGCATGTTTCAAAGTTTACTAATCTGGGTTGATAATAGAATACATGTTCGAATTTAGTCTCGTAAATTAGACTTACATTTTTGGCACCATTTTCAGGGATGCACGCTTGGATAAAATTAGTTAGGAAGCTTATTTAGAAAAATAAAAAATAAAAAAACAACAACAAAACATAAAAACAAAAACACTTTTTACTATTGCTATTCATGCTTAGATATAGAAATTAGAAAGGTAGATCCCCAAAACAAAACCCCCAACCACTAAAAAAAACTCATTAACTACAAAATCCATTTGCAAAATAAGATCTACAAAACATGATGTTAAAGAATTCATTTAGATAAGGAGGGTATGTCACCACAAGTATCTTCTTAAACCCTTGTCCACAATTTCAAATGGTCACTAGGGATGAATCTTCATTTCAAAAGAGAGAAGATGAACAAATCATCCATGAAGAGGATCCACAAGAAGAGAACCTAGAAGCTTCTTCTAGTTATCTTTGTAGGGTGATTAATGAGTTATGGGTCACATGCAATGAAGTTCAAACAATAGAGCTATAAATTGAAGAATATCTAGCATATGTATCACAAGATCCATTTTTCATTCATGATTTTGAACAAGTTCCATGAGAATAACTTTGTGATATGACAATTACGGAAAGCCGAGAAAACAAAGATCATTTCAAAACTTGGTTTCAACTAGTCATTAGGCCACAACACCACTCCATTTTTCAGCATTCCTTAGCATCAAATCTTTATGATAAACTAACTTTTCATGTCCAAGCATTCATTAAAGTATATTTTTCAAACTTGGATGCAAATCTACTCATGATCTTGTTACACAAATGGATGCATTGGAAATTCTCTTATACTTGAGAGAATGACTAATTTTTATAAAATAGGGTAGGATAGAATATAATAAATAAATAAATAGGTATAATGAGTTCACAATAATACTTTTGGTTCAAACTCATGAATAATGTTTCAAATCATTGTTCAATACTCATTTGGAAGGATTTCATGGAAAAATGTAGTAAGAACAATCATATTTTGGGTAACCATATAGGATCACTTTCGAAGTGTGTTTTAAAAAAAAACATCTCTTGAGATCTAGTCTTTAAACCCATTTTGAATGTTTAATTTGGATCACAAGTAATAAAAAAATATGATCAAAATAAATACTAGGTCTCAAGTGAAATTTCATGGACAAAGTTAGTGAAACATTGATTCAAGGGGTCTAATGGAAACATTTTTACATGATATGTATAGGGAAGATAGCCCTTAGAATATATTTTCCAAATCAATTTAAATCACCTTAATCTAGCATCATACAGAAAACGTTATTCTCAAAATACTAATTGCTTGTCAAAAAATCTGCACGCTGACAATTTTAGGTCTCAAGTGTTCATTGACATATTTCACATATAAAATCATATTATTTTCAAAAAATGTTTATATGGGAGATAGATATTCAATTCTAGTTCAAGACACAATTTGAATCATCCCATTTGGAGGTCAAATGAAAATGTTATGCCACATTTAGTGACTGCATGTCTTAAAATCAAGATAGTAAAACTATGCCTCCCAGGTTTGTTCATCAAAAATTTTGTGATATCAAACCTAAGTATTTTAAAAACCTATTTCTACTGGATAGAAAAAAATGAATCTACTTTTATCTCCAAGTTGAATCACATCGATCATCCAATATTTAATGAAAACTTCACACTCCAATTAAGGATTGTTGGTCTAGTAAACAAATTCACAAACAACTCTATCAAATATTGTACTCTTCATAATTTTTAGCATATAATTTTAGATGATTTTGAAAACATGTTTATACTAGAAGTATCCATATGAATTTACTGTAAATTTACTTTTCAATTACTCTAATTGGACATAAAACGAATATTTTGTCAACAAAATACCACTAAGAGGTCTAGGTTGGCCACCATTCCTCAAGGGGTAAACAAATGAATTTTTTTTGTATATCATGTTTGGACTTGTTTTTCAAAGAATTTCTTGTAATTATTTTACATATTTCTTGAAATAAGAGAGAATGTGCACCTGCCCCAAGGGTTAGCTCAGTCGGTCAAAATCAGTGCCCAGGCATCGAGAGGTCACAGGGTCCATTCTCCCCGAAGCCCTTGGGGTCAGACCTAGCTAGTGGGCCACAGGGCTAGATTCCCTTCGAGGTCGATCAACACAGATTTTTCCATGGATGTAGTGCCACTCGTTGACCAGGGTGTTCGTGAACCACAGCCGAAAAAAGAAGAAGGAGAGAATGTACACCTCTCTTACTCCATCATTTGTTATTTTATTGCAAAGAAGTGTTATTTTTTTGCAGGTCACATGAATATTTAAGGGGTGAACTCTATGGATGAAGAACTTTTCAAAGTCTTTAAAAAATTCATATCTATGAATCCAAAATGAAAATACTCAAGTCAAAGTGAAGTAGAAATTCACCTGATGTTGAGTTCATATAATGAAACTCAAAATTCTTGAAGTTGGATTTCAGTTGTTGACCAACAACATCAACAAACCTACAACATGGATTCAGATCAAGCCAGAAGACATGAAGTTAACCATCAGAAGAACAAGTCCAGTTCTGCGCCATGATAAGTAACATCCATTTCCTAAGAAGCCTTTCATAAGCCATATTTCTCATGATGTTATTCATCTACCATATTGTATTCTAAACTCCACAATCATTCATGTTGAAGTCCATATTTAATATTTATATATCCATCTACTCCTAGATCATGACGTCAACCTAACCTATTTTCATAAGCTTTCCATACTTCCCTACTCCATTATACCCCACTTCCATCCAACAAATATATAATAATAATAATAATAATAATAATAATAATCATCATCATCATCATAAAGGGGTTTTCCTATGAAAATCCAAGTTTCTGGCACAGTACAAACCTAAATTCATACTAGAAAACCAAGTTACTTGGTTAGTATGATTTATGAAAAATATGCGAGTTCTATTCATTTTCATTTGATTCTCATTGTTAATATTGAATGTTTTCTTCTTTGGAAAATAAATGTGAATACTTGGGGACAAATCTCAAAATAAACAAATGGGAGAGGGAAACAAAAGCATTATTTCTTTTGTTATATTTTCCATCTCAAACCTTGTATGCTTATCAAGACTCAATTTCAATTACTTTAACCTACTTCAATCTCAAGCTATTTCAATCCAAACAGAAGGAAATTGAATGCAAGAAAGTTCAAATCAACAGAAGGGACTTGAATACAAGAAAGTTCAAATCAATAGAAGGGACCTAAAATTCAAATTCATAGAAGGGGCCTGAAGTTAAATCCACGTAGAAGGGACCGATAAAAAGAAAAAAAGGTTAGATTTCAAGTGAAAACTAAAGGAGCTAATTCAAAAGACTACTTCATCTCAAGAGCAAAAAATATTCCATTTACATTGAGCTACTTCTACAGATATACTTCCACAATGAAGCTACAATCAAGGAACTAATGGAAAGTTCTATAAGTTAAAAAAAATGTTTTAATGCTTTTGATTTTGAAATGACACTTGTAATTGAAAGACTAGACAACCTCTTGATGCATCCTTACCATTCCTACATAAAACCATCCTTCCTTCTATAAACCCTTCCATAAACCCTTTCTATGCTACCATTTTCCTTCAATATTAAGTCAAAATCAGGGAGAAAACCTCCTTTCCTTTCCTGCAAAAACAAGGTAATATGATTGAAAAGAGGAGGAAGAAGTGTTCTTTGCAAAAGAAATGAAATGGAGTTAGTATCAAAGTAAGTTGTGAGTCAGAATTAAAAGAAAGCTTATTAAAAGAAAAAAAATGTACTTATCAAAATCTTGTGTAAAGCCCTATACTTGTCATTAGTTGTGCAAACAAGTTGAAGAAAGGCAGTATTTAAAGGTCAGAGTTGAAATAATTCCCTGTTTTAAAAGCAAAGCAGTCATTATAGGAACGATATACTCTGTTTTGAAATGATCATAAAATGGTCATTTTCAAGAAAAACAATCTTTTAAAGACATTTTTGAAAATAAGATTAAAAAAGATTGTATGCAGGAAGAATGGGTACTCAGGAGTCAAGAACAATTTCATGAATTAATTTCATGACTGCATAGTGACAAAATAGAGTTTTTATCCAATTTTTTTTCTAAATCAAATTGGTCAAGAAATAGAGAATTCATGCTATGATTAGCCTAAGGATAGCATTCATATTTTTTTTTCCATACGAAGAATCAAATCGTTCTTGTTTCTCATAAAGGAAGCTTAGAAAAAGATTATAGGATGAAAATAACCATGTTCTTATCCTAGAAAGTTTGAAAAATTGCTCCAAAAATCAATATGAAGTTGGTATAATTATTTACCAAAGTATTTTACAAAACAAAGATTTGTAATGGCAATGATTGGAACAACAAGGGTTGAATACAAAACATGCCAAATCATGTTGTAAAGAACAACATTACAAAGTAATGAGAAGTTGTAACGAGAGTACTAGTTTGATAACGGAAAGGAGTTGAGGGAGTACAAAATCATGAAATGAGAAGCCTGCATGGATAAATGATTTGATAGATGAGAATGGAACGTAAAATCCTACCTACTATATCATAGTAAATAAACAATTTCAGGAGTCATAAGAATACTATAGTATTAGTGACACGAGAGGAAAATAAAAGCAAGATTGCAGGCATTACCTCATATATTTTGCAAAGTAAAACCCATGCAGATAAAACCTCTACGCGAATGGTCCCATGAAATTCTAAGAAGTCGGTCTTCACAAATATTGAACTGAGAACTTATAGAAAATTTCAAAAGCTAAACAAAATTGGAACAGAGTAGCAAGGAATAGGTGGATTGCATACATGAAATTTGTGAAATAAAGGAAGTTGGGAGAACAAAGTGGCATAACAAGAAGTTAGCCCAGGAAATCAAACTAGAATCATCATGTTCAATCCACATTACTCAGAAATAGGAACCCATTGTCAAATTTTGAAAATGGAAGCCTTAGGAACTAGAAAACAAAGCTAGGAAAAAGGTAAGTGATGCAAGAGCATCCAGCTCAACATTATCATTGTATTCTAGTAGACATAGGAGGGTCTTGTGTTTCAAGGAAGTTGGTTTCCCAAGTATTGGATTTATGTAATTATTTAATTTTTTGAGTGATTTTAATGAGAATAGTAATTAATTGAATATTGTGAGGCTTTATTGTAAATGTTCTCAAATGTAGGAGAACATGAGAGATTTAGGATAGTTGAGTGATGAGAGGATTGAGAATTGATTGTAAACCTCAAATTAGAAATTAGTTCATGATTTTGTGGATTTGAGAGAATACTTAGGGATGAGAAAGATATTTTAGGATTTTGTTGAGGGATTTATGGATCTAAACCAAAAATTGGTTTTAGAACCCCTTTGTATAATGTAAGCCTAAAAGGCACGAACAAGGGTTGGAGAGGTTGAATAGGTAGATAGTTAGTAGATTGGAGTGTTTTGTAAGCCTATGGGCAGATAATGAA
Organism: Pinus tabuliformis; assembly: GCA_031772625.1. Lineage (NCBI taxonomy): Eukaryota > Viridiplantae > Streptophyta > Pinopsida > Pinales > Pinaceae > Pinus > Pinus tabuliformis. The sequence goes on from CM062819.1 coordinate 1,008,504,251, forward strand.
CAACAGCCATTAAATTAAGAGGATGAGGCCTGCATGAGAGACAGAGAGTCTCATTCTGTAAATAATTATGTATATTTATAAATACAGAGGTCAGTTTTGACCTTGGATAAGTGTGTTTCCAGTTCTGAAGTTATTGTGAATTAGAATTCTACAATAGTTGTATGCTGGTAGAGTCAAGGTGAAATATAGAGAGGAGAACAATTCAGAAAACTCGTAATGGATCATCGAGTCCAATTGAAGCATCAGAGCGGAGCTCTAGAGGAATGGTAAAGTGAGAATTTGATGAGTTAAGTTCAAATGGAGCGAGAGAGTAGAAAGGCCGAAACCTTGGAGAAACTAGGAAACCATAGAAGTCCGAAGATATGGCGTAAACTTTAAGTTAATTGGAAGAACATAGAAGTCAAAAGGGATGCACAAGATACATTTGATCTTGAAGATCAATGGTCCAGATGATGTCACTGAGGAGTGAGGCAAAATTATTTATAAAAATTAAGTCTCGAAGCCAAAATCTAGTTTACGCTGAAATTGAGTGCAAAACATAGTCGGAATTAAGTTCCGGACATGAAGTCCTATAAGGAGCAATTACACCCTTATCAGGTCCGAAGAACTAGTCAAATCGGAGCTTTTAAGTGGAGGAGTTAAGTGTTATGACTAAGCGATTGTGATCGTCCAATTAATCGACGACCGTCAGATCGTGATCCTAATCGACAGTCACGATTTAATCGGCCATCGCATATCGGTGCTTGTGGAGATCAGAAGTTAAAAGCAGAAATGCCCAAAGGAGCCAGACCTGACGCATTAGTAGATGCAGGTTTAATGAACTTGAAGTTCATTGTATGTGTTCAACGGAGATTTCCTTTGTAAATGGGATAGATGAAGAATTAAGCGTGATAGTGTATTTTGATCGGGGTAAAGAGTATTGGGGCATGCGATAAGAGTGGACCTGAAGATTTATTAAGCACGACTTATATGAATTGATGTCCGTTATGCTAATCGAATATCGAAGGAGATGGAGTCGTGTGTTAAAATAACCATGGGAATGGAAAGTTATGATAGCGATAAAGGTGGTCCTTGTTGAATGTGCCAAGACCGTACCCAAGCGGAGAAAGGTATGATTTGCGTGATTTTCCTTTGGAAATAGTTTAAAGTGGAAATATGTGCCGATAGAGTATTTATGCGGGGATCATATATTAACCAAGGTTTAGAAAGGGAAAGGTTATATATTGTGGATTATGAGGGTATAACAACCTCGATAGAAGCAATTAGAAGGAAGGCCTTAAAACAGTCTTATATAAAGGCTTGAGAGTTGTTTAAAGCTCCGATAGAGGGTTTAAAGTGGGGTGATTGGTTTCAATATAAAGGAACTATGGAAAAATGTCCTTAACCATCACATCTAATGAAAATTTGACCTGGTAGGTCATATCTATTCCTGGGAAAATGATTTATGCATAGTTATACATGCATGCTATGGGTTTTGCAGGGGTAACCCTGCCTCAGTAAGGATAACGAGCAATTAAAATTTCTTTTATAAGTATTCAAAGAAATGTGACTCGAAAATTAACTGGCTGTATAATACAAGATTCAAAGGAAAAACAACGGGTATAGTCCAGAAATCCAATTATCTCTTTCCTTCCTAGTTAAGATATCCCAAATACCTCATATCAAATCCACCTGGGAAAACCAAATGGAGACTTGAAAATACGAAATTTAAGCCAAAATTTATGTTTGAAATGTGTCAACATAAATTTTGGTATTGTAAATCTTGTGGATTTGGAAATCTCTTGGTGAATAACTATAAGTAAGAACTTGAGTTTTTAGTTTGACAACTGTATATGAAGCAAACATCTAGCATAGAAAGGGAGTAATTGAAAAGGAATCGTGGAAATTAAAGGCTGAATAGTAGGTTGTAAATCATGGGACAATCCTTAAATTTTTTCCAGAACTCTTTCTCAAAACAATTTTTGTTTTCAAGGTACAGGGGCATATAAAAATATACAGAGGGGTTTTATTGGTTCAGAACAACACCAGAATGACTTTGACACTAGAAATCTAGTATCTACAAGCCACACATATTTTCTTGAGTTTGTTTCCAAAGACAAAAATTCATGAATTAATATAGAGTAACAATTGTTTGAATATTGTTTGAAAAATTTCCTAATCTTTTCAACTTGAGAATTTTTGAATTGTTCCTCGTTAACAAAATTCTTATTTTAAACCAAGAAATTCAAAGAATGTTATTTTTTTTTCTTTTGAAATTCAATCAAATGAGTATCATTTTGACAAACAAATTGATAACCTGGGCATAAAAAGAAAAACCACAAAGAAGTCTTCCAAAATGGAACGAATAATTGAACTAGTGGGGTTCAAATCAAAGAAATGGACATATGAAAGTAGAGAACAACTTCATAAACCATATTTACTTGATTTTTTTGGAAACTTCAATGGGTAAAATAGAAAAATCACAGAGCCATTTGTATAAAATTACAGAATGAGAAGAGCGTTATAGGAGATATAACTATTCCTATAACAAAGTATTACATTACCCTTGCTACTGGGTTGCCACAAATAGAAGAAAGAAACCACAGGAGTAAACATTTCAAAGAAAAAGACTAGAATTTCTTCTTACAAAAAACCAAAAAAGGAACCTTCAATTGGAAGAATAGAGTCATAAAGGAATGGTTTCAAGAACCATGGAAATAACTCATCCTCATTATTCAAAAATACCTTATCCGTGATGGAAGGTATAGTGTGGTACATATTTACCACATCAAAATCCTTCAACATATCAAGGGAGATAACAAAGTCAACCTTCCATATTTATTTACAACAAACCTACTAAAGATGATTGAAGGTGTTAATGGGAAACGTGGCAGAAAGGAAACTAGTTACTATCATCATGGACTGATAAAGATGCTTGCTAAATATCATTTGAAGAACAAAATAGCATAGACATGGAAAAATTTCCTTGAGAGGAACAACTTCATAGAAAATGAGGAAAAAGAGCAGTCAGATGTAGCTTCCAAAGCTAATATATAGCCACACTTTTCTAGAGAAATAATGTACACATATTCTTATCTCGGGACAAGATCAAAGAAGAAAGTTGAATTGGAGAGCATTGAAAAAGCCAAATCATTTGTCTCCTTTCCTAGGAAATCTAGGAAGAAAATTTTGGAAGAGGTTAAAACATTGGAGGAACCTCATGTTGAGATTCATGATATAGTTGAACAGGGAAATTTTGAAGAGATTTCCATTGATGAAGCATAGAAAAAGCATGATGATCTTCTTGGTGAATCAGAAAAGAAAACAAATGAAAACCTTAAAGAAATTAAAGAAAATAGTTGGTATGACGACAATGAAAAATAGCATTCATCCTATTATTCTCCATACGAAAAACTAAGCAATAAAATAAAAAATATAGGAGAAGAGACTTATGGAGGAACTTCCAAGAATAATAAAGAGGATGAGATAAAATAATTGGAAGAACTAAAAACAAAGATTCAAGTCACAAAGATAATGGAAAGACATATATAGAAAGAAAGTGAGATGTACAAGGGCCAAAAAAACAAGATTGTGAAAAAAAAGAAACAAATTAAGAAGAAGGCAAAGAAGCTTGAGACACAAAATGTTCTTATTTCAAAGGAGGCCTACATATGGTTAATGGAAAAGAAGCACTCGCAGTATACGTATGAGAAACAAAAGGTAAAGACTAAAATCTATAAGAAGGGGGAAAGAGAAGTAGAAGGGATAGAAGTTCTTCTACATGAAACATAGGTAGAGGTAACAACATCAGCATCCATGGAAAGAAGGATATCCAAGAGGATCAATCAAGCATGTGGACATGCTTGATGCATAGCAAGGGGGAGTGTTAGCCTCCGATTTTGGATTTATTTTACCCTATACATTTCATCATTTACCACCTTTTCTCACAGATTTATCATCATATTCACCTCATTTTTCCTCTTTCGTGCACATTAAGGTAGTTAAAATGTGTCTTTTTATTATTTTAGTGTTTAAGTCAAAATTGAGGATTAAAAATAAATTTTGACAAAACTAGAAAAGCTTGTAATGGATCGTTCAAAGCCATGGTTGCGGGACACCAAGGCTTGAACCAAATGCATATCTAGAAACTATAGGAACCAAGGATGGATGGACACTTGTTGGATCACATCAAATCAACTAGAATAGTTTCGGTCAATGCTGGTCAAACTTGACCAGTCACTTAGAAAATCCCCTGAAACAGGGGTAGTTTTATGATTTTGTGGGATTCATCTATTTTGTGTAACAAATACATGAGTTCGACCTTATGAGGTGAATTAGGATTATTGTTAGTTGTTACAGCCTTTTTAGCTTTTATTGTTATGATATTAGCCTATTTAAGCAAGGCATTCATAGTTAGAAAGGACCCTGAAGACATTCTGAAGATTAATTGAAGACAAAGACTTATTTATCATTTTATTGTGCATATTGTATGATTTAAATGGAGTGTTTTAGCTTATTATTTTAAAGGTGTACCAGGAAAAGGTGGAGGGCCCCCATACTGAGCTAAGTACTTTTTTGTAGAGTAGTGTTCATAGCTGTGAATATACTCATTTTAATTCTGGATGTTAATCTTATTTATTTACTATAAATAATTGTAGATAATTTCAGTATGAATTCATCTTATGGCCATGTTTTCTTAAGTGAAGATTGATCTCCTTTCAATACAACCAATACTCTTAGAGAAGAACCTCTTCCCTATGAAGTAGGACTGGATTGAATCAAGATTCACTTTCTTATATGATTTCCTATACTAAATTTATACGCTTTTGTAGTTACGTTTCATCATGCTTTCTTAGATATTTGGAAACGTTATTATAGAAGGAATGTGGAAGGACAACTAGGACTCTTAGAGAAGAGCCTCTTCTCCATCTTCTAAAATAGGCTAATCTCATTGACAAATCATTTATATGCTTTCATACAGTAGATCTGAATATTTTCTTTGCTTTCTTTTTAGAATAGTTGTTTTGTTATCTTTAAGATACCAACATGCATTCAAATATTTAAATTATAAACATGGCTTCCTAAGTTAATTAGATCTAAGATCGGTATATTTTGGCATATTTCTATTTTTACTGATCTGGGTTGATAATAAAATACATGTTCGAATATAGTCTCATAAATTAGACTTACAACTTTTGGACAAAATTTCACGCATAAAAAAGGTGTTTGAAGTGGATGCATCAGGTTATGTGAAATAAAAGCCTCAGGACATGAAGGAATCTCACTCAGAATTGAAGAAACGAGGGGCGATGGTGAGCATCATTCTTTGGATTTTTTCTAAGATAAATAACCTCAACAATACTCTCGTCGGTGGGGAATATATTGTTCAGGGGATCTAGAGAATCCAAAGAACCAGGCCAAGGAGATTGTGAATACATATCGAGGTGCATACTAAGAATAGTATGACTTTCAGAGGTAGACACTGAAGCCAAAATAACTTCTTGATAAGATTGTTCTAAGGGACTTAGCGGCATGGCATCACCGAAAGAATCAACTTGATCTAAAATAGGGATGATCCATGGATAATTTGAGGTAGAGATCATGTTGATCGAGGAAATATGCAGAGGTGGGAGAGAAAAAGTTCCCATTAAAGAAGAATCTTTGAAAATACCTACCCCCACACTCTGATATGCAATATCAGTATTTCCCACATATGGGATGTTGCCATTTGAAGAACTGGAAGATAAAATTGACAATTGATCGACGGTGATGATTTTCCCCTCATGAGGGAGATGGAGCACACAGAACAAAGAGGAAACCACACAAAACATGGAATGAGTCCAGCTTTGTCCAGGTTGTAATTCAGATTCACATCTACGACCTCTACTTCTATTTCGACAGTTTTCCCTTCCAAGGTGATGGTCAAAATTTTGAGAATACCATAACGATGGGAGCCTTTACCATCAAAGGCTTCTAAGTTTTTCGGGGATTGGTTGAGAGGTGGAGAGCCAATGGATTTCCAACATGAAACATACATGATGTAAGTGGAAGCACCTTCGTCAATGACAGTCCGATGAATTGTATTTCATTTGATAATGACTTGAATAAAAAATGCAATTTGATGAGGAACATGACGAACATGGTTTTCCATATTGAAAGCGATTAAATTTGAATCAGTAGGATCAATGCATCCAATAGAAGATAATAATGATTTCTTCTACATTGGATAAGTTTGGATAACTTCCAAGGTTGACATCGTCGAAGATGCTTGAGCTAAATCTTCGACAATACTCTAATGTTGAGCAGCGCTAGAGTTCGTATTATAGGATTACTTCTGAAGCACACCTTTAGGAGGTGGTCATATGACTTATTAATTATTCGGTCTCTTAATATGAAGAGGACCAGAATTGGGTGGAGCAGAAGCAGAAGTTGTTTCATTGGCTTCCTTTCCACTATTTTCTTTTGAGGAGTTTGATCGTCTTTCGACCTAGTGGAAACAGAAATAGGCACTGTACCACTCATCTAAACCTGAGAACCTAGTAAAGAAGAGGATTATGGTTGGTCTACCAATTGATTCTATTGTTATGGAAATGGATCTTTCAGTATATCTGGGCTCCCTTTCAATAAACGACTAACTTCTGCATGATGGGGACAATCCTTAGTATAATTTTCTTCCTCACAAATGAGGCAAGGATATTTTGGCTTATGTTTGGAGGCATCATCAGTAGATGGCTTAGGAGGATCCTATTTTTATTACCCTTCTTCTTACCTTTCAATTTTTTTTTTCTGTCGTGGTAGACTGAACGACATTAACCTCAGAGGTTTTACCAGGATTTGAGGGGGTTTTTGAAGGAGGATAAGAACCAGTATTTGAAATAAATTTCTGCTTCAAGGAAGCTTTATTGGAAGTTTGAGATACTGATTCAATAATACCATCGACAGTGGTACATCAAGAGACTTTGAAGATGCTGGATCTGAAGATGGTCTTAGAGCATCAGGCAAGATTTCATATAGTGTGCCAGATTGGGAATAAACCAAATCCAAATACTTGGCATGGGAAATGGCTTGGTCCTCAGTAACACAACTGAAAATTACTATATCTATAGGGATTTTGCTTACAGATGACTTGGTGAACCATTTGGTTACAAACTCATCAATGATTTCAAACTTGATGAGGTGATGCCGACGTCTCCATTCATGGATGTGATCAGAGATGAGGGTCATAATATCTCTCTTCAAAGATGTGAGCAAGTGGGTACCAGTTTCATAAAGAACTGGTAACTTGAAGTGAGTGAGGAAGGCCATGCCCAAAGAATTGAAGTGTGCATAGGTGCCTCAAGGCAACTCGATGTACCACTTGGTGACAACACCTGTCAAGGTTTGTTGAAAGAGGCGTAGACGAATATAATTGTCAATGTAGGAATCAGAAGAACACCATAAGTGATATGTCATCACATGGGCCTGCGGATATTCTTTATATTTTCCTTCAAAGTTTGGGCAATCACTAGGAATCTTAGGGGGAACTGGAGGCCAATAAGGTGAATGAAGAATTGGATCATTAGTAAGCCTTGAGACATCGAGTTGTTCCAAGGTTTCTAGAAATGACAATTGCAGATTAAAACGCAGGTAAGGCCTAGTTTGTGGATTCCAACCTTGTTGGTAAGGGTTTTGGCCCCAAAGTGTATGATTTTGACCATAAGGGGCTTGATGCTTCCCCCATTTAGGGATACCCTAACCATAAGGTCGCTTTTGTCCAAGGTAGGGTTGATACTGACCTGCCATAGGCTGTTGATAAGCATAAGGAAGATGAACATTATGTGCGTCATATGGATTATAATGTTGTTGTTGCAATTGTTGACCCTGGTAATAAAGTTGTTGGCCCTATTGATATAGGGGTTTGCCTTGTGATTGCAAGGTTTGACCTTGTTGATATAAAGTTTGAGTTTTTTGTTGCAAGGGCTGACCTTTCTTCTACAATGGTTTACCTTGTTGATACAAGGGTTGATTTGGTTGTTAGAAAAACTATTTTATGTTCCAAAGGTTTCCCCTGCTACTACAAAGGATGCCCCTATTGCTGCAATGGATGCCCTTGCTATTGCAAAGGTTGTGTTATGAAACCAACTCAGAAAAAGATAAAAAATATAGATGAATGCCTTAGAAATAAGCCTCTTCGAGGGGGAAACCTCCTTTACATTACACAAATGAATAATTCTTGGATGATACAAATGATAAGACCTCCTTTCTATATATAGGAGTCTAAGGGGTCATAATATAATCAAAGCCGACATAAAAATAATAATGTAAGGGCACAATAATAACAATAGTGGGCTTCTATGGGGCACAATAATAACAATATGGGGACTACATGGGTACAACAATATAATAAGGAGGTTGTACTAATAATAGTAAGGGGTTACACTAGTAGTATAGGGGCCTAACATGCCCCTCTCCTTCAAAAGGTGTTGTCATCAATGCTTGAGTAGTTCTAATGCATTCATCTATATTTTCTATCTTTTTGTGAGCTGGTTTCATAATAGGTTGTTGAATAGTTCCTTAAGGAATTCCTTGTTGGTACTAATAAGTTCCAATTGGGATTTGACCATATGCATTGGGAATGGGATTTTGACTAGGTTGCACATGAGGACCTACTTGTGGAAAATAAGGTGGATTTTGCAGTACTTGTGAACCATATGGAACACAAGACTGTTGGAGGGGTATAGCCGAATAATTCCATTGATACGGGATATTAATTGCTCCAATTGGAATAGATGATTCAGTAGAATTAGGAATAAGGCTAATAGATTGAATCAATACAACAATGTGAGGTTGTGATCCACTCACATGGGTTCCACTTGAAACAAGAGGGATATATGGATTTACCCCCCCATGTTGTGAATGAGGTGGTGGCACATTTTTTCCACTTGATGGGGGAATTGAGGAACTTACAAACATATAAACTGAAACTGATGTTGCACCAGAATTAAAGGTTGAAACAAAGGTAACAGTTGTGAAGGAGTAATTGGTTGAATCGGAAATGAAGTAATGGCAGTTTGCACAAGAATATGAAAGGTCATGTTAGGAGTAAATGGACCAGAAGTAGGCATAACATTCAATGACCAAATTGGATTTTGGTATAACGAAGAAGCACTGGGAGTTCCTGAAACTAATTGAGCCAAGGTTGTATAACCATGTGGAAGCATAGGCCCACTCTTTTCAGGAGGTAGTTGAGATGGAACTTGTTATGAAACCAGCTCACAAAAAGATAGAAAAGAGAGATCAACGCCTTAGAATTCAGCCTCTTCAAGGGGGAAACCTCCTTTACATTACACAAACCAGCAATTCTTCAATGATTCAAATGTCAAAACCTCATTTCTATATATAGGAGTCTGAGGAGTCACAATATAACCTTGCCAACCTAACAATAATAATATAAAGCCACAAAATAGCAATATAGGGATTTTATGCGGCACAGTAATAACAATATGGGGACAATAGGGGCACAACAATATTAATAAGGGATACAACTACAATAGTAATGGGGTAATCACTAGCATTATAGGGACCCAACATGCCCCTCTTCTTCAAAAAGGTGTTGTCCTCAACGCTTCAGTAGTTCTGGATGCTTCTGTATAAAATTCTCATCCTCCCATGTGGAATCTTCAGCAGATAAGTTCTTCCACTTGATAAGATACTTCGAAATTGATCAATTTTGTAACTGTCAAGTTCTTGTTTCTGTGACTGCTTTTGGTTCAAATATAAATTTTTCCTTCCTCGTCAAGTTCTGGCAATATTGTTTGAATTGGGAGCTTGTCGCCTATAACATTCTTTAAACATGAAACATGGAAAACTGGGTGCAATCGAGAAGCTGCAGGAAGCTCCAGTTTGTATGCCATAGTACCAATATTTTGCAACACCTTGTACGGACCATAATACTTTGGTGATAATTTATTATCCTTCTTAGCTTGATTGAGGGACATTTTCTTATATGGTTGTAGCTATAGGAATACCCAATCACCTACATCAAAACTTCTTTCATTGCGATGTTTATCTACCTGTTGTTTCATTCTATTCTATGCCAACACAAGGTTATCCTTTAAGAGTTGGAGGACATGTTGTTGATGTTCGATGTGATGTTCCACTGCTTGAACCTTAGAATTTTCTCTTAAATATGATGTGATGGATGGTGGCTAATATCCATAAAGTGCCATAAATGGGGTCATTTTTGTTGTTGTAGGAAGTGTTATACCACCATTCAGCCAGAGGCAGCCATTTGACCCATTGTGTCTGTTTATCAGATACAAAGCAACGAAGATATCCTTCCAAACATTTGTTTACTATCTCAATTTGCACATCAGATTGAGGATGATAAGATGAGCTATGAGCTAACTGAGTACCAAGACAAGAAAATAATTTTGTCCAAAAATTTCCATTGAAAATGGGATCTCTGTCACTTACAATAATCTTTGGGTTTCCATGTAGCTTTTGAATTGTTTCCATAAATGCAGTAGAAACTATATTGGATTTAAATGGATGTGATAATGCACAAAAGTGTGCATACTTGGTAAGTCTGTCAACTACCACCATGATGACACTCTTTCCCTTAGACTTGGGTAAACCTATGATAAAATCCATTGAAACCCCCTCCCAACGTTGGCTTGGAATGGATAAAGGTTGTAATAGACCCAGTGTCTTAATTGTTTCAACTTTATTTTGTTGGCAAACCAAACATTCCCCTACAAACTTTTGAATATCTGATTTAAGGCCCTCCCAAAAAAATTCCTTCTTAACCCTGTGGTAAGTTTTTAAAAATCTTGACTGCCCTCCTAAGGGAGAAGTGTGCAATTCCATAAGAATCTTTTGTTTTAGCTGGGAATTCTTACAGAGGTATAAGAGATCTTTGTACCATAACGAATCGTTTTGCTAGCTAAATGTATCAGACGTACTGGAGCCTTGTTGTAACTTTCGAATAAGTTCCCACACTTATTCGTCATTCTTCCATTCCTCCCTTGCTTCGTTTATCCAATCTGGTTGGATAATAGAATGGCGCACAACAATGCTTCCACATCCTCATCCTTTGTTGAGAGTGCATCTGCCACCATATTGTGCTTCCCTTTTTTGTAGATGATTTCAAAGTCATAACCCAACGTCTTTGTGACCCACTTTTGTTGCTCTTCAGAGGATAATCTTTGTTCTAAAAAGTATTTAAGGCTATCATGATCCGTTTTTACCTTGAAGTGTCTTCCCATTAGGTAGGGTCGCCATTTCTTAAGTGCATGGAGTATTTCCAACATTTCCTTCTCATAAATAGCTTTGTGTAAAAACTTTCCTTTGATTGGAGGACTTTCGAAAGCAATGGGTCTTTCTTCTTGCATTAAAATAACACCAATTCCATTTCCTGAAGCATCACATTCCAGAATAGAGGTTTTTGTGAAGTCTGGTGTAGCTAAGACCATTGCTTGGCACATTGCCTCTTTAAGATGCTCGAAGGCCTTTGTTGCTTCTAGAGTCCATGAAAATGCATCTTTCTTCAATAATGTTGTTAGAGGTGCTTCTATTCTCCCATAGTTCTTAACAAACTTGCGATAATACCCTGTCAACCCGAGAAATCCTCACAGATGCTTTATGGATGTGGGGATTTTCCATTCCTTAATGGCTTTAATTTTTCTAGGGTCTACCTTAACTCCTTCATGAGATACAATATGACCCAGATATTCCACCTCTTGTACTCCAAAGAAACATTTGGATATTTTTGCATATAATTGTTTCTCCTTAAATAGTTGTAGCACCCTGGCAACATGTTCAACGTGATCCTTCCAAGACTTGCTGTAGATTAGTATATCATCAAAAAATACTAACACAAGTTTTTTAAGGAATGGTTTGAAAATGGAATTCATCAAACCTTGAAATGTTGAAGGTGCATTGGTAAGGCCAAAAGGCATGACCAAAAATTCATAATGACCCTCATGAGTTCTAAATGTTGTTTTCGGAATGTCTTCAGTCTTCATTCTAATTTGATGATATCCTGAATGAAGATCCAACTTGGTGAAGTAAATTGATCCATGCAATTCATCCAGTAATTCATCAATGACAGGAATGGGAAACTTATCTTTAATAGTGAGCTTGTTGAGCTCCCTATAATCCGGACACATGCACCATGATCCATCCTTCTTGTGCACCAATACTACTGGAGCAGAGAAAGAACTTTGACTCGATTGAATTATACCAGCCTCTAGCATTTCTGCAACCATACGTTCAATTTCACTCTTTTGGGCATAGGGATATTTGTACGGCCTGATGTTTGGAGGGACACTTCCTGGAATAAGATGAATAGCATGATCATGATCACGAATAGGTAGGAGACCTTTGGGAGTCTCAAATACCTTGGAATGATTGTCTAAGACTTTTTGGAGATCTGGAGAAATAGATGATTCCAATGTGGAAACATCTAGTGAACATAATTGTGCAATTACACCTCTTTGTTCCTTTTTTAGAAGCTTCATCATACCGTTAGAGCTGATTATCCTTCCTAGTTTCCCTGCAATACCCCTTAATTCAACTTCCTTTACTTCCACATAAAATTTCATGAATTTGTTTTGAAAATTAAAAGCTATTGTACCCAAGGATTATAGCCATTGGATTCCTAGTACAACATCAACACCTCCCATTGGAATGGAAAGCATTGGGCTAGTCAATACATATTCTCCCATGGATAGCTTGATATTATGGCACTTTCCAGAGAAATTTATTGTTCCTCCATTTGAAACCATCACTTGACACTCTGGTGCTGGATATAAGAAGTAATTCAATTCTTTTGCTACCTTACAATGAATAAAATTGTGAGTACTTCCTGAATCAATCAACACTATTACCTTTTTGTTCTTGATTTGTCCTTCTATCTTGATGGTTTGAGGAGTGGTAATTCCCGCCAATGCATTACAAGATATGGTCGGATTCATTTCTTCTTTATCCAGGCTTTGTTCCTGGAGTATATCCTCTTCTTTTGACCTTTCTTGCTCCTTTTCTTCTTCCTCTTCACAATCTATGTAGAATAATTTATTCTCGGCACACTTATGACCTTTAGTGTAGTTGCTATCACAACTGTAACAAAGCCCTTTTGCTCTTTTTTCTTCCAATTTTTGTGGTGTCAACCTTATAGGTTGTGGAAGACTAGGGGCAACAACACTTCCATAATTATAGTTGTGAGTGGTATGCTTCCTGGTTGCCATAATTTTGCTTTCCATTTTTCTTGCTAACCTGAATGCCTTCTCTAATGAATCAGGTTCCCAAAGGCGAACATCATGTTGGATATTATCCTTTAAAGTCCCTATGAACACATCAATCCTATGCTCCTCTGGAATATTTTTTTACCCTTATGTTTAATTTTTGGAACTCCTCAATGTGCTCCATTATTTAACCCTTTTGTTTGAGAATGATCAATTGGCTAAAAAAAGTGTTGCTTTTTGTATCCTCATAATGTGCTGTCAATTCTTCTGTAAAAAATGCCCAAGTGATAATTTGTTTATAAGAGCAAAGCCATTGATACCATACAAACTGATTTGGTTCCAAATATAAAGTTGCAATATGTACCTTTTGTGTGTTTTTGCACATTATTGAGATCGAAAAATTGCTCCATCTATAATATCCATGTTGTGGGATCCTTGCCATCAAACTTCCTCATATCAATTTTTGGAATATGGTGGGTCTTCGATCCAACATTAGAGTCAATGGAATCATGATTAACATTTCTTTTGTTCTCTGTTGGCATTATGAGACAAGTGTTGTCCTTGAGGGCAAATCACACAGATGACAAATCATAGTGCGGAAGGTCAGCAGCAAGGAATTGATGAGCAGAAGGTTAGCAGCAAGGAATTGATGATCACACTACAAGAATGAAGAGAAAATACATATACGCAGGTTCATTGTGACCAAGCCACGTATACACGCGGGTGAGACGTTACAAAGACGCGTATGCATATACACACACTTTCATGCAAGGAAAAGCGCGTATATGTTGGAGAAATTACCTTTGGTCCGTGGTAGTTAGTCCTCGGTATTTGAACCTATGGTTTTGGACCATGGTATCTCGTCAAAAGTGTTGATCCCAAGTATTGGGTCCATGGTATTGATTTATTATGGTTTTGGACCGTGGTATTGAGCAAGGCCTAAGACTATAAAAGGAGAAGAAGATCATTGGCAAGAGTATCGAAAAAGTCTTGAATATCTGAAGAAGTATGAGATCCAGTATGCAGGTTATGGGTTGTTGATGCATTGCTTGATCTGAGCTAAGGAGGGATCTCATTGGTTGATGGAGAACAAGAACTAAGGAGAGATCGGGATCAAATGGTTTGAAATGAACTATCTTTATATGGTTGATTATGCTTATTCTAGATCTGCATACTGACACATGTGATGTTCCATAAATGTTATGAGTATGACTAATTTCTAGTACAGCTGCAAAGTTATAAGAAAATATTTTTAGATCTGTACGTGGGTTGGCCTTTGAAAAAGCACGTATGTACGCAGGTTCGATTCATCGTAGTAGTGTATACATTTTGAAGTTTGATGTTTGAAGTTGCAGTTGGGTCTGATTGATTTTGCAGAGTTTCGTGTCTGCTCTGTGTTTTGGTGAGTGTGTCATTGACAGTAGTGTTTCAGTGATTCAGAAATTGATGATGCTAGTAGTGATTGTTTTGAGCTTCAATGATTGTTATGGGTCTAGTATGAAAATTGGATGAAACGTGGCATTTCAGATTATGTGTTGTGCTTCAGGAGTATCCAGTCTGAAAATGTATGAAACATGGTACCCAGAGGAGAGAAGATTGTAGGCTGGCGCCTACGTACTAGTATCTTAGCTAGTACAAGAGCAAAGGGGGTTGGAGCTCCCTTCCAGGAGAGTCTGGAGAATGAGAGAAGGTTGTAGCATTCTATAGGTTGTAGCCTACGTGTTGGTAAAGGACTGCACCAGTACATTGTAAAAGAAGTTTCTTAATAAAGGAATATAAAAATGAATTGCAGCAGGTGGTTTTCACCCACATTGGGTTTCCACCTTATATCATGGTGTTCATGTGTGTTGCTTATGTGTGTTGATCTATCTGTTTTACTGCTACTGTTGACTATTAATATTGCTAATAATGTTCTGATGCATCCATTGAAGATCACATAACTGAATCATGAGTTTAGTGGTTATACGCTAGTTTCAATAGACATAGTCGCGTATATACGTAGGTATACTTAACTGAAGTAGTGTATATGAATCTGAGTATGAAAATGAAAAAGTTTTATTGATTAGATAATACTGATTCACCCCCCTCTCAGTATTATTTCCAACAATTGGTATCAGAGTAGGTCCTTTGGTAGAAGTTTTATCGCTTGAAGGAGATCTGTGGAACTATGGGAAAGAAGATTAAGAAGAAAGCACCTAAGAAGAAGAAGACATCTCAGAAGAACTTTGACAGTGGGAGAATCGATTGGGGTTTAGGTGTAAGAAGCTCTTCAGATTCAGAATCAGATTCAGAATCATTTCAGAATGAAGATGAACTATCAGGTATGAATTTGCTATCCTTTGATGTTCCAGCTATCTATCCATTTGGAAAAGATGAAAGTGATAGCGAAACAACTGAATTTTGTCTTATGGGTGAACAAGAAAGATATCAAATAGAGCCATAATTTAAAAGGCTTTCCGATAAAATCAAAGATCAACAAGATCTATTGAACAAAAGGGAATGTGACTTCAAAGAAGAAGCTACCAAACTAAAGGCCCAACTAGAGGAAGGAAACAAGGTAAGAAAGTTATTCAAGGAAAAATATCAAAAGTTGCAGGATGAAGTAACATCACTAAGAGATGAATTCAATGAAAGAAGCACAACCATCAAGAAACTCAGAGATAGATCCAGTTACTATGAAAGTCTTGAAGCCACGATCCGCTCGCTAAAGGAAGATCTTGAAGAATCAAAGAAGAAGAATAAAGATCTACTCCAAGCTATTGAAAAATAGGTAAACGGAGTTATCAGCTTAAAATATCAGCTGGAATGTGCCTTCAGAATTCGTCAAATGCAGTAGGATCTGAATGAAGAACAAGAAAAGGAGATTCTCAAACTAAGGCAACAAATGGAAGAAGGAAGAAAGTCTGAAGAAATCTTGAAGAAGCAATGTCTGGAAAAGGAAGAACAACTTCAGATTGAGGTAAATATCTTAAAAGGTAAATTAGAAGAAAAGGATAAACTGTTGTGATTTCAAGATAGTACTAAAGCCTGGGATGATATTCTTAGTAGTCAAAGGTCTCCTACTATCAAGACTGGTCCTGGTTTTCATGAATCTGTTGAAGGTGAATCTAGTTCACAAGGTGAGGCAAGGAAATCTAAATAGAAATCTAAAATGATCAAGGAGATAAGAGAGATGAGAGGTAAACGCCATCAACAATCAAGGAAAGAGATTCTTCAAAGAAAATCTTTTACTCCTAACTATGGAAGTAATAGTCGGCCATTGACTCAGATGAATAATATTGAATGTTGTGAATATCATAATATTGGACATGTTGCAGCTAGATGTAGAAGAAGAATGGTTCAAGATCATCACACAGAAAGATTATCACATTCCAGGTACTTTAATGGATATTGTTTTTCTTGCAATATGTTTGGTCACAAAGCTGCTAATTGCTACAGGAGGAATATGAAACATGTAAGATGTTATGCATGTAACAAGCTTGGACATATAGTAAAGGAATGCAGGAACAAAGGATGGACATCACACCAAAAGGAGAAAACATCATCACACTTGAAGATATGGAAGAAGAAGGAAGTACGGTCAGAAAGATGTGGCACAGCACAATGTACTGAGACACAACACAACATAGACTCAGGGGGAGCTGAAAGTGTAAAACTTCAGTGTCCTAAATCTCATACGCAATTTTCTTAAAGATAAGTCGTGTATATACGTGAATTAGACACTGTAAAGTCGTGTATATGTTAGTCTGAGGAAAAGCAGTGGGGACTGGCTCAGAAAAAGGATCTGATATGATTCAGTCCATTATTTGCTCTATTGGTTAATAGTTAGAGTTTGCTGAGGATGTGTGGAAATGTCTTGATTCTTGTAAGATGTTTAGAAGTATTTTGATCCTAACTTGATGATGATGATGTCTTGATGCTTATTGCTGATTTATGCATGATCAGATCTAACAGTCAACAGATGGCACAGGTTGAGGGGGAGCATATGCCTTTAATAATGCATTGTTGGCGTTATGGTTAATAGTCCTTGGTGATGATGCTTATATCCCTAAATGATATATCTTGCTATGATGTGGTTATGAGTTGTCCATGATAAAATATCATATGATTCTTGGGGTTACATAGTTGATGTTCAGATCATATTTTTGGATTGATTCTTAGATGGTGCATATATGATGCTTACATGGTGATCTTCATAAGGATAAGGAGAAGTACAAAGCTTGAATACACATCTTCATTACTTGATGAGTCACTCATATGCAGTTGTTGTCATATGCTACAGTTATGATGTAGGATTCCTATAGTTCTTGGTGCTCATGTGGATGAGGAGTGTTGATTTTATTGATATAAAGAAGCCTTGACAAATGAGCTTGAGCTCAAGATACATAGTACTGGATACATGCAAAGTTGCATTGTTGGAGACATGATGATGATGAGTTCTACCTATATGATGATAGGCTGATAATTACATACGTTGGTTGATGCAGATATTCCCAAGTGATGATGATCTTGTTGATAAGATGGCTAAGGTGTTTTGCACATATGATATAATGTGAATGATTTTATGATGATGAGTTGTTATCTATCTACAGACATACCCTATCATAGGACATTTATAGGTTGTTGATATGGAATTGGTTGTACGCGAGTTTCATAAGGAGTATCCGCGTATATGCGCGCGTTTCTGTGGATATAGTCGCGTATATGTTGATTTGAAGGAAATCAGTAGGGCTAAGCTCTGGTTGAAGAAAGTCTGATATGGGTATAATAGAGACCATCTGGTACAGATGGAACAGCTACAGAGGGTGAACATGATTGCTGGTCTAGATGTTGTTGGCAGATGCTGATGGACCAGATCATACATTGTATATGATAGTTTCTAATGACTATCATGGTTTTATTTAGATGGTTGGTCTCATGAAAAGGTCATATCTAGACTCATGATGTAATAGTGTGTCTCTATCTATTGTAGTCATTTGATGAAATCTCTTCGAGTCACATAATGTAATTTGTAACCCCTCCTTGCTGCTGACCTTCTGCACTATGATTTGTCATCTGTGTGATTTGCCATCAAGGACAACACTTGATGCCAACAATATCCCCCTTTGGACTTGATGGCAAAGCTAACTTGTCACACTTAGAACTTGATCTTCTTATTCCTTTGAGCTGTCCTGCATCCCATGCATTTAGTCACATCTGTACATTCATCTAGTTATATGTAAGTGAGATGTTCTTCTATTAGAGGGTTGCCATCAAGTACAACACATGCATCATAATGCCAACAATCTCCCCCTTTGGACTTGATGGCAACAACACCAAATCACTCTCCCCCTTTGACATCAAGGGCAAAGGGCGAACCAAGATATTATCTTTCCAAGATAAGCATTCTGCTGTTCATACTCCCCCTGAGTACCTGCTGAACTCTCTGAATGAGTTCCCCCTTTTTATATGCCAAGGTGTACCAATCTGTCCATGCTACACGCTGAAAGCTTTGCTCTTGCTGAAATGTGTTGTTCATGCTCCCCCTGACTGTAGGCAAGATATGCAAAAGATGTTATTCAAGAAGAACCAAGACTTATACATCATAAAGGACCTTCCTATCACCCAAAGACTCAATACATACATCCATCACCCAACCAAGTGGGGATACATCAAAAGTTTACACATGATAAAACAAGAACATTACATCTTCATCCCAAGCATAGTGGGGAAACCAAAATAGGTCGTTACATGACCTTGACACCATAAAATACATGACTGAAATATTTCATCATCCTTCTTATGCAAAGAGGGGTTACAAATTACATTATGTGACTCGAAGAGATTTCATCAAATGACTACAATAGATAGAGACACACTATTACATCATGAGTCTAGATATGACCTTTTCATGAGACCAACCATCTAAATAAAACCATGATAGTCATTAGAAACTATCATATACAATGTATGATCTACTCCATAAGCATTTGCCAACAACATCTAGACCAGAAATCATGTTCTCCCTCTATACCTGTTCCATCTGTACTAGATGGTCTCTGTTAGACCCATATCAGACTTTCTTCAACCAGAGCTTGGCCCTACTGATTTCCTTCAAATCAACATATACGCGACTGTATCCACAGAAACCCACGTACATACGCGCTTTTTCAAAGGCCAACCCACGTACATATCTAAAATATTTTCTTATAACTTTGCAGCTGTACCAGACATTAGTCATACTCATAACATTTATGGAACATCACATGCGTCAGTATGCAGATCTAGAATAAGCATAATCAACCATATAAAGATAGTTCATTTCAAACCATTTGATCCCAATCTCTCCTTAGTTCCTGTTCTCCATCAACCGGTGAGATCCCTCCTTAGCTTAGATCAAGCAATGCATCATCAACCCATAACCTGCATACTGGATCTCATACTTCTTCAGATATTCAAGACTTTTTTGATACTCTTGTCTAATGATCTTCTTCTCCTTTTATAGTCTTATGCCTTTCTCAATACCACGTTCCAAAACCATAATAAATCAAAACCATGGACCCAATACTTGGGATCAACACTTCTGATGAGATACCATGGTCCAAAACCTTAGGTTCAAATACCGAGGACTAACTACCACGGACCAAAGGTAAGTTCTCCAACATATACGCAGGTTCGATTCATCGTAGTAGCGTATACATTTTGAAGTTTGATGTTTGAAGTTGCAGTTTGGTCTGATTGATTTTGCAGAGTTCTGTGTCTGCTCTGTGTTCTGGTGACTGTGTTATTGACAGGGTTTCAGTGTTTCAGTGATTCAGAAATTGATGCTGCTAGTAGTGATTGTTTTGAGCTTCAATGATTATTATGGGTCCAGTATGAAAATTGGATGAAACGTGGCCTTTAAGATTATGTGTTGTGTTTCAGGAGTATCCAGTCTGAAAATGTATGAAACGTGGTACGTGGAGGAGAGAAGATTATAGGTTGGCGCCTACGTACTAGTATCTTAGCTAGTACAAGAGCAAAGGGGGTTGGAGCTCCCTTCTAGGAGAGTCTAGAGAACGAGAGAAGGTTGTAGCCTGCGTGTTGGTAAACACCAGTACATTGTAAAAGAAGTTTCTTAATAAAGGAAGATAAAAACGAATTGCAGCAGGTAGTTTTCACCCACATTGGGTTTCCACCTTATATCATGGTGTTCATGTGTGTTGCTTATTTGTGTTGATCTATCTGTTTTACTGCTACTGTTGACTGTTAATATGGCTAATAATGTTCGGATGCATCCATTGAAGATCACATAACTGAATCATGAGTTTAATGGTTATACGCTAGTTTCAATAGACACAGTCGCGTATATACGTAGGTATACTTAACTGAAGTAGCGTATATGAATCTGAGTATGAAAATGAAAAATATTTAATGATTAGATAATACTGATTCAACCCCCCCCCCCCCCCCCCCCCTCTCAGTATTATTTCCAACATTCTCATCATGAGTTTCCTTTACTACCATTTCACCATTAGTGACCATTTCTTGTAGCAACTTATTCATATTTATCTTCAATTCTTCCATCTTATCATCCATGGCATCAATTTTAGTGTCCATGCTGTTCATCTTAGCTTCCATGCTATCCATTTTAGCTTCTACACCTTTCTTTAAACAATCCATCTTAGCTTCTACACATTTCTTTAAACCATCCATCTTAGCTTCTACATCTTTCCTTAAACCATCCATCTTAGATTCTGTTGTTGTTTGTGCAAGTGACACTTGTTGCACTTGGTATCGTAATTTTTATATATCATGTTGCATTTCTTCCTCTTCTTCATGAGTCATGCGAGAGCTTTCAGGTTTCTTACTAGGTGTTTGCATTTTCTTTCCTTGGGGCATCAATTACCAATTCAAACTAATTTTTCAAACCAAGCTTATGCAAAAAGTTTAAAAAAACTACACACCTTTTTTCACTTTGTAGAAGCTTAATATTGAATCTTATGTATCTCTATAATTTCGGATCATCCAGTTCTAAAATTGTTATCTGTAGTAGCTCTCCATGTCCTCTTTCTAATTCCACCAGTCTAATCCAAATTGGATTCTCCAAGGAAGAGTTATGCACAATCTCCCAAGATGACCTGATTATAGACTAGTTCAGCAGAGCGAACGTGTACGACATGCCACGAGTCACTGTTTCAACCTTTGGATCTGAAAAAGATATAAAAGAAACTATATTCCGTCTTCTTTCTATACATTCTTATAAAATTTCAATCTGATTCTTAGAGAGAAAGTTATGACTATTTTCCCTAGGTCACCTGTTTGGAATGTAATTCAGGAGTCTACAAAAAGACCAACTTCCTCAGATCATATCTCCCCAAATATAGCTCAAAAAGCTCTGAAATTCAGACCCAAGATTCAGCGCGATTTCCTATCAAATGGGATTTTTTTAGCTTTTGAAATGTCGCAGAAAAAACAAGTTATAGCAAAAATGCCACGATGACCTGTTTGGAGCAGCAAAACCCTAGAATCCAAAGCTCTAATACCAAATGTTATGAAACCAGCTCACAAAAAGATAGAAAAGAGAGATCAACGCCTTATAATTCAGCCTCTTCGAGGGGGAAACCTCCTTTAGATTACACAAATGAGAAATTCTTTGATGATTCAAATGACAAAACCTCCTTTCTATATATAGGAGTCTAAGGAGTCACAATATAACCCGACCGACCTAACAATAATAATATAAAGCCACAAAAATAACAATAGAGGGATTCTATAGGGCACAATAATAACAATATGGGGACAATAGGGGCACAACAATATTAATAAGTGATACAACTACAATAGTAATGGGGTAATCACTAGTATTATAGGGACCCAACAGAACTCTTCCTACATAAGGAAAGCCTTCTGGAGGAAAGTCGTATTCAGAATCATTATCAACACTAGGAGTGTGAGTAGATGAGACTTCCGGAGGACCTCAAGGAGAGGTTGGAATATCACCTTCTAAAGCCATAGGTGGAAACAATTAGCGATGAGGAATCTGAGATGGTCGAGGAGATAACTTTAAAGGAACACCAGGTTGATCGTATGGACTATTAAGATGTTGAGGAGATATCGCAAATAGATCAAAAACTGGATTTAGAGGGTATAAGAAAAACCTTTGTGGATTCTCATTGGTTTTTGGATCATACTCTTGAGGCGACGATGAATCTCAAGGTTCAAAGCCTTGAGCTTGAAGTGACTGTGAGAGTTTAGGATGAACTCCTTGTGATGACCCTTCAATATCATATGATGAAGGGGGACTATGAGGTGAATGCAATGGTTCAACCATGATGAATCTCTCAAGAGTAGAAGGAGAAAAGATGATTTCATTGAGGGCCTTTTAAAAATTAAAATTTACAAGGAATTTCTTAATGTGAGGCCAAGAAGCATCTGCATGGGTTCGACATGTTATTGTTGGCAGTTAATTTAATGTCTCAAAAAAACAAATAAATCAAAAAGGGTAACACTGGGCAAGAGGTTTTATCAAGTATCTGTGAACCATTATATACACCTTAGCTGAAACCAAGGACTTAACGTATGCCGAACGATCTCCTTGAATGTTGTATTCGATGTATCACGTTTACAAGGTGGATGACTCAGTTACCCGTGGCTAAAGGATAGCAACCTAGTGGGGTCTCCCAATATATACTCAATGGTATGGGGAGCACAATTTTGTGTTAGCACTGTCTAATGCATAACCATTCAGTTAGATAGTTATGATATACTTACCCTACTGAAGTGCCTCCTATATACCCGAAAGTACTAGAGCACCTTTGGTATACTTCTGTACTGGAACATGATTTCACCCTTGGGATACAATGTAGGTAATTAATGAAATCTGCTATGTTTAAAGACACTAGAACATGTCTCTAGCCTAGACCTCTATATTTTTGCATTAGGTTACAAATGATCCTTAGGTTAATTGAGGTAAATTTTAAGTTTATCTGGAATTAGATTTCAATTTTATGGCTCAACGATGTCACCTAAATTCCTATAATGCCGCCAAATGAGAAAAATGAAATATTTTTATTCAATAAAGGCTAAAATATTGAGGGAAGAGAGACAAAAAAACAAATTCATCAATCAAGAAAAATGCATCAAAACATATCTCCGTAACTTTTTCAATGCAAGATGTAAAAAATGAAAAATACTCTTTCACTTTCATTAACAAATGAAATGCCAAAATGAAATCCTATGAGAAACAAAAATCACTTTTCTTTCACTAATATGCTCTCATGTTTTTGTTCTTTTTCTTTCACTTTGACTTAGAATGCAAAGTAATACATAAGAAAAGGAAAAATGGAATCGAAAACAACTAAAATGAAAATTTTATTCAGTTTGGTTTCGAATACAAATCGTTCCAAAAATACTTTAACAAAGAAATCCTTTCACTTTTATTTTCAAAACAATGAAATCAAAACAAGCATACACTTTCAGTTTCACCAAAGAAAATAATTGTAATCTGAGTTTGACAATGGAGAAAAAGGAATTTTCAAAGTACAAATATGATTCAATACCAATGAAAACAACTTTGCGAACATGAACCAAAAGCAACTTGCAAATGGTGTCCTGATCGCAATCAAACTCCTAAATGGAGGCAATCAATCTCACAAAGAGAAGCCAAGTGATGAGTGAAGGGTGACCTAGACCTAGAAACTCTAGAAGGAAATCAAACTTCAATCACACATCAAAAAAACCCAAGAGACAATTGCAACCACCAAATGACAACAATCAAGACAAACACATTGCAAAAAAAACTCATAGAGGTTTCAGTCCATTGAAAATAAGAAGAAACCCTATTTTTCTTCTAACCTCTGGGATCAGTGCGCCTGTTAAAAGAAAATAAGCGATGAAAGGTAGAGCAGTGTGACTGTAAATTCAAAAGAAGCACTTGTATCGCTTCTGTAAGAACCAAAAATGTGCAGGGCAAGGAAAATACAGAAAAAATAAAAATTCTTCAAAATCAAACCAGGCTCAACACTCTCAAGAAAAAAACAGTTACTGTATAAACCTATAGTGATGCACACAAGCCCAGAAATCGATGGTTGGTCAAAATCATCAGAGAATCAAATCGAAGAAATAAATGGAAAGGTTATAGCTTCCCTAGTAGAGTCACCATTTTTTTTTCTAGGTAAATCCTCTCTACGGATAGAGATAATCCCTCTATCCCAATGAGTGGGACTAGAAACCAACATGACAATATACAAGGCACTTTCCTAAATTACAATAGAAATGAGAGAAGAGGAAGGAGACCTACCTCGTTCTGATGCTATAATGCACTCCTTTGTTGAAGATCTTGATTGCTTTCTCCTTAGGCTCAGTCCTTACTGCTCACAATGTTTGAATACCTGCATAAGAGGCCAAAGACACAACAAAGAATATAATTGAAACAAGCATAATCGAATATAATCCACTTAACAGATCAAGGAGAATTATGATAAATGATGCATTGACACAAGAATTTATGTGAAGTGAACCCGGAGTTGTATTTATTAATGAACAAAAGAGGAAGCATACAACCTAGGCCTTGTTGTTAGTAAGCCCTCCTTGAGTGAATTTCCAAGTCCAAACTCAAGCCCTCCAAGCCAAATTGAATAACATGTAGGCACTATCTTAGCATAAGGGTGCAAATAATTAGAGAGAAACCATTTGAGGATGGGAGAGGATGAATCATAGGTAGGGAGAGGGAGTTAGGATCTCACCAAAGATAGGGGAAGGTCATCAGCTCAAGGAGGAAGCTCATAGGGATAAGATCAAAGGAAAATATTGGGATAATTCGACCACATCCACAACGAACAAACAACAACTCATTGTTCTGGAAGCCTCTAGATCACGAAGCTTCTTGTCCTCTTTGGGAAAACTTTCCTTTTAGGGATCAACATGAGTATCCAAAAAAACCGTGCTGCCAACGTGAGGCTAGTATGGTACAACCCACCATTAGAACAAGTAGGCAGTGTTGTAGTCACGTTGACCTTGAAATAAGGGTTTTGAGCTCACTTCTTCAGGGAAGGCTCAAGGCATGTTTTCATTAAGTCTTTAGGGAGGATCTGGACTGCATATCAGGATCGGTACACTCCATAATTTCCAAGTTTTGGGCACCCTATGGTATGAAACATGGAAGTGTAGGAGGCATGATAAAACATTGTGTAACAGCATGGAGCTAGGATTGGAGCTTACAAGAAAAGTGGAGAGAAGGACTTGCTACAGATCCAAGTTAGGTTCCTTTTACATATTACAATATCTCTAAGGAAAAAATGTATTCTTTTTGTCCTTTATTGTTCTAGGTCATACCACTAGATATAGGGAATTCTTTATTATCCACAGAGGTGAAATTCAATATAACAAGCACTTATGGGAAGTGACAACCCTAGTTGGTTAATTTTGGACGTGGTGGCATAAGGGGTAGCTTCCGAAGTACCAATTTTGGTAGTTTCATTTTCTTATTCTTACAATGACTATGTGTTTCCTTTGGAGGTAAAGGAGGAAATATTTTCATTCTACATGAACAATGGGTTTGTGTTATGAAACCAGCTCAAGAAAAAGATAGAAAAGGTAGATCAACGCCTTAAAATTTAGCCTCTTCGAGGGGGCAACCTCCTTTACATTACATAAATGAACAATTCTTGGATGTTTCAAATGACAAAACCTCCTTTCTATATATAGGAGTCTAAGGAGTCACAATATAATCCAGACGACCTAACAATAATAATATAAAGCCACAAAAATAACAATAGAGGGATTCTATGGGGCACAATAATATCAATATGGGGGCAATAGGGGCACAAAAATATTAATAATGGGTATAACTACAACAGTAATGGGGTAATCACTAGTATTATAGGTACCCAACATGCCCCTCTCCTTCAAAAAAGTGTTGTCCTCAACGCTTGAGTAGTTCTGGATACTTCTACACAAAATTCTCATCCTCCCATGTGGAATCTTCAGCATATAAGTTCTTCCACTTGATAAGATACTCTGAAATTGATCGATTTCGTAGCTGTCGAGTTCTTTTTTCTGTGACTGCTTCCGGTTCCAATATAATTTTTCCTTCCTCGTCAAGTTCTGGCAATATTGTTTGAACTGGGAGCTTGTCACCTATAACCTTATTTAAACATGAAACATGGAAAACTCGGTGCAATCGAGAAGCTGCAGGAAGCTCCAATTTGTATGCCATAGTACCAATATTTTGCAACACCTTGTACGAACCATAATAATTTGGTGATAATTTATTATCCTTCTTAGCTTGCTTGAGGGACATTTGCTTATGTGGTTTTCGACGTAGAAATACCCAATCACCTACATCAAAACTTCTTTCACTGCGATGTTGATCTTCTTGTTGTTTCATTCTATTTTGTGCCAACACGAGGTTACCCTTTAAGAGTTGGAGGACTTGTTGTTGATGTTTGATGTGATGTTCCACTGCCTGAACCTTAGAATTTTCTCTTAAATATGATGTGATGGATGCTGGTTGATACCCATAAAGTGCCATAAATGGGGTCATTTTTGTTGCTGTATGGAAGGAAGTGTTATACCACCATTCAGCCAGAGGCAACCATTTGACCCGTTGTGTCCGTTTATCAGATACAAAGCAATGGAGATATCCTTCCAAACATTTGTTTACTATCTCAGTTTGCCCATCAGATTGAGGATGATAAGATGAGCTATGAGCTAACTGAGTACCAAGACAAGAAAATAATTATGTCCAAAAATTTCTAGTGAAAATGGGATCTCTGTCACTTACAATAATCTTTGGGTTTCCATGTATCTTTTGAATTGTTTCCATAAATGCAGTAGAAACTGTACTGGCTTTAAATGGATGTGATAATGCACAAAAGTGTGCATACTTGGTAAGTCTGTCAACTACCACCATGATGACACTCTTTCCCTCAGACTTGGGTAAACCTGTGATAAAATCCATTGAAACCTCCTCCCAACGTTGGCTTGGAATGGATAAAGGTTGTAATAGACCCGATGTCTTAATTGTTTCAACTTTATTTTGTTGGCAAACCAAACATTCCGCCACAAATTTTTGAATATCTGATTTAAGTCCATCCCAAAAAAATTCCTTCTTAACCCTGTGGTAAGTTTTTAAAAATCATAACTGCCCTCCTAAGGGAGAAGTGTGCAATTCCATAAGAATATTTTGTTTTAGCTGGGAATTCTTACAGAGGTATAAGCGATCTTTGTACCATAACGAATCATTTTTCCAGCTAAATGTATCAGACGTACTGGAATCTTGTTGTAAGTTTCGAATAAGTGCCCACACTTCTTCGTCATTATTCCATTCCTCCCTTGCTTCGTTTATCCAATCTGGTTGGATAATAGAAATAGCGCACAATAATGCTTCCTCATCCTCATCCTTTCTTGAGAGTGCATCTGCCATCGCATTTTGCTTCCCTTTTTTGTAGATGATTTCAAAGTCATAACCCAACATCTTTGTGACCCACTTTTTCTGCTCTTCAAAGGATAATCTTTGTTCTAAAAAGTATTTAAGGCTATCATGATCCGTTTTTACCTTGAAGTGGCTTCCGTTTAGGTAGGGTCGCCATTTCTTAAGTGCAGGGAGTATTGCCAACATTTCCTTCTCATAAATAGCTTTGCTTGAAAACTTTCCCTTGATTGGACGACTTTCAAAAGCAATGGGTCTTTCATCTTGCATTATAACAGCACCAATTCCATTTCCTGAAGCATCACATTCCACAATAAAGGTTTTTGTGAAGTCCGGTGTAGCTAAGACCAGTGCTTGGCGCATCGCCTCTTTAAGACGTTCAAAGGCCTTTGTTTCTTTCGGAGTCCATGAAAATGCATCTTTCTTCAATAATGTTGTTAGAGGCAAGGATAATTTTAGGGGCGAATGTTCGCCCTTTGGCGAAATTAAGGGGTTTAAAATTTTTAGTGGGCGAATATTTTGTATCATAGTACATTTTTACAAATCACCTCAAATAGCCCACCTTATTTTAAGGGAGAGGGTAAAAAAGGTAAATTTAGCCCTTGAAATTAGGACTTACAACCTTCCATTCGCCCATTTTCAAGAATAGGTTTTATTTAAGTGAATCCATTCGCCAATTTTCAAGAATACATTTTATTTAAGTGAATCCTATGGGCCAAATACCATATTTATAAAAGAGGTATGGTAAATTAATAAAAATATAAATAAATGAGAGGTATGGTAAATAAATAAAACGTCTTTTTATACTTACTCAAAAGGTATGGTAAATAAATAAAAATATAAATAAACTAGACGTATCGTAAATAAATAAAACCT
This sequence comes from Pinus tabuliformis, assembly GCA_031772625.1. Taxonomy (NCBI): domain Eukaryota; kingdom Viridiplantae; phylum Streptophyta; class Pinopsida; order Pinales; family Pinaceae; genus Pinus; species Pinus tabuliformis. Next base: position 1,008,532,721 of record CM062819.1, read on the forward strand.
CTTTTTATATTTAGTCCATAACCCTCGTTCTATTTATGAAGGCTCAAGAAAGAGGTTTTATTTAAGTGAATCCTATGGGCCAAATACCATATTTGTAAAAGAGGTATGGTAAATTAATAAAAATATAAATAAACGAGAGGTATGGTAAACAAATAAAACATTTTTTTATATTTACTCCATAAGTCACCTTATATTTACGAACACTCAAAAAATGGGTTATATTTAGGTGAAACCTATGGCCAAAATACTATGGGACAAATACCATGGACTAGATTGTTATTAATACCATGCAAAAAACCATTATTAACCCTAATATTAGAATTAATAAAAATAAAAATGCACATGGTATTGACCCATGGTATTCACCAAAATGGCACATGGTATTGACCCATGGTATTCACCTGGAATGTAGCCTATTTAAATGGGGGAATTAAACCAGCATGTAGCCTATGCTAAGATTCACTAGGACTTTACAAAGTTTTATTATTTAGTGAAAGACTCGCCAATATCTTACAAGATTTTATAATTGAGTAAAATATTCGCCATGCCTGGTGAGAGATTCGCCAAAAAATTATATATACATATTATATTATTGATAAAATCGCCTTTCATTTTTCCTATATACCATGGAGATTCGCCCATTTATTATATTTATAAATTTAGGGGGGGTTCTTAAAATTTTCCCTGGTTAGAGGTGCTGCTATTCTCCCATAATTCTTAACAAACTTGCGATAATACCCTGTCAACTTGAGAAATCCCCGTAGATGCTTTATGGATGTGGGGATTTTCCATTCCTTAATGGCTTTAATTTTGCTAGGGTCTACCTTAACTCCTTCATGAGATACAATATGACCCAGATATTCCACCTCCTGGACTCCAAAGAAACATTTGGATCTTTTTGCATATAATTGTTTCTCCTCCAATAGTTGTAGCACCTTGTCAACATTTTCAACATGATCCTTCCAAGACTTGCTGTAGATTAGTATATCATCAAAAAATACTAACACAAATTTTCTAAGGAATGGTTTGAAAATTGAATTCATCAAACCTTGAAATGTTGAAGGTGCATTGGTAAGGCCAAAAGGCATGACCAAAAATTCATAATGACCCTCATGAGTTCTAAATGTTGTTTTTGGAATGTCTTAGGTCTTCATTCTGATTTGATGATATCCTGAACGAAGATCCAACTTGGTGAAGTAAATTGATCCATGCAATTCATCCAGTAATTCATCAATGATAGGAATGGGGAACTTATCTTTAATAGTGAGCTTGTTGAGCTCCCTATAATCTGCACACATGCGACATGATCCATCCTTCTTGTGCACCAATACTACTGGAGCAGATAAAGAACTTTGACTCGGTTGAATTATACCAACCTCTAGCATTTCTGCAACCATACGTTCAATTTCACTCTTTTGGACATAGGGATATCTGTACGGCCTGAAATACCTTGGAATGATTGTCCAAGACTTTTTGGAGATCTGGAGAAATAGATGATTCCGATGTGGAAAAATCTAGCGAACATAATTGTGCAATTACACCTCTTTGCTGCTTTTTTAGAAGCTTTGTCATACCATTAGAGCTTATTATCTTTCCTGGGTTCCCTGCAATACCCCTTAATTCAACTTCCTTTTCTTCCATAGAAAATTTGATGAAAAGTTATTGAAAATTAAAAGCTATTGTACCCAAGGATTGTAGCCATTGGACTCCTAGTACAACATCAGCTCCTCCCATTGGAATGGAAAGCATTGGGCTAGTCAATACATATTCTCCCATGGATAGCTTGATATTATGGCACTTTCCAGAGAAATTTATTGTTCCTCCATTTGCAATCATCACTTGACACTCTGGTGCTAGATATAGGAAGCAATTTAATTCTTTTGCTACCTTACAATGAATAAAATTATGGGTGCTTCTTGAATCAATCAACAATATTACCTTTTTCTTCTTGATTTGTCCTTCTATCTTGATGGTTTGAGGAGTGGTAATTCCCACCAATTCATTACAAGATATGGTCGGATTTATTTGTTCTTCATTTAGGCTTTGTTCCTGGAGTATACCCTCTTCTTTTGACCTTTCTTGCTCCTTTTCTTCTTCCTCTTCACAATCTATGTAGAATAATTTCTTCTCAGCACACCTATGACCTTTAGTGTATTTGCTATCACAACTGTAACAAAGCCCTTTTACTCTTTTTTCTTCCAATTGTTGTGGTGTCAACCTTATAGGTTGTGGAAGACTAGGGGCAACAACACTTCCGTCTTTATAATTGTGAGTGGTATGCTTCCTGGTTGCCATAATTTTGCTTTCCATTTTTCTTGCTAACATGAATGCCTTCTCTAATGAATCAGGTTCCCAATGGAAAAAATCATGTTGGATATTATCCTTTAAAGACCCTATGAACAGATCAATTCTATGCTCCTCTCGAATATCTTTTACCCTTATGTTCAATTTTTGGAACTCCTCAATGTGCTCCATTATTGAACCCTTTTTTTGAGACTTATCAATTGGCTAAAAAAAGTGTTGCTTTTTGTATCCTCATAATGTGCTATCAATTCTTCCGTAAAAATTTCCCAAGTGATAAATTATTTACGAGAGAAAAGCCATTGAGGTCATACAAACTGATTTGGTTCCAAATATAAAGTTGCCATACGTACCTTTTGTGTGTTTTGCACATTATTGAGATCGAAGAATTGCTCCGTCTATAATATCCATGTGGCGGGATCCTTGCCATCAAACTACCTCATATTTATTTTGGAATATGGTGAGTCTTCGATCCAACATTAGAGTCTATGGAATCATGATTAACATTTCTTTTGTTCTCATCATGAGTTTCCTTCAGTACCCTTTCACCCTTGTGACCATTTCTTGTAGCAACTTATTCATATTTATCTTCAATTCTTCCATCTTATCATCCATGCCATCAATTTTAGCGTCCATGCCATTCACCTTATCTTCCATGCCATCCATCTTAGCTTCTACTCCTTTCTTTAAACAATCCATCTTAGCTTCTACATCTTTCCTTAAACCATCCATCTTAGATTCTGTTGCTTTTTTTGCAAGTGACACTTGTTGCACTTGTTCTTGTAATTTTGATATATCATATAGCATTTCTTCTTCTTCTTCATGAGTCATGCTAGAGCTTTCAGGTTCCTTACTAGGTGCTTTCATTTTCTTTCCTTGGGGAATTAGTTACCGATAATATTGCTCTATTATGCCCTTTGAATTCCTTCAAAATAAATTTTCAAACCAACCTTAAGCAAAAACTTAAGAAAATCTACACACCTTTTTTCACTTTGTAGGAGCTCGATATTGCCTCTGATGTATCTTTGTACTTTCTGATCATCTAGTTCTGAATTTGTGACTTGCAGTATCCTTCTGTGTCTGCTTTACAATGCCACAAGTCTGACCCAAATTGGATTCTCCAAGGAAGAGTTATGCGAAATCTCCCACAGTGACTTGATTATAGACTAGTTCAGTAGAGAAAACTTGTATGACGTGCCACGAGTCACTGTTTCGACCTTTGAATCTAAAAAATGCATACAAGAAACTACAGTCCATCCTCTTTCTTTACCTTCTTACAAAATTTCAATCCAATCCCCAGAGAGAAAATTATGACGATTTTCCCCAGGTCACCTGTTTGGAATGTAATTCAGGAGTCTGCAAAAAGACCAACTTCCTCAGATCATATCTCCGCAAATATAGCGCGAAAAGCTCTGAAATGTGGACCCAAGATTCAACACAATTTCTTCTCCTACATTTTATGACACCAGAAAACGTCTCTATCTTGGAAATGTTTATGTGCCATTAATGTTACAAATTCTCCTTAGGTTAATTGAAAAAGTTTAACATTTATCTTCAATTAAGTTTCAATTTCAAGGCTCATGGTACGAATTAACTTGAGTTTCCTAGCATGAAACTAGAATGATAAATATATATCTTTCATTTCCAAGAAGATCTATCTATGGCAAGGACGAAACACAAAATAATGCAACACTCAAAGATGCAAGAAATGAAAAATTTCTAATCAAAATTTTCAATATACTATTCCAATGTAATTTGAAAAACCCTATATGCAATGAGTTTTTTCTTTTCTTTTCTTTTGAATTTCCGAATGCAGCGAAAATGAAAATGAAGCTAGATAATTGACCAAAAGAACCCACAAAGGGTGCAACTGTAATATGAAAAATATTTTTATTCAATAAATAATCAATATAAGTGTTCATAAACACTAATTGATAAGAAGGAATAAAAACCAAACAAGTCCTCCTCAAAAGGACTTTACAAAAATGTAAACACATTGATGGCTTTTGGAGAGACAATGACTATTACAGAGGCTCAGAAAATTTTAATGGAAAAAATAAAAACTGAGTGCAAGGAATATAAATGCATTTTTTTGTATTCTACAAGAACCATCATAGGTTAGTAGACATGAGTGAAATGCATCACACTTATAGATAGAGACAAGTGTGTTGGGTTTCTCTACCTTAGATGAGAAAGTGTGCTTAGGGTACTTTTGTTCAAAAAAGAGAACTACATATGCATCACACTTATAGATAGAGACAAGTGTGTTGGGTTTCTCTACCTTAGACGAGAAAGTGTGCTTAGGGTACTTTTGTTCAAACAAGAGAACTACAATACATCCATAACATAAACTAATATCTCTATTCAGTGAGTCAAGAATGCATTGAAATACATATGCATCAAATTGACACAAACCATAGGGAATCAAAGCTTCTTTTATTAATGAAATTTAGGAGAACATTACAACCATTTTTTTTCAGTTCTCTAAAATGTAGAAATATCCCACCAAACATGCCCTTCCCTAGCCACAAGGAAAGACTTTAATCACAACTCAAAGATAGTAATGGATCCTAAGGTAAAAGAAGCAGCATCAAGGCTTAGCTAAGAGTCTCCAAAAGCCAACTGAGAATCTATGGGAGAAAATGGATTTATATGGTAAATTTGGAAGTTTAGGATTTACCAATCTAGGATTGAGATCCACATATGAAGGAGGATAAGATATAGGGATAAGAGATAAGACCTCTAATATAGGATAGGATAAGAGTTTGAGATATCAATCGATTTTAAATGGTCAAAACCACCTTATAATATTTTGGAAGAAAAGGTTTCGTAATTATTTTTTATTTTTCTCGAAATTCTAGAACAATCACACCTACAAAGAACAAAAACGATCATTCCCTAGTATGATCTCCAAGTTATTTTATGGAAAATTATCTTCTACGAACATAAGTGAATCCCCTAGATCTAGTGGTTGATCTAGAAACAACAAAAACCCAAAAGGATATTTTTTTCCTTAGAGAAATTAATAAATGCAGGAAAGGCCTAGCTAGAGTCCAGTGCGAGTCCTCCTCTTCTCTTGGCTTGTATACTTTCGATCTAGCTCCAATTACTGTAAATGGAACATGCAAGACAATGAAAACAAACAAGAGAACTACAAGATCTCCATATTATAAATTAATATCTGTTATGAAACCAGCTCACAAAAAGATAGAAAAGAGAGATCCACGCCTTAGAATTCAGCCTCTTCGAGGGGGCAACCTCCTTTACATTACATAAATGAACAATTCTTGGATGATACAAATGAAAATACCTCCTTTCTATATATAGGAGTCTAAGTGGTCCCAATACAATCAAAGCCTACATAACAATAATATTGTAGGGCACAACATTAACAATGGTGGGCTTCTATGTGGCATAATAGTAACAATATGGGCACTACATGGGTACATCAATATAATAAGTGGGTTATACTAATAACAATAAGGGGTTACACTAGTAGTATAGGGGCCTAACATGCCCCTCTCCTTCAAAAAGCGTTGTCCTCAACACTTGAGTAGTTCTTGATGCTTCTATATAAAATTCTTGTCCTCCCATGTGGAATATTCAGCGGGTAAGTTCTTCCACTTGATGAGATACTCTGAAATTGATCGATTTCGTAGCTGTCGGGTTCTTGTTTTTGTGACTGCTCCAGGTTCCAATATGATTTTTCCTTCCTCTTCAATTTCTGGCAATATTGCTTGAATTGGGATCTTTTGCAACTTTTGAATAAGTGGCCATACTTCTTCGTTCTTCTTCCATTCATTTGTTTCTTCGTTTATCCAATTTGGTTGGATAATATAAATAGCACAAAACAATGCTTCCACATCCTCATCCTTGAAGCGTCTTCCCATTCGGTAAGGTCGCCATTTTTTAAGTGCATGTAGTATTGCCAACATTTCCTTCTCATAAATAGCTTGCTTGAGATGTAGCAGTAAAAATACCCAATCACTCACATCAAAACATTTTTCACTACGATGTTGATCTACCTGTTGTTTCATTTGATTTTGCACCGAAGTGGCGTTATCCTTTAAAAGTTGGAGAACTTGCTGTTGATGTTTGATATGATCTTTCTCTACTTGAACCTTTTTCTTCTTGATATGTCCTTCTATCTTTTGAGGAGTGGTAATTTCTTCCAGTCCTTTACAAGATATGGTCGGATTCATTTCTTGATGCTCGATGTGATCTTTCACTTCTTGAACATTTTTCTTCTTGATGTGTCCTATCTTGATAGTTTGAGGAGTGGTAATTTCATCCATTGAATTACAAGATATGGTTGGATTCATTTCTTCTTTCTCGATGTGATCTTTCACTTCTTGCACCTTTTTCTTCTTGATATGTCCTTCTATCTTGAGAGTTTGAGGAGTGGTAATTCTTGCCAATGCTTTACAAGATATGGTCTGATTCATTTCTTCTTTCTCTGGGGTGGTGTCCTGACGTATATCCTCTTCTTTTGATGTTTCTTGATCCTTTTCTTCCTCCTCTTCATATTCTATGTAAAATAATTTCTTCTCAGCACACCTATGACCTTTAGTGCATTTGCTATCACAATTGTAACAAAGCCCTTTTCCTCTTTTTTCTTCCAATTGTTGTGGTGTAACCCTTGTAGGTTGTAGAAGGCTGGGAGAAACAACACTTCCATCTTTATAGTTGTGAGGGGTATGCTTCCTAGTTTCCATAATTTTGCTTTCCATTATGTCACAAAGCCCTTTTACTCTTTCCAATTGTTGTGGTGTTGCTCTAAAGAAAGTGTTGCTCTTTATAACCTCATAATGTGCTATCATTTCCTCCGTGAAAATTGACCACGTAACAAGTTTTTTACGAGAACAAAGCCCTTTGTACCATAAAAATTGATCTGGTTCTAAATATGAAGATGCAATACATACCTTTTGTAACGGTTGTACACCATGTATATCAAAATATTGCTCCATCTGAAGTATCCAATTTACCGGATCCTTGCCATCAAACTTCCTCATCTTGCTTTTTCTTGATTTTAGGAGCTCTACCTTGAAACGACTGTAACTCTGTACTTTCGGATATTTAATTTCTGAACTTGTGACCTGTAGTAGCCCTATGTGTCCTCTTTCCAATGCCACAAGTCTGATTCAAATTGGATTCTCCAAGAAAACGTTATGCACAATCTCCCGCAGTGACCTGATTATAGACTGGTTCAGTAGAGCGAACTTGTATGAAGTGCCACGTGTCACTGTTTCAACCTTTGACTCTGTAAAATATATAAACAGAAACTACAGTCCGTCCTCTTTCTGTACCTTCTTATAAAATTTCAATCTGATGCTCAGAAAGAAAGTTATGACGATTTTCCCCTGGTCACCTGTTTTGAGTGTAATTCAGGAGTCTGCAAAAAGACCAACTTCCGCAGATCATATCTCCGAAAAAATCGCGCGAAAAGATCTGAAATTCGGACCCAAGGTTCAGCGCCAATTCTTCTCAAATGGGTGTTTTTTGCGACTTCTGAAACGTCATAGAAAAAAAGTTATAGCGAAAATGCCACGATGACCTGTTTGGAGCAGCGAAACCCTAGAATCCAAAGCTCTGATACCAAATGTTATGAAACCAGCTCACAAAAAGATAGAAAAGAGAGATCCACGCCTTAGAATTCAGCCTCTTCGAGGGGGCAACCTCCTTTACATTACATAAATGAACAATTCTTAGATGATACAAATGAAAATACCTCCTTTCTATATATAGGAGTCTAAGTGGTCCCAATACAATCAAAGCCTACATAACAATAATATTGTAGGGCACAACATTAACAATGGTGGGCTTCTATGTGGCATAATAGTAACAATATGGGCACTACATGGGTACATCAATATAATAAGTGGGTTATACTAATAACAATAAGGGGTTACACTAGTAGTATAGGGGCCTAACAATATCTCTATTCAATGAGTCAAGAATGCATTGAAATACATATGCATCAAATAGACACAAAGAATAGGGAAACAAAGCTTCTTGTATTAATGAAATTTAGGAGAATATTACAACCCCTTTTTTTCTATTCTCTACAATGTAGAAATATCCCAGTAAACATGCCCTTCCTTAGTCACAAGGAAAGACTTCAATCACAACTCAAAGTTGGCAATGGATCCTTAGGTAAAAGAAGCAGCATCAAGGCATAGCTAAGAGTCTCCAAAAGTCAACCAAGAATCTATGGGAGATAATGAATTTATAGGGTAAATGTCGAAGTTTAGGATTTACCAGTCTAGGATTGAGATCCACATATGAAGGAGGATATAATCTAGGGATAAGAGATAAGATCTCTAATATAGGATAGGATAAGATTTCAAGATATGAATCGATTTTAAATGGTTAAAACCACCTTAGAATATTTTGAAAGAAAAGTTTTTGTAATTATTTTTTATTTTTCTTGAAATTCTAGAACCATCGCACCTACAAAGGAGAGAAACTTCTCATTCCCTAGTACGATCACCAAGTTGTTTTATGGAAAATTACATTCTACAGACATAAGTGAATCCCCTAGATCTAGTGGTTGATGTAGAAATGACAGAAACCCAAAAGGATAGTGTTTTCCCTAGAGAAATTAATAAATGTATGAAAGGCCTAGCTAGAGTTCAATGAAAGCCTTCCTCTTCTCTTGGCTTGTATACTTTAGATGTAGCTCCAATTACTATAAATGGAACCTGCAAGACAATTAAAACAAACAAGAGAACTACAAGACATCCATAGCGTAAACTAGTAGCTCTATTCAATGAGTCAAGGATGCATTGAAATACGTATGCATCAAATAGACACAAAGCATAGGGAAAGAAAACTTCTTGTATTAATGAAATTTAGGAGAATATTGCAACCTTTTTCTTTTCAGTTCTCTACAATGTAGAATTATCCCATCAATCATGCCCTTCCTTAGCCACAAGGAATGACTTCAATCAAAAGTCAAAGATGGTAATGGATCCTTAGGTAAAAGAAGCAACATCAAGGCATAGCTAAGAGTCTCCAAATGCTAACCGATAATATATGGAGACAATGAATTTATAGTGTAAATGTGGAAGTTTAGGATTTACCAATATAGGATTGAGATCCACATATAAAGGAGGATAAGATCTAGGGATAAGACATAAGACCTCTAATATAGGATAGGATAAGAGTTCGAGATATCAATCGATATTAAATGGTTAAAACCACCTTAGAATATTTTGGAAGAAAAGGTTTCGTAATTATTTCTTATTTTTCCCAAAATTATAGAACCATCGCACCTACAAAGGAGAGAAACATCTCATTCCCTAGTACAATAACCAAGATGTTTTATGGAAAATTCTCTTCTATGGACATAAGTCAATCCCCTAGATCTAGTGGTTTATCTAGAAACAACAGAAACCCAAAAGGATAGTGTTTTCCTTAGAGAAATTAATAAATGTAGGAAAGGCCTAGCTAGAGTCCAATGCAAGTCTTCCTCTTCTCTTGGCTTGTATACTTTAGATGTAGCTCCAATTACTGTAAATGGAACCTATAAGACAATGACAACAAACAAGAGAACTACAAGACATCCATAGCATAAACTTATATCTCTATTCAATGAGTCAAGAATTAATTGAAATACATATCCATCAAATAAACACAAAGCATATGGAAACAAAGCTTCTTGTATTAATGAAATTTAGGAGAATATTACAACCCTTTTTTTTTTAAGTTCTCTACAATCTAGAAATATCCCACCAAACATGCCCTTCCTTAGCCACAAGGAAAGACTTCAATCACAACTCAAAGATAGTAATGGATCCTTATGTAAAAGAAGCAACATCAAGGCATAGCTAAGAGTCTCCAAAAGCCGACCAAGAATCTATGGGAGATAATGAATTTATAGGGTAAATGTGGAAGTTTAGGATTTACCAATCTAGGATTGAGATCCACATATGAAGGAGGATAAGATCTAGGGATAAGAGATAAGACCTATAATATAGGATGGGATAGGATTTTGATATATCAATTGATTTTAAATAGTTAAAACCACCTTAGAATATTTTGGAAGAAAATGTTTCATAATTATTTTTTATCTTTCCAGAAATTCTAGAACCATCACACCTACAAAGGAGAGAAACCTGCGCTAGTGAGTGCAAGTGCTTAGTTATGTAAGATGTGACCATCATAGGTGAAATAAAGGGAATGATGCACTGGTGCCAAAACATATTTTTTGAGTTGATTGGCCCAAAAACTGAGGCATTTAGGATAGGTAATGGTTATGGATTTACAAAGGGACAATGACAAAATGTTAAGGATGTTGATTGATCCAGGTTTTTAGGTGATTTGAGTGAATGCAACAAAATGACCTGTAACACCCTTTCCCTATTAGTGAAATGACCCAAGCACTCTTACGGAATGTAGGCCCCCTCAAATACTATGTGGAGGCTACATCCTTGAAGGCACACTCTATCTTGTTGGCGCATATGATCTACTGGTGAAGTGTCCAAGAGCAGGTTTTCCATATCGGTCCTGAGGAGTTGTATAGGCACTCTGAGGAGGAAATATAATTTATCATTGGCCTATCCAAGAGAGGAAGTATTTTCCCTAGTTCCTTGATGTCCCCATGGGGTTGCAGTAGAGGGTCAACTTTCCTACTCTCAGAGATATGTTGGGCCTCATGCATTCCATCCAGTAGATTTTTGGTTTTGTGTTGGAAAACTATGGATTTCTTCCTTTGTTTCATAGGATGTTAGGCTCCTCTCATTATTAGTCACCACCATTGCACACTTTAGTAGTGATGGGTAGCACATTAGTTTCCCTCTTTTGTATTGGCAGGCCTCTAAATTAGACATAAATTAAGGCCCATGCCTATAAATTAAACGCAAATTAAATTTCATCTAACCATACTTTGGCATATTAAACCTCTCTTCTTGCATTAGATAATGTATTTTTAACTTTAATATATTCATTAGGAAGGTTTATGAATAATTGCATATTTGTGCCTAATATTATTTATTTTTGTTGAATATTATGAGAATATTGAGAAGATTATGAAGATTTGGAGGAGGAGATAATGTAGGGACTTGCTCCCTACTACAGGAGGATCAATAATAAATAATAAATCAAAATATATTATGGAATTATGGCATAGATTGTGGAACTCCAATGATTGAGAAAATCTAGGAATGTGTTCCCTACCATTTAATTCAGATTCCTAGTATTGGGGACTAGATCCACTAATCAAGGTGTTTTGGCGCGGAAAACTTTCTCATCTCATGGGGAATTATTCCTAAACATTTTGTATAAGTACCAAGTCAAATTTTCTGCTTGGGATAGATTTTTATTAGTGTTATTGTGGAGACAACTTGTATTTCTGTAGCTCCATTGTATTTTCTTGCAAGGGATGTAATTGTATTGATGAAAATAATGAAGATTGGTGTCATGCTCAACTTCTAAATCTTATTATCCTCCATAGGTATCTGAGTTCCCTTGGGCTTGGCCATCCCAGGAGCCTCAGAGCCCTTTTGTATCATTTTCTTTCCTTCTTTTCACTTCTTATTCGCATGCATCTCTTGTTTTTATTTCTTTCTACTTCTACATTTAATATTAATGATTTCTTGTTGCAGGATTGAGTTAAATGGTTAATGTAAGTTCTTTTTCATGATCACAAGCATAATTTCATAATTGGAAAATGTTTGGAAAGTCATAGTAATCATTGAGCTACTTGGATTAGCTTTCTTATTCCCAAATCTAGATTTCTGGAACTCCTTTGTGGCAAAGAACAATAAATTTATGATATTTTTTAGAGCATGCTAATGAGCTTCAATCGAGTTGGTTCCACATGCATTAGATAAAAAAAAACGTTATAGTTCATAACAAAAATTACTCCACTTTATTTTCACTTGATTAGGTTAGGAATTTTTTAGATTTACTAGCTCATTAGTTCTCGAATTTCTAGATTTTCAAGTAGTAATGTTTTTCTATTTTTTAGCATGGGTTAATAGAGGTCTTTTTGAGTGATTCCATTTGGAATGGGGACCTAATACATCCTAGTCAATAAAAAAATTTGTCACATCCAATTTGGATTTGATTTTATTGGTCATTCGATGAATTATAATTTCATATAGTAAATTTATAACATCATGTAGTAAATCAGGGGATCCTGTAGGAAATCACTGTATCATCATGTAGGAAATCCTGTAGCATCCTGTAGGAAAGCCTGTTTTGAGCCTAAATTGAGAAAAATCATTATGAAGCTGGGATTAGGCCTCTACTTGACCTCCATTCCATCAAGACCATTTTAACCCTCTTGCTCCACATTTTTCTCCCTTGCCAAAGATCAAGGAAAGATTAGCATTTGCATTTATAAAGCAAAAATATTTAAAAAATGATTTTTGTTATATTTACACATGCACACATCAGTTAGTACTCTCTAGATTAGATTTCATGCTCAGTTAGTTTAAATCATCACATGTGATAAATAGGGTTAAGCTAGGTTTTGTTTACATTTAGTTCATGATCTTTATGCAATTAGAATAGGTTTCTTTCATTGTACTTTCTTTCTTGCAATAGGTTAAGGTTCCATTTTGAACATTTCATTTCCTGCAATTAGTTTAGGATTTGACTTTAGTACATGCACTCCATTACATCATGACAACAAAGGAAGGACACATTGTATGTTGCACATATAGTGTCGATACCTCTTAAGTTTGTACGAACCCCGAGTTGATAATTAAAGTCGGTAGCCTTGGGAGTTACAACATTCTTGCTACAATACCGAGGCTCATCACTTTTTGCCGCCATTTGCTGGGGATGTGTCAAAGTATGCATTGTTTTCTTCAATTGAAGGAAAGTACATTGCATTAGTGTTTTCATTCAATCACAAAAAAAAAGATATCCAACACCAACCCACCCCCCCATTTGATCATGTGGTGGAGTAAGAGCCACATCACCATCAACTTTTGCAGGTACAAGAAGAAGAGATGGCAAAGGATGTAGAAGAAATCAATGGAGATGATGACAATGAGCAAGATCCTCAGGGATTTCCTATTCAAGATACTGATGGTAGTGTGCATATGAAGAACATCCCTCCATATTTTCTTCCAAAATTTCATAGTCTAAGGTAAGAGGATCCGGAAATCTTTCTATCTGAATTTGAATTTGTTTGTAGATCTTATGGTTACTTATTGAAAACACAAAAATTGAGATTGTTTCGGACAACATTGAAGGATAGAGCTCTTAAATGGTTCATGAGTTTAGGGACTAATTCAATAAGATCATGGAATGATATGAAAAATATATTTCTAAAAAAAATACAAAGATCGTGATTTCAAAGAAGAAATCTTTAGAATGAATGAAATATAATATGAGAGTATAGAGGATCTAATAGAGAGGTCCTTGTATAATTTTAAGAGGGAAAAACTACATTTAGGATCCGACACACTAAAAAACCTCTTACTTAAAACAATTAGGGATGGGTGGATTGATCTCCTTGATCTCATGAGTAGAGGTGATTTATACTAATTAGCATTTGAAGAAATTTGTGAAATGTGAAAACACATATTAAGAGGAAGGGAAAGAGTAGGTAAATCAACATCAAGATCGGTAAGTCAAGCTAAAATTGGAAATTTATTTGATGAAATTAAAACATAAATTCTTAGCAATCTAATCAAATAAGTAGAAATGTTAAGAAAACAAAATGAGCAAAAATAAGATGTTGATATTTGTGTTGTCCATGCAGAATCACATGATGTTAAATGTTGCTCCTTATTACCAAGGTTGAAGGAATTTCACCAACAGGCCAATGGACAAAGTCAATTCCCAATGTAGCTATGTTATGTAGCTCCAAGAGGACCATGGTGGCCTATTCAACCTAGTATTATGAAGGAACCTAATTCACAATTACAAGCTTATGCACATCGATCTAAAAGTAATTGGAACACACCCTTTCCTTGGCAGCATTGGACATCTCAACCCCAAAACCAATCTTGGCAATAAGGTTGGCAATGAACTTATAGGAGCTATCCACAATATCCTAAGTATTTTCCTCAATATCCTACATACCCAACTTCATGTTGTCCTTACCATTCACCTCCACCAACACCATAATCCCAACCACATCCATCTCAAATATACACTCCCACTCAACTAACTGTACCACCATTTCCAAACACGCACATTGAAGTAGCTCAACCCACATACAATGCTGAGGTACAACACTCCTAAACATATCCTCTTGAGCTCAATGGTATTCACCATAGATCAGGAAGATTATAACAAAAAAGTGATTCTCTTTATGCCATTAAGGGACAACATGCAGAAAAAGAAGATTTGAAAGAGAAGATCAAAGAATCACGAGCTGCACTTGATGAAGAGAAGACAATAAAATCAGAGATTGAGAAAGTTCACTCATGGTTACCATAAAATCCTCCATTTATTCAACAGAACAATAAAAAAAAGAGGAATATTTGAAGTTCATGGTAGAATAAGACATGAAGAATGATTGAGATAAGCAATCAAAGCAAGTTGCAACATCACTCTCTTCTTCAACTATGCTTGATCCTTTCAAAGTCAAAGCATTTGATCACTCAAATCCAGGTACATGTCAAAGAATACATTTAAAGCTTACATATAATTTTGTTTGTCATATTGATGTGCACATGGCTTCATTGGAAGTTGTTAGCGTTCGAATTTGCCTCAAGCTGAGGAAGGCAAAACTCGAGGAAACATCAAACCAAGCTCAGCCTCGTAGCTAGCCCTACGAGGACAGGAGAGGGCTCTCTTCGGTCAATCTCGGCAAAAGGTAATCAAAGAGGCTCGAGATGACTAAATTGATGACTAATTTTAGGCTAGGTATGAAGTACAAGGATTATGGAATTTATTTTTTGAAGTTTTGTTGAATTCAAGGGAAAGGCAATTTTGGGTGCGGGTATGAGGCACAGCTTTTGCAGAGGTCTACTTGGGGCAAGATATGCGATTGTTTTGATGCCTTTAAAGTGAGTGAATGAATATTCCTAACAGGTGAGGAGCTAAGGAGAGTAAGGAAGTCTCAAGGATTCTCCTTAAACTAAAGAAAACATGGAAAATTAAACAAACTTAAAGGCAGAGCATAGCAAATTTATGGATTCTACCTTAACACTTCATTTGTTTAATTGCAGAAGATTAAATAAGGAAAGTGGTACACATACACAACTTACAAGTACTGAGAGAAACACACCATCAACACATAAGGCCACATGAATCCCAAATAGTGCTGCAAAACCCTGGTCTATCCTTTGCCAAAATTGTAGAGAAAATATGTACAATAGTGTATCAAGCTATTCCCAAGAGTCCAACCCTGAAAATGACTAAGAAAATACATAATATAGGCAAGCTAACACATTCCCTTGCCTCTAGGGGTCGAGCTCATCATCCTAGGAGCTGTTTCAACCAATTCTAAACAAAGCACTACAATCTAGGCAGTCAAAACAACTTGCCTCTATAAGCTAGGAAACCAATTCATTCATTAAATGTTTGTTATTTTA
The DNA here is from genome assembly GCA_031772625.1 of Pinus tabuliformis. Classification (NCBI taxonomy): domain Eukaryota; kingdom Viridiplantae; phylum Streptophyta; class Pinopsida; order Pinales; family Pinaceae; genus Pinus; species Pinus tabuliformis. The sequence goes on from CM062819.1 coordinate 1,008,548,524, forward strand.
TGAATGAATCATCTAGAATAGGTAAATAAGTGTCCAGTCAATATAAATTTACATTAATTACATCAAGGAGGGTGAAAAATCCCATCACAAGTCAAAACTAGTCAAACTGGCTTCGTTTCCTGAGCTGAAGATGAAAATTTTGCAAAACATCCTGATGCGTAGCGCGCCTGAGCCCTATGCATAGCGCGCCTTTCCACCTGCCTTTGGGGCACTTCCCGGCATCCAAATTGATCTTAGGTTGGCTTTTTGGAAATCCATGGATGTCTACTTTCCAACCCAGGTGGAATTTTCCAATTTGATGTCCATTTTCCCCTCCAAAAGTGCATTCTCCCAAGGCTGCTACCTGTGTGTCCAAAAAGGGGCAGTGAGGTCATTTTTTTCATGTTTTTTGACCTTTTGGGGACCCAAACCTTGATGAAATGCCTTGGAAGTGACTGAGCAGGTGTATTTCATCATGAAAAATCCAAAAATGAAAACCTTTCGTGATTTGGACCTCCCAATTTTAAGGGTAGCACGCGGTGCGCTACGCGTTGAGCCCAAAAACCTGTTTTTTACACAAAAATTTCAAAATTGACAAAATTTTCCCCAAACTTGTTGAAATTTGGGCTGGGGGTCCCCAATCAAGTACTATGCTCAATCAAAGAGGCTTCGGCCAAAATCCGAAGATGATCAAGCTCCTTTAGCCGTTTTTGCTTCTTGATCATTTTCCTCAATTTTGCCTTAAGACTCCTAATTCGCACCTTGCAAACCAGGTTCCGGACCTTGTAATGCATAACCATGTGTTTCAATAATGCATGATCTTTATCAGCCCTTTTCAGTCGTTCCTCCAAGTATATGTTGACCCTCTCGAGATTAGCCTCTCGATCCTTATTTACCTGTTGCTCTAGAGAGGTGAACTCAATTTTCCTATGTTGGGCAGCTTGGTGATTCTCACAAATGTTCTGTAGCTCTATGATCATGTGTTGGTCCTCAAGATGTTTATTCCGCTACTCTAGATAACTGATATATTGGTTCTTCTCTGATTCTGAAGCTGTCTCATCATGAATAGTGACAAACCCGGATGGCTCACCAAAAGGTCCCTCCTCATGCTTGGGCTTCTTGCCGTTATCCTGTACCTGCGGTGCTGCTGTCAAAAGTGAGGCCCCTTCCACACAAGGTGGAGATAACACTCGCTGTGTCGATGAAGTCAACGAGACCCCTTCCACCCCGGGTGGAGATAGTACTCGTCGTGTAGATGCAAATAATGTCCTGTGACCTCGCTGATATGTCACATATGGAGGAGCACTTATATGCTCAGTCTCGGGAATGTCTGGCTGGTGTGAAGGTCCTCCCTCATCATGAACTATCTCAGGAGGTGGCTGTAATGGTGCAAAGTAATCACGGGAAATGAAATCTTCCCAAGTAATGCCCTGCTGTGCCAACTGATGCATCACTACAATTTTGATCAATGCATAATGATAGATGCTCTTATGTTGATGTGTTGGGCTCTTCCTTTGTACTAAAGGCACCATCCTCTCTATGTTCTGACACATGAAAAATGGAATGTTCATCATACATACCCTGGTAAAATGCATCAACAAATGAACATGGTACGCATAGAGACGTGAGAATCTGCCCTCGCAACTGAAATATCGAATGATGAGTTTCATCAATGGTGCATACTCATCCCTTAGGAATATGAAAGGAAAAACTGCAGTCAAGTGTCTTACACATCCGGGTTTAATATATGGCTCATAGTGAAATCTGTCTAACTGCTGGCGTTTACTCCATTCCTCCCCTACATTTGGTATCCCATTGGCCTGAGCAATAATCTCAGGTGACAAGGTGAAATTCACTCCGACAAGGTTTACATGACCATCCTGCAAATGTAGAACAAATAAATGGACTAGTTCCCGATGATGATGGATTTGTGAGATCCGCTCACAGTATTCAAAACATGATTGATACCGAAAACAGTCCGTTGCAAGTGGACAAGCTTGCAATTGAGCCAAAGAAGTAGGTTCCTCCCTGACATGCCGACCACCTTTGCCACCTTTGTGATACCTCCTTGGCACACTTACCTCAGGTGTAGAATCACTATCATAATCCTGCTCATAAGCTGACTCCGTCTCTGACATGTTCTTTAAAAACAAGGTAGCTCGAATATATATATATTGATATACAACTGTGTGCAAAATTGACTGTAGACTTTTTCTTTTTCTCAAAATGTTGTGACCAAGGGGACACAAATATACAAGGGAATTGTTGGGAAAGGGGAAACATTAGGGAAATGGGGACAATGGAAATAAAACAAGGAATTTAGGGAAGGGAAGGGGCATGGAAATCTTGAAGTTTTAGGGTTTGGGATGAGGTAGGGTAGGGAAATATGTTTGTAGTAGAAGGGAGGGGTTAGGATTTGAGGGAGAATAGTGTAGGGTTTTATGAGGAATTATTGGGGAAAATATTAGTGAATATAGAGGGTGGGGAACACAAGAAATGGGAAAACCTTGGCAACATTTATGTTTTAAAACCCTACAGCAATCTTGGCATTTAAATCCTCACAGCAAACTAATGGAAAATGAGGGTTTTTACACTTGGTTTTTCATGGCAAATATAGCATAATTTCTTTACATAAATCTTTCAAAACCAAGAACGAGCCATGGATAAAAGCCTACCTGTGATTTGATGCATGAGAAGAGGTGTTTGAGTGTGTTTCAGGCAAAGTTCTGGGCATAAACTCCAATGCGCCGCACACCTCACCCAACGCGCCGCGCGCTCCTGATGCGCCTCACCCGTGTAAAATTGCAGTGAGAATTGTTGCCTGATGCGTAGCGCTACACTGGTGCGTAGCGCACCCAACCTGATGCGTAGCGCGCCCTGGAAATGGCCCGATTTGCCCACAAACTCACAAAATTGCCTTAGAACAATGCTCTTTGCTCTTGGAATGTGGAATGGGTTGCAAATGAGGAGAAATATCTTCATATAGACTCCTTGTTGATTTTTGCTTAACCAAAAACCCATTTTCTTATGTTTGGTTGTTGACACTTTTTGAAAATTAATAGGCTTTGACCTTTTTGGTTTCCCCTTTAAAATTGGTTGAAATAATGATTTTCACTGATAATTTTTTGCAGGGATAGCTCTGATATGCTCTGGCAAAGGAGACCAAGGCTGCACTTGAACAATTGAAGAACTGAAAATTTTGACAATTTTTTAAAAAATGAGATGGCGACTTATCTTCAAAATAGAGTTTTGAAGAGAAGTCCTAATTCAGCTGTACAATGATGAAAATTATTGAATTGATGATCTATCAAAGACATCCCTCTAGCCTGCTGGTCTTCTAAGACTTTTCAAGACAAAATTGACTCAACCCTAGACCTAAGACCTCAAAATTTAAAACATGATTGTAAATGACCTTTGAAGACTTATTTTAATAAACAGGCCTGAACCAGCAGTGCCAAGCATGAGGGAAATGAGTGACACAACCCACTCCATCAGAGTTATGGCATGCCTAACGAAATGAAACTGATCAAAACCGATGGGACACCTAATCATGAAATGCAAAAGAGCTTTGATCTCTGATGGAGGGATAACTAGACCGACTCTAATAGAAGTATTATTATACTTGAAAGTGAATTTTTTTTTCAAGTAGGGTAGGGTTAAAAAAAATGAAAAATAAGAGAACAAATAAAATCTCAGGTGAAAACCTCCTTGGAGGCACTTCAGATTGGTTCATTGATTGAAAACCTCCATGAGTAAGTCAATGGGTCGGAAAAAAGAAAAAAAGAGATAAAAAAGAAAAGATCCTAGGTGAAAACCTCCTTTGAGGTGCCTAGGTAAACCTACTAGTTAAAAACCTCCTTGAGGCAGCTAGTAGACCTAGAGGGAAAAAAAAAGGGAAAAAAATAAAAAAATCTTGCTCCATTTATCTCTTTGAATAATGCGTGTACTCTCCAAAATCTTCAAGCAAAAAAAAAAAAAAAAAATTGGTACCAAAAGAAAAACATTGGTCAAGCCTAATCAAAAGAAGTCAAATTTTGACTTTCTCCTCCTTCACTAAAATGCTCCAACAAGGCCAAGGCCATGCCAATCCATCACCCTCATCTATTTCCACAATCCACTCACCATTTTCAAGCTTCTACCATTCAGTTTTCTTATTGTCCTAAAAAACGACAGGATGCTCTATTTTACTACAGGATACAAAAATACATAATGCAGAAATTTGTTTTTTCCATAAATCAAAAAACATGCATCCATTTGACAATATGTTTCAGGGGGAGATGCATATGGATTGTGGTAAAATTCTCAAGCAATTTCAGCAAATTCTAGTGCACAATTTTAGACAAATCAACGTCCATTACTTGCAACCATCTTTGCATTTTCTCGATATCTGTGCATCCATTTAAAAAGTTGTTTCATGGGGAGATGCATATGGATGATGGTAACATACCCCATCAATTTCAAGCGAATTGCAGTGCGAAGTTTCCAAGAAATTGGCCTCCATCACCTTCTGCCATTTTTAGTTTTTCTCAAGATCCGTGCATCCATTGACCAAATTTATTTTATGGGAATGTGCATAATTGATATGGCAACATGCTCAAAAAGTTTCAGGTTAATCCATTCTACCATTTGGGAGATATGAACAAAACAAGTAAGCTACAAAAATTTGTCATATAAACCTACAAGATTCCCTGAAAACCTACAAGATCCTATAGGAGATCCTACAAGATACAAAACAACACCTACAAGATTGACAGTGAGCAGTTTTAAAGGGAAAAACCAGGGGTTGGCTTCATCACACAGTGATAAGGAGACACATACAAGCCTCCACATCCATCAGAGAAAGATGACAGGAGGATTTAACAAGAGGGAACGCACCAGCATAGTGAGGATTCATCAACATCACCATCCAGTACATGCACATCAATGAACAACATTAGAAAAAAAAAGAGAAAAACACATGCAACAAATACAAGCAAGGATTTCACTCTCCAACAAACAACATATACAAGAATGCCATCAGGTAGGTATAGGTATGCAATATTCTTGACCTCTTCTGTTGAGCATATTATAGTTAAAAATTTGTTGCCAATGCATGAGAGATGAGGTTTTATAAGCTAAGGATGGGTCAGCAGTCTCAGCCACCTTTAACTAGTTAATTGAAGCTCACTCCTTCACTCATTCAATGTTGACAAACCAAATTATGAAGGCTTATGATTTCAAGGAATGAGGACAACAGTTAAAAGAAAAAAAAATTACAAAGGCCAAGTCACCACAACACTCCAAAAACTCCATCCACTTCGTATTCCCTATATATTCATCATTCATCCATCCCATTTCATTCTTGAAAAAATAAACAAACATAGCATCCTCTCCATTTTAACAAACCTACACTACTCACTTTGAGCCCTAACATCATCATCTAATCCCTCTTCAACATTTTTCATCACTCCCATAGAGTTAGAAGACCCTGAAGGAGGAGTAATGACTACTTCAGGAAGGCAGAATGTTGCTACAAGAAGAGAAATGAACAAATTATGCTAAACCCCAAGATGGGAGAGCTTAAGAGATACCTAATCAAAATAGAGAACTCTAAGGCCATTAGGCAGTCATCTAGGCCGCAAGAGAGAAGAGGAAGGCAACAAAAGGAAATGAGGCATTCACCATCAAAACAAAACTCAAGCTGTAGTGATGAAAAATAAAATTTCTAAGAGGTCTCCAATCTCTTTCTAGCTTTTTTTCCAAGGCCTAGAAAATGGAAAAATGCATGGGAGTAAAGTTGAGGGCTTGCCCTAGGCTTAGAATATCATTTATGCTAAAAGACGGTTTCATGTAGTTTTAATAGGGTTTCCTTTAGGCTTCTTATAGTTTTGACAGGAATTACTACAGATGTCCTAGTTCTCATCTAAAGGCATTTTGAAGGTGTTAGAGGTGTCCAAATGGTGGAACAAGGTAGCAGAAGGTTGATAAGGGTGTGGAAGACCTTGCCAAACTGAAAAATATGCAAGAACCCATCTTGAATAAGGGGAAGAAGGCAAGCTAATGGTCTCAAGAAACAATGTTTTTTCTTTGCACAAATATGTTTTTCGGCTTGTCCTTGCAGAACTTACAATTTTCATCAATACCATCAAGACCATTTTAACCCTCTTACTCCACACTTGTCTCCTCTACCAAAGATCAAGGAAAGATTAACATTTGCATTTATAAACCAAAAATATTTAAAAAATGAGTCTTTTTATATTTGCACATGCACACAGCAGTTATTACTCTATAGATCATATTCCATGCTCAGTTAGTTTAAATCATCACATGTGATAAATAGGGTTAAGCTAGGTTTCTTTTACATTTAGTTCATGATCTTTATGCAATTAAAATAGGTTTCTTTCATTGTACTTTCTTTCTTGCAATAGGTTAAGGTTCCATTTCGAACATTTCATTTTCTGCAATTAGTTTAGGATTTGACTTCAGTACATGCACTCCATTACATCATGACAACAAAGGAAGGACACACTGTATGTTGCACATATAGTGCGATACCTCTTAAGTTCGTATGAACTCCGGTTGATAATTAAAGCCGGTAGCCTTGGGAGTTGCAACATTCTTGCTACAATACCGAGGCTCATCATGTACTATGTTGATTCTTTGATTCAGGTGCCACAATGTGTTAGATGGTCTACCATTTTTTTGAGGCATTTTTGTATGGATTTAGATACATTTCATGTGACGATACATGGGAGGGAGAGCTTCCCTTTCACTTCATAGATTTTACTTTTTATTTTTGAAAGGTTTCTAGAGGCGAGGTCTACATTTTACTATCACCCTCCTAGTCCAATGACTGAGGTCCGAATATGCATGTGGGCCCAAATGATGCCCAAGAGGGGCTTGACGAGTTCCAGCCATGATTTTTTCCGAGGAATTGGCGCTACCAGCCGATGAGTTTGACCACGTGTTTATCTTGTTATCATTTCTGTACATGGGGATTGATTAGAGACAGTGTCAACATCGTATTCAGATTGGCTGAGCCTCCAGATGATAGAGGTAATTTTACTATTTTCTTTATTTTTATCTAGTTTCATTTTTTTTGTTAATATTGGTAGGACCATTCTATTTTCTATTAAATATAAACAAGTTTACACTACCCAGATAAACCGAGTGGCATCAACTTGGCCCGGAGGGAAACCAAGTCTGTTGGCCATTGGTTCGCAGTATAAGCCATCCAAAAATAATATTGGCTTAGTCTCTCCAGCTAGGCTAGATATGTCTATACTTCATGACCAAACACTACATAACTATATAAATTGATAATTGCAACATGGAAATTAAAAGTTATCCGCATAAGAAAAAATTATGCATCGGTGTTGTTCTAGTCCTTCTTTTCCTCTGAGACAGATGAAACAGGTGTCAGGACCTGGGTGGATGCTCCAGGCATACCATACAACTCCAGGATGCAAAGTATATGGAGGTCAATTATGTCTGGCCAAATATCCTACTTATGCAGTTGAAAGAGGATTTTCTCCAAATCCTTCTTGTAGTTCAGCAATCCTTGTAGCGTCACGACCATCCCAACTGAGATCTGTTCCATAGCCTTGCCTAATAAATGCTTCATTAGCCAATACAAGTATAGAGTTTGCTTGAACTGAGTGATTCTTCCGCGGGCGTTTCGCGAATCCAAGACTAAGGTCCTCTAGTTGTCCATCTCCTCCTCTATCTCACTACCTTGTGTCACTTCCTCTTCCCATTCTTCCAGCAGCTTCTGGATGCCCACATCCATCCTCTCTCGGTAAGCTTTTGATGCCTGTGTTAAGAGATGTTCTACTGATTTTCTGCCCTTGCATGGCTCCAATGTTCTCAGCCCTTTATCTTTCCTAGGTGTCGAGCCTCTCCTACCATGCCTGCGACCTCGCACAACACGATCTATCGCCTTTTGTCCTTAGCATCCACAGGAAGTTGGTTTCAAACACAAAATTGAAATTATACACCACCTCGCCCATTCCTTATTGCTTGCAACAGGGTATTTCTTACCATGCTTCACTTCTCTTCCATTTCTCCCCACAGTCATGTTGGGGTGGGTCGAGCCCGAAAGCCCCTTGAATTACCCTTTCCCCCCTCTCCATTTCTCTCGATCGTATGCAGGTCTACCCTCCCATGCCCATGCCAAGCTCACATTTCCCCCTTGTGTTCTGTTACTTTCCAGCTATGTATCAGGCACCTCTCTCCCTTTTCCTCAGCCTTAGAGCTCTTGCCTCTCGATTCCCCCCAACTAGGTCTCTACCCACAATGTCTGGTATTACCCTCACTCCGGGATGGGTTCTAGGCAGCCCAGTGTTTACTATGTGATTATCAGGTATGACTGCATCCTAGGTCCCCTACTAGCTGCTTTTCCCTGCCCCCATTTATGCGCCATTGCCCCTCCTGCATTACCCTGTGACATACAAGCTTCCCCCCCCTGTTGCCAGAGCGCAAAGCTTCCCATCCTAATAGGAGGCAATTGTCTGCCCAATTGTCATGTGTATCAAACATTTGACATAAGGTAAAGACACAGAACTAGGCCATGGCGAGAAATTGCCTGCCCCATTGCCACCAGTAATTTACTATCCCCCAGATATAACCCCTTCCATCCCACCTAAACCCTAGCAAGACCATAATTACAGGTTTGAAGTGGAGCCAAATAACATACCCAAAGTCCTCATCTGTTTGACGATGGCCCTGGTTCTTCATGTTCTGACGATCACCACTAGCTATGAGCCACCACCCTTCTCCACAATATATTGCGCTAACACTACACATTGAAATGACTCTCCATCCATTATACCTTGCCTTGCCTCTAGTCCCACCACCTTGCCCACCTCCCCAACATGAAATCATGCCAAGGGTCACCGCACCCCCTACCTTGAGCATGTGGGGCACGATGGTATTAAGTGCCCAGGTACCCTTCATTACTACATCCTTGCACTCCCAGATATCGACCTGCATCCCAATCATGATCCTCAGTCGCTTGGACTCTGCTTTCTCAACCCTGTATATGGTCCTGGTCTAGGATTATCTCCAAAGGATTGAAGTTTACATCCCAGGGTTGGATTAGCCATCGTTTTTATAACCTTTCATGTTGATGATTTCACTCCCAGTTAGCCAAGAAGTTAGCGCCTTTGCTTCATTCCCTCTTAACATGTCTGACCTCAATGTAATCAAATTTTGGAATGATATCCCATACATCTTGAATGAGTCTTGTTGTCCTCCAACTCTAGCTTAGCTTATCCCACTTAGTGCCATTGTTTAGTTCTGCCACCATATTTATGACCAGGCTTGAATCCCCTTCCGCTTCTAAGTTTCGGTACTGTTACACAACATTTTTTCATTGTCCCTATACTCCCCATTCCATGATCCTGGAGGACCTATACATTGAACCCTACATGCTTCCCCATAATGAAGAAACTCCCATTATGTCCCTCTTCATGAGCAGAACAATTCCCTTTTACATCATTTCCCACATATTTTTTATTTTTCCCAGTTTACAAGACCAACGCTAATGGCCCTTGTTCTTTTCACACTGATATGCAAGGAGTATAATTGTCCCTAGTGCCAACTGAAGCGAATAATTATTGTTCCAGTTGCATTGATCCTCTTTTGGAAAGTTTTCTAAATAAGGAGCCGAAGCTTCCATCTCTAGAAGCTTCGTAACTGAAGTCTAGTAAATGGTTGGGCTGGATGGAGTCGAGGATGTCAGTTTTGGCTCCTTTCCCCTATTAGGATGGAACTACCTCAAGAGATAATACTTTCTCCCATGAGAAGATGAACCATCTCCCATTCATTCATGCTATATAAACCTCCATTTTTCCCAAGCACAAGCTTGTGTTAAGTGTTGGTGTGCTAGGGCTAATTATGTTTGGAGTAATCAGCAAGTTATTCATAGTTGTAGCTCTCTATTTGTGTGTGAGGGAGAAGTGTGAATTTGGTTTAGTGTGAAGACTAAAGGGAAGATCCTTAAAACTACCATTGTTGAGGCCATCATGGAATGCTAACAAAAGTGTGTGGGAACCTAGATTTGTCATAGGATAACAAAAACATCAAGACAATGGTTGTAATCTCTTCTTGATTTAGTATATATGCAACTATCAATTGATTTACTACATAATATGTCATTTCATATGTTTATGGCTTAATGTTTCTTGACTTTCTAAGTAGGTTGAATTATACTTTGTATATTATCATGGTTGTTGTTTGTTGTTGTTTACTTGTTTCAGGTGTTCAAAGAAGGAAACGAGAGATAGCTGGAGCGAGCAAGCAAGGTCATCACCAAACGGGATAAGCGGGCCTTGTTAGTGGTTAGACCTGCTATCGGGCTAGAGGAATTATTTGTCAACAATTAGATTTTACTTCACCACAAATTGATGACTCCACTGGGGAACCAATCCTTCTGTTTCTTTTCTTGGAATTTCATGGTTTTGTGTGAACTTTTCTAGTTTCGCCATTTCCATTTAAATCTATCCGCTTTGCTTTGTTTACTACTCTGGGTTTGAAATTCATAGTAGCAAGTCTGGTCTCAACTTTTGAATATTTTTATATTTTCTTTGCATCCTCGCTCAGTGCGCTTATTGCACTGATAGTCGTGCTGATCAGTGCGATATGCTTAGAAATAGTCGCACTGACCCCTTTCTAGCACTTGTTATCAGTTAGGCAGTCATGTAGATGCCTGTAAGTGAAGATTAGGGTTCACCCCATATCTTGGCCAATGTGTCTCTCTCTCTTGATTTCTGACTTGTAAGTTTTTTAGACCATCTTTTCCCTGACTGGAAATATGCTTTTCATTTGGTTTATTTTGTTGTTGATTTGCCATATTTTCGCTTTATGTCTTGGGTCATTCGATCGTTTGTGGCCATAGGGCGTCTAGGTTGTCATCCATTCAGCTGATTGGTAACTCAATGAGTCAAGTTGTTGGTGCATTTACTCCTTGCATTTCGTTTATGGTCCTACTATGGCGTTGATCTCCATTACACAAGTTTGAAAAGTTCTGTTTGCTTGTCTAAACGTCTCTTTTCTGGCATAGATCACATTGCTTATCTTGTTTTTGGTAAAATAGTTGCGTCACTAGTTTGAAAGAGATTCTCTTTTTGTGTTTTTCATTTTCTTGAGAGTCGATTGTCTCGAAACTTTTTCATTGAAGTGATTTGTGAGAAATTTATTTTGTCATTTCATGAAAAGTACATAATTCTAGTTTGCTGCATCAATATGTTACGTTAGTTAGCATCATTGAAGGCTAGGATTGCATTGGCATTTGAAAAGAAAAATAATTCTCTTTACTTTTGAAAGGACTGCAAGAGTGTACTTGCTAGGAAATTAGGAATTGGAATGAATTTTTCATTAGTTTATTTTCTCGAAAAGTGAAGTAGTGAAAAATCATTTTGCTTTCGGTTGCTTGGTTTTTTTCATTTGGTTATGTTTTCTACCCTCTCAAGTGTAGAAAATTCATCAAATTTAAAGGGTCTTGTCTCATTTAGCTGCATTTAGGACTTTTCGAGTCACATCGCTAAGTCCTGAAAATCGAGACATATTTCAAGATAAACTTTAAAATGAACTCAATTAACCTAAGGTGCATTTGAAACCTAATGATCACATCTAGAAGGTCTAGGCTAGAGATTTGTTCCAGCGTCTTTAAACCTAGCAGATGTTGTTAGCTTCGGCACTAGAAGACAGTAGTATGGACTTGTGCTCTCTGTATCGTCGAGTATATAAAGGGAGACCCCTCTAGGCTGCAATCCTTTATCCATAGGAAGTCGATTTTGTTGCCTTACAAATGTGGTACACTGAACACAGCATTCGGGAAGATTTCCTGCCCATACTTCTTGGTTCGTCAGGAGGTATTCTGCAGTTCATGGTTGCCTGGTAATCCTTTTTACCTAGATCATCCATAGTAGTCATTGGATATTTTTTACTCATTAAACTTAAAATATCATTCAAGCTCTTGTTATTTTGAGCTTGTTTCCAATCTAAAGTGATAGAGTCATATTTGCTTCTTTCTCGACTCTTAAAACATGAAAGAGCACCAATTTATTTATACGTCTTAAAAAATTGTTGCCCACGATCTTATAACATCTTGTTAGTCTTTTCTAGACAAAATCATGAGTTTTCCTTAAAACACATTTTAAAGCCTCGAAATTTATCTCTCTTTTCCTGTTGAATAAGACAAGGTCATCGTGGCTTAACCATCTAGTTCACCTAGTTCCTCTTCCTCTCCTACATCTGAAAGATTGTCTCAGGAGCCTTTTCTTGAATTACCAGAGTCACTCAAGGACCAAGGTGTTGAACTTGGAATTTTTCTGAGCATTCATCCTTTGTCATCTCATCCTCCACCTACTTTAGATACTGGGTTACTTGCTGATATTGGCCCAAAATCTTTGGACAATCCCGTCTAAACTCCTAAAAGTTCGCCGACTATTGACGGTCAACTTGGACTGGTTATATATCCTTTGAATCCTTTGTTCAACCCTGTTGTGATATCACTGCATCGTTTGTACAGTCTGTACGATCAGCCAAGTGTTCCTCTGGAATTATCCCCTCGTATATCTTCAGTCGTTCATTTTCGTTTGTTCCCAACTATGGAACCCGAAGGTGAAGCTCAAGTTACCTCGCCAAATCAATCAGAGGTCTCTACTGAAGAGGAAGAACATCAATTTCCTCCTAAAGTTTTCCCCTACATGGGAAGCATTCCCATCAGTGTGTATCGGGATTTGCCACCTAATTACGTGACTTTAGCACAGTTGGTCTTAGGTACACCTAGTACCTCATCACTTTATCACAACCCTATCTGGGCGTCTGGAACCATGCCTACTACATGTTCGTTCATTCCGAATTTGACCTCCCAACAAGCCATGCTTTCTATCGTTACCTCAATCTCGGTGCAACCCACCATTCTAAACCCTCTTGTCTCATCTATCCTAGTCACCCATCTGGTTCAACTGGCGGTATCAAGGCATGTTATTATCAGTTCATCAACCCCTCCAGTAAGTGGAAATGTTGTGCCACCACCTGTGGGGAAGAATTTGAGTGTTTCTATGATTTTAGGCACAACCAATGTGAGTAGCTCACAGGCTCACATGGTTGGGATGAACCAACCTTCTTCTAATGTTATCCAAAACCCTGTTGGTCCTACTGGATCGAGCAATGTCTAGTACAAATAGGTCCAAAATCCTGTTGGTCTATCTGGGTCAAGCAATTTCTAGTATCAACATCATTATGAGGTTCACGTTTAGTACCAAGCTCCTTATGTTCCATATGGTTCTCAAGGAATGGTCAATACACCTTACGTCCTTCAGTTTGGATAGTATGTTTAGCCTGGTCCATCCACTTTTTCAGTTGGCTATGGCTAGATGCAGTTTGGAAAATTTTCAGGAACTGTTCAAGTACCCTTGCAGCAGCAAGGACAACCTTTGTAGCAACAATGTGAACTTTTGTTGTAGCAAGGGATGCCCACGCAATAGCAGGGGTAGATGATACTGTAGAAAGGACAACTGCAACAACCACACGGGCAACCCTCGCAATAGTTGTAGAAAACCATGCAACATCAAATGTTGTATGCTCTGCAAATCTCCTAGCCTATTTCTTTGCATGGCCAACCACTGTAGCCACAGGGACAACCTTTGCAGCCACAAGGTCAATCCTTGCGGCAATAGATCCAACCATGGTAGCAGCAACCCCTATATACATATCAATAGGGTCAACCCTTGTAGGGACAAGGTTAGGGTCAAGTCCTACAGCAGCATGCCCAAAATCATAATTTCCAAGGGCAACAGGTTCAAAATTCTTTTGTCCAAAGGCAACAGGTCCAAAATTCATATGTCCAAGGACAGAAAGTGCAGAATCCTTATGTCCAAGGACAGCAGGCCCCAAATCCTCTTGTTTAGGGGTAGTAGGTTCAAAACCCATATGTTCAGGGATAATAGGTGCAATATCCATATGTCTAAGGTTATTAGACTTAACAACCTTTTAACTTGTATGTTTCTTATCAGCAACCTATGGCCAGATAGTTCCAAGGCATTCAAGGTCAAAATCCTCCCTACAGCCAAGGTAACCTATAGTGGGGGAAAAATCAAATACCATATGGCCAAAACCCTCCACTATAGGGATAAAATCCTTACCAGCAGGGATGGGCTCCTTCGGTTGGACCCACTTATCGACCTCCAATGCCTTTCAATACTCAATTGCTATTCTTGGCCATGCTATATTTGCCAGATGTGTCTTGACTCATGAATGATCCAATTCTACATTCCCCATACTAGCCTCCAGTTTTGTCCAAGATCTCAAACGATTGTCCCAAGCTTGATGGGAAAGAAAAAGAATATCCTTAAGCCCATGTGATGACATATCACCTCTGGTGCTCTTCAAATTCCAACATTGATGATTCTATTCATCTCCATATTTTCCAACGAACCTTGATAGGTGTTGCAGCCAAGTAGTACATCGAGCTCCCTCAAAGTACTTACCATGACCTCAACTCTTTAGCCATGGCTTTCCTCACACATTTCCAGTTGCTAGTTCGCTATTTAACTGACACCTATTTGCTCACATCGCTTAAGCAAGATACTACAATGCACATCTCCGATCACATCCATGAATGGAGATGTGGATGTCACCTGATTAAATTCGATATTGCTGATCAGTTGTTGACCGAATGGTTGACCAAGTCATTCGTCGCTCCAATTGCTCACGATACAGCTATGGGTGGATGCGTTACCGAAGAGCAAGCCATTTCTCGTGCCCAGTACTTAGACCTTGTCTATTCCCAGTCTAGCACTTTGTATGATTTATTACCCAATGCTTTGTGGCCATCATCCGAACCAATGACATCAAAATCACAAGCTACAGCTCCTATTGATAGAGTAATTGGTTCAGTGTCCCAGACCCTTGCAACATATTCTTCCAAATAGAAGACAGTCTCGAACACTGCTTCCAGAAATTCCTCCCAGAATCCACCTGGCCCTGTAAAACCTTAGAGGTCCATGTTGTCCAGTCTACCATAGTGGACAAATCCTTGAAAGGTAAGAAGAAAGGAAAAGGCAAGGGTAAAGCCGATGCTCCAAAATAGGGTCCTCCTAAGTCATCTATTAGTGATTCTTCACAATAGAAGCCTAGGTATTCGTGCCTCATTTGTGAGGAGAATCACTGTACTAAGGATTGTCCCTGATGGTCCGAAGTCAGTCGTTTGTTCAAAGGGACCCCAACTGTCTTGAAAGAGTCGTTTCTGTCCCAGAAGATTCAAATGGTAGACCAACCTCAATCATTTGCTTCCTCAGGATCTCAAATGTTCATGATGAGTATGCCTATTAATGTGGCTACTAGATCAAAATATTACCAAACTCCTGCTTCAACCACCGGGAAAGAGAAAGAGGCCACCCCTTCTTCTCAGGCCCCGATTTCTAGCCCTCTTCATATTGAGCACCCTAACCCTGATTCTGCCATTCGAGCACCTTCTCGAGGTGTGATAAGGAAGTCCTCATACAATCCCAACGATCGAACAACTCGGCACTATAATATTTTTGAGGATTTGGCTTAGGTGCCATCAGCTATGTCTACTCTCGAGGTACTCCAAAGTTGTCCATCTCAGCAGAAGTCATTGCTATCGGCTATTTGGGTTATTAATCGTACCGATTCTAATTTGATATGTTTTGATCTATAGAACCATGTTCCGTGCCTGCATCATCAAATTTCCTTTCTCATCTATGTAATCATCAATGATAAAACCATTAAGAGGACCATCATTGATGAAGGTGCTTCTATCTACATCATGTTAGTTTCTTACTAGAAGGAAATTGGTTCTCCTACTTTGAACCAATTGACTAACACTTTGGAAGCCTTCGACAGGCACGATTTGCGACCCTTTGATGTCTTACCCAACCTTGCCATTACTTTGGAGGGAAAGAAAGTACACGTTGAGGTGGAAATTGTTGACGCTAATCTCAATTATAATCTTCTACTCGGACGGAGCTGGACCCATGCCATGCATGTTATAACCTCCTCCCTTTTCCACGTGATTGGTTTTCCCCATCAATGGAAGATCATCACAGTCGACCAACTGTCCTTCTTTGCCTCCTCCTCCTTAGATGGCAATGTTCCATATGTCAAGCACATTGGTGCTCCTTATGAGAGTGTGCGGGTAGGTCTTTATAAATATTCTGCCTTGATGGAAACTTTTCCGCTCCCACCTCCTCATGTTGCCTCTGTCAACATGATCTCGGTCAAATCTGATCCTTCGGTCATACCTTCACCAGATCTTGTTGATACTTGGGACAAGGTTATGCCACTTAGTCCTGCCAAAATCAATTATGTGGAAATTGTTTCAGCCTTGAGATTTGTATCCTCTGATTTTCCTTTTTCGAGGACTTCTCTTGAAACATATTCTCAATCCTCGTGGCTTGGTCGTTCAAAATCTCCTCATCCCTTAGCCAAGACTTTTCTTTTTGATGAGAGTCTCATGGAAGTAATGTCTCTAGAGGAACCACCTTGGAATGATACTCATCATTGTTCCTCGTCCCTACCTAGCCTGACGGTTATGTCTACTTGTCTCAAAGAGTTCTCTTCTCAGTTTCTTTCCCTGCCGCTTCAGGCACAGATCATGACTCAAGAAGTATGGTTGGAAGGAAATTTGGGTAACATTACCCACACGATGCCAATTGATATTTCTGTCAAGCCTGGTGTCATTGAAAATGTCCATATCGGGGTAACTTGTTCTCCAAGTGAGATTAATATCTATACTCATCTGTTTCAAGAATTTTGTGATGTGTTTGCGTGGTCATATGAGTAAATGCCTGGCATTGAGCCTAGCATCTATGTGCATGAAATACCGAATTATCCACATGTGAAGCCCATTCACCAATGGCTCACCCCAGTGCACCCTAGGAAAACAACAACTATTAAGGGTGAAGTTGAAAATCTTCTCAAAGTTGGATTCGTTAATATGATCCCTCTTATAGATTCGGTGTCAAATATTATACAGGTGCAAAAGAAACAAGGCATGATCTATGTTTGCATCGATTACCTTGATCTCAATTGTGCCTGTCCTAAGGATAACTATCCCACTCCCTTCATTGATCAGATCATTGATGAGTGTGCTAGGAGTGAAATGTTTTCCCTTATGGATGGTTTTTCTAGTTACAGCCAGATTAACATTGCATCAGATGATCAAGAAAAGACGACTTATATGTGTCCGTGGGCTACTTTCGCGTACAAAAAGCTCCCTTTCGACCTAAAAAATGTTGGGGCTACATTTTAGAGTGTGATGTCCAATTTGTTTCACGACATTCACAACATCATTTAGCCTTACTTGGATGACCTTCCCGCTCATTCTCGTAAGTGTCATGATCACCCTGATCATCTTCAGCATATTTTTATTCACTCTAGACACTACAACATTTGGTTAAACCCACATAAATGTGTTTTCTGCATCGAATCTGAACGAATCATCAGCTTTATTGTCTCTAAGGAAGGCATTCACCTTGATTTGCTTAAAGTCAAGGCCATTATTAATTTACCCCTCCCTCTTTGTTGCACCAACTGCAGAGCCTGCAAGGAAAAGCAAGTTCCCTCCGTTGTTTCATACCCAATTATGTTGGGCTAGCTTCAGGATTTACCCGTTTGCTCAAGCAAGGAACGACCTTTGTTTGGGATGAAGTTGCCCAAAAGTATTTCGATGACCTTAAGGCTATCCTCATAAATGCTCCCTTGCTGCATCCCTCGGATTATCGTCGCAATTACTTCCTTTATCTAGTTTTAGCCTCTAGCACCATTGCTATGGTGTTGGTACAAGACGATGATGAAGGCAATGAAAATGTTATCTATTACCTTGGTCATAATATCCTTGACACTAAAATGAGCTATGACCATGTAGAAAAGTTGACTTTGGCTGTCGTCCAAGATATTTAGTGCTTTCGGCACTACATTCTCTTATGCACTACTACTCTGATTTTTGAATGCAACCCCATGACCTACATCCAGACTTGTTAGTTGCTGCGGGTCAAGTAGTATAAATGGATTGTCATCCTGCAGGAATTCAATTTGGTGTTTACTACTGCCAAATCTAAGAAATCACTAGCTTTTCCTAGTTGATTTGCTCCCTTCCTTCTACGTCTCTCCCCGCTGGTGCAGATGAGCAACTCCCAGACGAGACTCCTTTCCTGATAAGCACCCTTGACCCATGGTATGGTGATATCATCGTGTATCTCCAAACATCCATGTTCCAGTCTGCGTTGACTATGAATGATTGCCGATGCATTCGGCATCACTCCCAACCCTACCGTATTATTGGAGATACTTTATAACACGTTGGTGTCAATTTAGTTCTTCACCAATGTCTTACTCTCGACGAGGCTGAGAGAGTTCTCAATGATTGCCATTCTGGGGAATGTGGTGGTCATATGTCTGGCTATGCTATGACTCAAAAAATCCTTCGCACTGGTTATTTCTGGCTATCGATCTTTAAGGATTACATCCTTGCTATTCACAAGTGTCATGAATGCCAAATTTACTAGTGCAAGATGCATGCCTCGCCCACTCACCTACACCTCGTCATTACCGTTGGTCCTTTTTCCAAATGGGACATTGACTATATGACATGTAACCCTCGTTCGACCGTGGGGCATGGTTATATTATCATATATGTGGATTATTTCACCAAATGGGACGAAGCGATGCCTACATACTCTATAGACAGTAAAACATCAGCTCAATTTCTTTTCAATCACATTATTTCTAGGTTTGACATACCTCAAGCCATTATCAGTGACCATGGCTCCCATTTTTGAGATTACATGATGGTTGAGTTGACCTCTATGTTGGGTTTGTGCCATGATGGCTCAAAACCCATATTACCCTCAGGCCAATGGTCAAGTTGAAGTTGTGAACAAAGTTTTGGTTACAATGCTTCAACGTACTATTGGGATGCATAAGTCCAATTGGCATCTCATGCTCTTTTTAGCTCTATGGGCTTACCGAACCTCGACCAAGGACGCAACTAGTTTCACTCCATTCCAGCTCGTCTATGGTCTGGAAGAAATCTTACCGATCAAATACAAAATTCCTTCACTCAAGCTAGTTGTCGAACTTCTCCCTGAAACCTCACCTCAAGAAGAACACCTCCTATAATTAGAACAGCTGGATGAGACTCGTCGTCTCACTTATTTGCTCATTGAAGCACAAAAGAAGCGAGTCAAGTCCCATTTTGATTGGTCGGTCTCCCCCCACGTGTTCTTTGAGGGTGATTTGGTTTTACTATACGACCAAGCTAATGATAAGATGGGGGTAGGCAAGTTTTAACCCATGTGGCATGGGCCCTATATTGTTAAACTAGTGTTGCAAAAAGGGGCCTATGAGCTATTTTATTATGAAGGCAATCCTTTGGACGAGCCCCAAAATTGTCTTTATCTCAAAAAGTACTATGCTTAGTTCATCTTGCATGGTTACTTGCATACATTAGTGTGTCATTCATTTTTGTACATTGTGGTTGGTGTGTTAGTTTTCAAACAACTTTCATGTTTACTATGTTTTTCCCTGTGTTGCAGATGTCTATGACTCACATCTGTTTCGTTGATGGTGCTTACCATAGTACCTGGAATCTATCCTCCGCAGCATGGGCCATTTATGACCCTCATGGTGAGTTGATTTATCTTCAAGGTATTTTCTTAGGTCACACAACTAATAACATTGTTGAATACAACGCAGTCATCGAATTGTTATCAGATGCCATCGCTCTCGACATTCAGGAATTGGTTGTCAACCTAGATTCACAGCTTGTTGTCTTTCAAATCAACGGGAAATATTCCGTCAGAAACCCTCATATATTGAGAATGTATCTATGTATTCGTCTACTTGAAAGAAATTTTGATTACATTACATATCATCATATTCCTAGGCACATGAATACATTGACATATCCATTAGATAATTATGTGTTGGATAGAAATTTACGAAACATGTGAAAAGCCAAAACAAATCATTTGTACCATAGTAAGCAAGAACATACAATATCTATCTATCTATCTATATATATATATATATATATATATATATATATATATATATATATATATATATATATATATATATATATATATATATATATATATATATATATATATATAGATATATATATATATATATATATATATGTGGTGATAATGTTTGATACATAAAAAACCCAAAAAAAAATATGTGTGTTCAAATAACATCTGTGGCTTGGAGGCCTCATATATCCATGGCACGCAGGCCCCAAAAATGTAAACGTTGGATGTAGGAATTAATCAACATGGTGATCATGCTAACATGAATCTGCTCGTGCTAAACAAGTCAACAATCGGTGGATCTGATCTGATACCCCCAGTGTATGCCTCTAGTACTGGTGTGGGATGTCTCCCACCTGAGCATACTCTGTGATACCACGATTCAACCCCTCAATCTTCTTCTCAATATCCTCCTCATTGTCGCTACCCTCCTGATAAGGGGCAACATCAAACTGGCAAGCGATGCATCTGGCTATTAGGGACATCCTGACAGGATGCTCTGGTCCGACATCTACATTGACAAAACAAAATGTTATAAACATATATCTATCAAAAACAATTGCAAAATAGAAAAATTCAAAATTGATTTGTTACTTTCATTCTTGAAATCCTCCCCATCTCGTAGCGGCATGTCTAGATCTCTGCAGAAGTTGGTACCATTGTATGGCCAATCCTCCACTATGATCAGGTATCTTCATAGCCATAAAGAAGGTAGGCCTATAGGACATATGCTATCCATCAGTGATCCTAGGAACAAACAATTCTAATGGATCATCTGTGGGACTCGTGGCATCGGTGGATCTACCTCAGTCAACTGGTACTAGAACAATAGAACCCGTTACAAGAACAAGGTCACTAGTATGGATCCGAAGCAAAATTGCTTCAGATTCCCCACCTTAGCTTTTGACAACTCGGGTTTCATGTTGATTTTCATGGCTTCCGCCCAGTTGAAGATCGTCGGTGCTTTATAGTCGATATCATAGAGAAATTTTGACTTGTTAGTCTTGTGCTCTACTGAGGACCCATCCACTCTGTTGATAGTCAATAGTAGCCCTCTCAGTGTCAGATCTCGTACAATGGCAATCTCAATCTTTCCGCTCTTGGATTTGAGGGTTTTCGGGAAATGTTCGGCAAGTAGCATGGATATGCTTGCCCCAATCAGTCGTGACCCATATACAATTGATAGGTTCCCCTCTTCGCGAAAGTTCTGTGATGAAATATATGTCTGAAGTTTCCAACTCCAGCTCCTGGTCACCAATGATAAATATTTCCCAATTTATGTCCTAGATACTAATCAGGTATCCAAATAGGTCAGGTTGACCCCGCATCCCTAGTGTGAGAAAGAATTTGAGGAGCCCACGGTTCCTCAAGGTGTCCAAGAAATTTAGATCATTCATTGCTTGAGTGTCCACATCTTTGTGCTCATGTTCTTTCTAGTCTATCATTTTCGATGATTTCTTTCCTGCAAAAAGCATGTATTCAAGTCAATAATCATTTTTGGCCAGTGAAATTTGGATTCAAATGGTGGATTTGAGTGGTAAATGGATTTTTCTCTGTTCACGATGTCGGCATGCCTGTTTTAAAAACAGTTGTGTCAACGACGCAGTCAGGCATTTTAACAACCCTTGGCTGGCGCAATTTCGTGCATAGAAGTCACGGCGATCGAGGGTGAATTTTTTTTTTTTTGCGAAAACCTCCCTTAGAAATCAAAACAGAGGATAAAAATAGGAAGAAGCAATATGGAAATGGAGATTAGGGACTTGGCTCTTACCTGCAATTGGCGGCTCAGCGAATGAACTCCCGGATCTCCCGCAATCCGCTCTAGAAAAATTAGGGCAAAAGTGGGTGAAAAGTTTTTTCATAGCAAGGTAAAATGGGAAATGGTAAAAAATATTTACTTTTCCCTCCTTTTATTCAGTTTTTCATGAAATATTAGGGTTTTTGAGTACTTTTGACCAATTTTTCCTTGAGAATTAGATAATGCACTTTACCTTTTTTGTGCAACGATAGATGATGGATGTTCGACGATGATGCCATGTCACGTTTTAGCTCTTTTCTCGATTCGTAAAATTCAAATGAAAAGATTGCCGAGTATTTATCCCTTTTGACTAGTAAAAAAGAATAAAATGGGGGGTTCACTTTCAAGCTCTTTTCTGACCCTTTAAACATGAAAAGATAGCTGAGCTATTGTTGTTTCAAACTCGTTAATGGATGTGAAATGTCGTGCACCCAGTATAAGTTTACCCATTTTTCAGGTTGGGATGCACTATTTACGAAAAAGGTACTCCTTGACTAAAATGGTCAAGTGGTTCTCTCAAGTATCATTTTCTACCTTTTCGGGTTTGAGAGACACAAACGTACAAAAAGGGACCATGTGGAGTTTTCTTTTCCGTGTCATTTTCAAACTCTCTAAACATGAAAAATATACCAAGTTGCATCTTTGTTGAACTTGTTGAAATATTAAACAACATCGGATTTGTCACCATGACGAACATGAGCTTCTCCTTCCTCGGGCTTGTTAAACTTACTAGGTCAGATTCATACGAAGGATGGAATTACAGTGCAAGGATATGCTATCCCCTTCAAGCTTTTGATTACAAAATAATTGGGGTACCTGCCAGGAATGGTGGGGGAAAAGTTGGAAATCCAATCAGTTGTGTTGGTAGCTCACTCTTGAACATGACACTTTTTGCTTCATGTCGAGTTGGTATATCCTCCTTTTTATCATTGACCTTACTGTGTTGGGCCATTTATTTTTTCTTTCAATTTGATCTCTGCCACATCATCATGACCACCAATCCTATGGGTCCAAAAGATACCAAACTTTTAGTCGTGTTGTCAATATGTTCAAGAGTTGTACTTCTATAGTTACACTTACCCCTGATTCTCCGTATCATCCAAAATCATTTTTGCATCCCTTTGTCTCGTGTTGATGATGTGGGATACATTATGGCCCTCCTTCGACACGGTTGCTTCCTATCGACTTCAGCTCATTATCCAAGAAGTTGACCGAGAGACTCCCTTCCAGTACCTTAGATATCTTAATGGCAAGTTCTTCACACTCAATGACAAGTTCACATCATTGGCTTTCAATCGGGTGATTTCACAAGTGTTCGACTACAGATCCTTTATTCACATTCCGTGAATTGTGTTGATAGTACCTTGAGGACCATTATCATTATTGGTGGTTTCTCTCATTCTTGTTAACAATTTACATCATTGGCTGGTAATCAAGTGATTTTCTAGGATGTTCAACGTCAACACATCTATTCACATCTTAGAATATGTGCTTTGATTGGGTCTTATTGGAGCGCAAGACCCTAGGCTCATATTACAAAATTCCAGGTTGCAAGGCGATGTGACATGATCATGTTGACATACATGTCCCTTTCAGATGGGCGGCTAGGACCATACAATGAGTTGTCATATGTGATCCTTCTCATTATTGGATGGCTGGGACCATACCTTGGTTACGATATGATCCTCTTTATTGAATGGTTGCGCCCATGCCTAGATCCATTTACATGATCATTCTCTAGATGGTTATGTCCATACCATGATTTATGTATCATTTGACAGATTTTTCAGTTATGTATATGTATCTGTACTTTCTTGCAGGTTTTCCAATGACAGACTCCGGTTCCCTGCACTGATTCATAAAGCATTTCATCCCTCACTCTAGTTTGGCCTTCACGCTTTAGGGGGCATCTATTACACAACATTTTGTCATTGTCCCTTTACTCCCCATTCCATGACCCTAGAGGACCACTACAGTGAACCTTACATGCTTCCCCTTCATGAAGAAACTCCCATTGTGTCCCTCTTCATAAGCAGAACAATTCCATATTGCATCATTTCCCACAAATCTTTTGTTTTTCCCAGTTTATAATACTGGCGCTAATGGCCCTTGTTCTCCTCGTGTCGAAATGCAGGGATTATAGCTATCCCTAGTGCTGACTGGAGTGAATGAGCCTTGTTCTAGTCGTGTCAATCCTCTTTTGGAAAGTATTTTAAATAAGGAGACGAAGCTTCCAACTCTAGAAGCTTCGTAATCGAAGTCTGGTAAATGGTTGGACCGGATTAAGTCGTGGATGTCAGTTTTGGTTCCTTTCCCCTATTAGTATGGAACTACCTCAAGAGATAAGACCTTCTCCCATGAGAAGAGGAACCATCTCCCATCCATTCATGCTATATAAACCTCCATTTTTCCCAAGCACAAGCTAGTGCGAAGTGTTGGTGTGTTAGTGCTAATTAAGTTTGGAGTAATCAACAAGTTATTCATAGTTGTAGCTCTCTAGTTGTGTGTGAGGGAGAAATGTGAATTTGTTTTAGTGTGAATACGAAAGGGAAGAGCCTTAAAACTACCATTGTTGAGGCCATCATGGAACATTAACAAAAGTGTTTAGGAACCTGGATTTGTTGGAGGAGAACAACAACATCAAGAAAACGATTGTAATCTCTTATTGATTTAATATATATGCAAATATCGATTGATTTCCTACATAATATGGCATTTCACATGTTTATGGATTAATTTTTCTTGAATTATTAAGTAGGTTGAATTACAATTTTTCTATTATCACTGTTTTTGTTTGTTGTTGTTTAGTTGTTTCATGTGTTCGAAGAAGGAAACAGGAGATAGCTGGAGTGAGAAAGCAAGGTCATCACCAAACAGGATAAGAATACTAAGAGGTAGTCCCTTTTAATTGGTTCTAACCTAAGGAAATCTTTGATAGAATGTATTTCTAGTGGATAGACCCGCTATCAGGCTAGAGGAAATGTTTGTGTCCGCACTTAGAATTTTACTTCACCACGGGTACCCCAGTCTGACATAAATTAGGAGACCTTGTCGCACTACAGCAAACTCTCCCTCATTGTTACTTGCTATCCTACATCTTTCAGCATAGTTGAACCTAGTATTAGCTTGAAGGTCCTGGAGGAGGCCCCCCAACCCTACTTCTCCCGGGTTCCCTTTAGATGTCTTGTCGAAATTTAGTTTCATAAATCCTTCTTCTTCTGGAGTAAAATGGGGTTGGGATGTCGGACCTGCCCTATTTGTTTTTCACGCCAAGGTAGAAATCATTCCTGGGGCTAGATTGATATTCTACATGATACGAGCTTCATTGGGGGGTACTTCTTGGGGGGTACTTGCCAGTCTTCTTGGTGCCATGACTCAGCCAGGATTGTTTCCCTAATATTCTGGACTACACCTTCCCAAACTTTCTCCTGAGAATTTGTTTTATTCTTAAAGATTCTATGGTTTCGTTCCTTCCAAATCACCCAGAGGTTGAATCCAAGGGCTAGACCCCAAGCTCGGTTTACTACTGGGTTGGAGTAGATGTGGTTTTTCCATAGAATAATTGTTCCTTTTATGTTGTTCTGGTCTCTATCCATTCTATCAAAAACTCCTTGCATTTGCCTCCACTTTTGCACTGCAAATGGCCATGTGTTGAGGATATGCTCTATGCATTCTTTATGTTGATGGCATATCCAGCAGAAGGAAGGCCCCTAGAATCCTCTTTTCTACAATTGGTCGCAAGTTAATATATGCCCTTTGCAGACCATCCAGAGGAAATGGGTTACCTTGGGCCACCGTCCTTCCTTCCTGATTTATTTCCATATTATGTCATTCCTATTTTGGTCTTGTCTTACTTGGATGTCATAGGTTTCGTTTATAGTGAAGGTGTCGTTAGTGGTATGTCCCCATCTCGAGATATCAGTGTCTTGTTGGATCATTAGCTATCTTTTCCTCAATTCTTTTTCAAAATCGTTCCATTGTTCCGTTTCTATTTCCTGATCCCAGTCTTCCTTATTCTTCCACCTCCTCCGGCTTTCCATTCCTTGGTCTTCTTTCTAGAATTGTTCCACCACATGCTTATTCCTATCCCTCGTATATCG
Source organism: Pinus tabuliformis (assembly GCA_031772625.1). NCBI lineage: Eukaryota > Viridiplantae > Streptophyta > Pinopsida > Pinales > Pinaceae > Pinus > Pinus tabuliformis. Next base: position 1,008,574,443 of record CM062819.1, read on the forward strand.
ATATTTGTCCCTCAGCTCTTATTTCTCTATAATTTTTCCTATTTGTTGCCATGAGTCAAACTAGAATCTTGTCGTTTTACCATTACGGATCTCCCAAAAGGCATGTTGTTTAATGAGGTGCCAATTACGTGCTACCAAATTCCACATCACCGATCCTTTTGGGGGATCTTGATATCTTAGGATATCCTCTATTCTCTCCGGCATATTATATTTCCTCATCCAGATTTGCTTCCATAGATCAATTCCCCCATTGATCCATCTCCACCAAAGTTTATCTCCCATTGTTTGGTTCAGTATGTAGGGATCTTTGAGTCCTAGCCCACCATCCAATTTTTTCTTGGTCAGCGCTTGCCACGATACCAAAGCCCATTTCCTAATTTGTTGCACTCCTCCCCATAAGAATTTTTTGAATATATCCACCATTTTGGAGAATGCTCCTTTGGGGGTAGCCATGCCTGAGAGTTGGTATATGGAGATCGACTGCAGCACAGCTTTGAGAAGAACTGATCGACTAGCTAAGTTGAGGAATCTGAAATCCCAATAATTGAGCTATCCCTGTAGTTTTTGGAGGATGTTCTGCTAGAAGACATTTCTTAAAGGAGCATCTGAAAGGGGCATGCCTAGGTATTTAGAAGGTAGAGTTCTAGTACTAAACCCAAGGATTATGGCAAGATAGTTCTTAACATTCCCTTGGGTGTTGAGGAAAAAGATACATGAATTTTAATTGTTTATCATAGTTCTAGAGGCTTCCATAAAAGTGTTAAGGATTTCTCTGATGTGATAGGCTTCTTTTAAGGAGACCTGATAGAATAGCACAATGTTGTCAACAATTGTTGATGGGTGATGGGTAGGTCATTGCCCCATATCTCGAGGCCTTGCAATTGGGATTCACGAACCTCATTTTTAATGAATCATCCAAGGCCTTCCACTACAATGATAAACAAGAAGGGAGATATAGGGTTCGCTTGCTGAAGGCCCTGGGTAGGGTTGTAGGAGCCCCATTCAGCCGGATAGAGACTACTGGGGAGGATTTCATGGCCAGGATCCAGTTTATCCATCTTTGGGAAAAGCCATAGGCTTTGAGAATACTCAACAGATACCCCCAATTGATTCTATCATACACCTTGGATAAATCCAACTTTATCATCATGCCAGGGAACTTTTGGGTTTTGAGAGAGTGGACTACCTCCTAGGATGTGATGAAGCCATCTAGGATTTGTCTACCTTCAAAAAATCTCGTTTTCTCTGGTGAGATGAGGTTGGCGAGGAGAGGTTTCAAGCATTGTACAATAAGTGTAGCAATAATCCTATAAATAACATTACATAAGGCTATGGGCCGAAATCCCTGGGGATATTTAGACTTTGCAGTTTTAGGGATCAAGGCTATAAAATTAGAATTTAGACTGGGACATACCTTTTGGTTGCATCATGATTCCTCTACCACCTCTATGATTTCTTTCCCCATGAATTTCCAAGTGGTTTGATAGAATTATGCAGTGAACCCCATCAGGTCTAGGGGCTTTTTTCCTCTGGATTCCTTGAACTATCTCTTCCACTTATTCTATAGTGGTAGCACACATCAGGGCCATGTTCTATTCTCGAGTTACCATGTTGGGTATGTGTTACGTGATTCTTTGAATGGCTTCCATTCTGTTCTTTATGCCTTTCGAAAGAAGGTCTTTGAAGTGATTGACTAGGAGTTCTTCCATTTCTTCATTTTTGACTTTTTGTTGTCCTTCCTCATCCTTTAAGAGGTATATTCTATTGTGTTGTTGTTGGTGCACCATGGCTTTGTGGAAGAATATTGTATTTCTTTCTCCTTCCTATAGCCATTGGACCCTAGATTTCTGCTTCCATAGGATCTCTTCATGCTTTCTTCTTTCCTCTATCTTGTTTATCAATAGTCCTTCTTCTTGGACTAGTTCATCAGACCTCCCCTCCTAGATGATTTTTTTTTGGACTTCCACCATTTGTCTTTTAATCTCATTTTTTTCCTTGATAATGTGACCGAATCTTCTTTGTTCCACTTCCTGAGCTTCTTATTTAGCTCTTTGAGCTTCAATTGAAAGGTATGCATACTATTTCTGCATTGCGGATCACTTCCTATCCACCATTCCTCTATTCTTTTATGGAGGTCCGGGGCTCTGAGCCAAAAGGCTTCAAACTTGAAAGGGTTGTTCTTGGGTCTTGTTTTTAGGTCCACCTCTAGTCTTCCCGACCAGTGGTCCGACCCCATGCATGTGAGGATCAAGGATTCCATGAAGATATCTCAACTTATCAGCTGCTCTAAGGTTAGGAACCTGTCTAATCTGCATGATATTTTATTTTCCCCTCCTCTTATGTTTTTCCAAGTATGAACACCATTGATTGTGGGTATATCCACTAGGCGTAAATTTGTTATGGTTTCGCTGAAGGTTTCCATATATGCATCCACCCTTCTCACCCCTCGCTTTTTTCTGTTAGGGATGTAATCATGTTAAATTCCCCTCCCACTATCCACAATTCCTTTGAGTAAATGTTCCTAAAGTTTTCTAGATTTTGTAGGAAGGCTCCTCTTTCACTAGAGATATGTGTCCCATATACCCCTGTAAATAAGACCCATTCATTGGATCCTATATTCTGAAATTTACCTGTGCGAATTCTTGGTAATCTCACCCCTCTAGGTTCCATAGAATCACCAACCCCCCTGCGCTGCCATTAGCATCTTGAGCCATGACTTGATACTTAGGCTTAAATTTCTCTAAAATTTCTTTCAATTTTTTTCACTTATTTTAGTTTCTTGTACTATAATAATACTGGGCTTATCTTTTCTCAATGTCTCCTTAAGGTATCTCTTCTTGCCTCTAATTTTGAGGCCTCTAATGTTCCAGGTTGTAATAATCATTTCAGCAATGTTAGGGGTTGATGAAAAACTTCTGATAGCGGTATTACTCTTCTCGAATTCATGAGTGACTCCCCAACCATTTGGATGGATTCATTCATCATTCTCCTTCCTCTCTTTTTCCCCCTTTTCCTTGTGTTCCCATCTCTTGCCCTTTGTTAGCTTGGGACTCTAATTGTGCTCATTGGATTATTATCTCTAATCCATGTTTGTCTCTATATTATTGGAAGGTATCCTTATAGAGTTGTTTCTGATCTTCTGGGATGAACATTTCATCTAGATGTCTCCATTCCTGTAGAAGTCACTTCATGACTTTCTCTTTGGCACTTAGGTCCTCTTTCTAGTTATCAATCTCCATTGGTGTTTGTTCCACCATTTTAATATTGCCCTCCATTCCCTGATCTACTTCTATCTCCAACTTCTTCATTTTTTTCCCATCGGTTCTTTCTCTTTTGGTTCTTCCATTTTCAAGGTGTTGTCTAGCATGTGCTCACCCGTGTCCTCCTCCTGTAGCACTAAAAAGAGGTTATGGGGTCTATGGTCCTTCTCAATTTGGTTTCCTTTCTGGTTCCCTGCCTACCTTTGGGTCTGTTTTCTTTGTCGCACCTCCAGGAACCCTTCTCCATGTTCATTTGACGTTGGTTCCCTGTTCCTTTTTTCTGGGGTGGCATTCTCCTTCTGGTTAAGGGGACATGCCCGGAACAAGTGGCCATATTCAAGGAATTGATGACACCTAAAAGGTATGTTCTCATATTCTAGAGGTTGCTACCAGATCTCTTCATGATATTCCAGTTCTATATAGTCTAGGAGTGGCTCCGTGTTATTCATATAGACACAAATTTAGGCATAAAAAGTGTATCTCCCCTTTCTTGTCGAGTCTGCTACTTTAAAAAAGGTTCCAATAGAGTTCCCGATACCTTCTAAGATCTCAAGATCCCAGAAGTCCATTGGTAAGCCAAATATCCAGACTCAGACTGGGGAAGCCAGGAGTTTTTCATGATCTGCGTTGTAGCATTCTTCCCAATGTCTAATGAACAAGCCCACATTATTGAAGAAATATGGCCCGTCTTCAAACACCCTCTCTTTATCTTCCAGGTTTGAGAAGATCACTGTGAAAAATCCCTTTGCCCCAAGCTTGAGATCGATGTGGCCTTTCGGCTGCCATCATTGCTGGATCCATTTAATCAACTCTTTCTTCATTGGCCATGCTCCTATGAACTTGCAGATTAGGGCATGGTCCTTCATGTACTTTCGATATTCCTCTAGTTTGTTGTTCGGGATAACGAATCTGGGTTTTTTGGTAGCTCTTGGCAGGCATTTTCCTCCCAAACCCACTTGCCATTTGGCTCCCAAGACTAGTATTCCTTTCCCTCTTCCTCCACTTTCATTGTTTCTCCATGCTAGCTTGATTCACATGCTACAATGTTCCGATAGGAGTGGATCTCTCCCCTCGTGCCATTCTACTCATTATTCCCTTAGTAGAGCACCGCAAATCAGTTTTTTTGTCCTTTGTTTGGTGATACTTGCGTAGGGGTGTAAGGGCACAGCGATGGAGGCCCTTTGAAACCCTACTTGCTGACTTGACCTCCAAACCCTACCATAGAATCACATCAACACTTTTTACCTAGTTTCATTTTATTGTTTTAATTAATTAGAATAAAATTTATGCTCACACATTATTTAACTTGTTTTATTAATTTTTTTATTGAAATTGTATAATTAAATTGTTGTGTAGTATATATTTTTTATACATCAAAAAATTCCATGGGGACATGCCTCCTCCCTCACTAGATGGAGTATACGACGAGATGGGTGAGGCCTAAGAGGGTGAGGCACATTGTCAAGGGGTGGGAGTCCAGGCCTACAACACTAGTATGAGATTTCAGATGGAATACTATGACATATCGGCTAGAGTTTTGGTTGAGGAGGGATTCCTCCTAGCAGGTCTCAAGACATCAACGTAAATCCTAGGTTCGTGGATCTCTATAGATACTATTTACATGAGATGATGTATCTTATGTGTCATATTGTCGAAGCTAGTAGGTTACTGGAAGTAATGAGGAATGCAAGGCATGCAATGACAGATACATCATATGAGGGTGGTGATCATGATAATGATGATGAGCGTGGTGATCATGATGCTTCTGGTAGTACTACCCCATCAGATCATGGAGAGGGTATCAGTGATCCTTTTGGTAGTACACCTCCTCCTTAATAACCTAATGGTGACAGAGAATGTGCCTTATGTTTCTCCTGATAAAGTAGACCGACCATCTCCTCCTCCACCTCAGTGTTCGACAGATATTGAGGCAATAGTTTACCGTCCATCATCTTTTGGTGTAGACCAACCACCTCCTCCTCCACCTTAGAATTTGACAGACATTAAGGAAATAGTTAACCATCCATCATCTTCTACTACAGACCAGGTTGGCACTACTACATCTGTTGTATCAGATATTTGATTGTAGTTGTTTGACTTGATGTAGTTATTTGACTTGTTTGTGTGTATATATATATCCCTCTTGTGGGAAAATCTGGGAAGATAAATCCTGAATGGAATCAAATCCTGTCGGCTAGACTATCAGGGCCTAACCCTAAGGGCATCGAGGATAATTAACCCTGTGACCTCTCCACCAGTGAGGCACTTAAGAACTGGGACTCGAATAGTTGAGCTAACCCTTGGGGCTTGTTTGTATGTGTGTGTGTATGTGTGTGTGTGTGTATATATATATATATATATATATATATATATATATATATATATATATATATATATATATATGGTGCATCCTTTTTTTCATGTTTATGTACTAAATTTATATGTTGGTTTTGATGTGTACATTGTTAGGTCATGTTAGATACGCTCATTTAACGTGCTTGCAAATAAATGTGTATGTTATAGAAATTATTTGACATGAGATGTATATTAATTTTAGGATGTGTGTGGTGATGATGTTAGATTACAATGTTTGTGTTTTGTTAGATGTGATCATGATGATGATGCCCTGTTAGATTATTAGATGTTTGTGCTACCTAATGACATTTATATGTGCTAGAGTTGTATACAATTAGATGATGGCAGTGAATTTGAATGTGTATCTTAGATGATGTTTACGTTTGTTAGATAGTTATCATCAAGATTTCTATTTTTATGAAATGGTATTTATTATAGATTATGTATTGGTGAATTTATATCAAACTTTTAAATATAAAATTGCATGCAAAACGAATTACTTTAAAAAAGACTGTAGAGATATTTTTATAAACTACAAAGCTTAGTATGGTTGAAACTATGGCCGTAAAATTATGATAAATAATTTTCTATTCCTTATATAGTTCATTAATATTTATTCTAACTTAATTAGTAAAATATTTCAATACTCACAAGGAAAAAAAACTAAAGTTAAAATAATTTAGTTAGTTCTTAATAAGGGTAAATGTGTAACTCATTCAATTTTTAATATAAAATAATACTAATAATAATTTATTCAAAAAATACAATTTAACCAATTCAATATTGGTTTATAAAATCGAATCTATTGTTAAATTTAAAAAAACTTAAGTCAATTATTTTTATAATTAATTTAGATTTAATATAACTTAAACAATTATAATTTTATAAAATTCAATCTATTACTAAAGTTACGAGATTTTAAGGCAATTTAAATTTAATATTTATAACAACTCTTACCAATTTAAATTAGAAATTTATTTCTCTAAAGATGAGCATCAAGAAATGTAAAATAAGGCTTGTGATGTTACCTGTCATTGGGGATTTGCTCTATTGGAAGTTCTCCCTTAAAAACGTAAGTGAACACTTTTCTAGTAATAAAGATATAACATTTTTGTGCTATTTTAGTTCTTTATTTGCTATTGTACATGTATAAATTTAACTTTTTCTAATAATAAATATGATTTAAACAATATAAAAATCATACTATGTTAGATTTAATCTTTTGGTAAATAATATATTTTATTATTTCTTAATGAACAACTCAACAAATATTATTTTTTTCCTAGATGCGGGTGACAATTGAGGACAGTGAGGTGGCTGCCAACTAGGTTGGCGTGTGGAAAGACCACA